>CM024955.1:22881419-23448747 GCA_014282245.1 Rhododendron simsii
GAAATGTGTTATAAAAAATGGTACTAGGTTAGGATAGTTTGTTAATGAAAAAATCATGTATTAAAAATGAAAATTGGCCCCCCCCAAAAAAAAAAAAACTTCTAGCGGCGTTTTACAAATGCCAGTAAAAGCAATGAAAAGAAAATATCAAGATATAAATATGGCATTTTGAAAAATGCCGGCAAAAGTTATAAAAAAATACGGCATTAATAAAATGCCGGTAATAGTACCTTTTCCGACATTTGCATCAAATGCCGTTAATAAATGTATATTCGGCAATTTTTTTTCCGGCATTTTACAAATGCCGGGAAAACTAGTAACAAATGCCGGTTTTGTTTCCGGCATTTGTACAAATGCCGTTTATGTATTACCGAAACTTACTTGGACGGCTTTTTTTTTTTTCGTCAACAAATGCCGGGAATACTATTACCGGCATTAATTTGATCTTTACCGGCATTTATAAAATGCCGCAAAAAGCTTAATTTGGCGTAGTGAATATAGAATGAATGGTCTAGATTTATGCAGAAAGAGAGAATAAATCTGGAGCGTTGGTTGTCTTTTGGATTCAAACACTTCCCTGTCATATTATATAGATTTTATATATATTTATATCTCCATCTCCATACATATTACACATGTTTACGCGTGTAAGCTTTTAGCTGCAATCAAAGTGGTTGCCAAGCAAAATCCACGCAAGGGAACACTAAGATAAAAAGATCTACACCAGTCAACTTTTCTAGACAGAGGGAATCCCTCTTAGACTTCTAGTTTGGCTATGTGGGACAAATGAACGCAAGGAAATATGTTTTCTTCTCTCATCCCACATCGGCCTTTTATACCTGTGAGCAACCCGGAACACTCTACAAATAGAGGGCCAATCCTCTACCGTGCGTGGTTGAGTCGAGTTCTGGCTATTGAGCCATAGCGAGTTGAGCTCGAGCCTTAGAAATATCTTGCGAGCCAAGCTTGAGCCAACGTTTCACAGCTCAATTCGAGCTTGAGCCAGCTCCTTAACTGGTGAGCCGAGCTCGAACACGTTAAAATTTGGCTCGGCTCATTTGCAGCCCTACTTATAGTTAGTTACTCAATCGGATGAAAAATATCATTCTATTATTTCCTCCGTCCCACTTTGTTCCGCCTAGTTTAAGGAAAAATTATAATTACATTGACTTCTTGTTAATTTTACCATTTTGTCCCTTTGTCAAAATATTAGTGGAGTACTAAATTTTGTTTAAAAAAAATTTGAACCGAAATTATGTACATTGGAGCCAATTCTGATTTGACATCCTTGTCATGTCATTGAGGAGAGAATGGCTTGGAATTGTACGTTGCCAGAGAGGTGCTATTTGCACACTTTAAAATCATATTTAAATTTTGAATTAGGGAGGGAGAAAATGATGGGTAAAATTGTAAAATTGACATCCAAAAATGGAAAGTTTTAAAACAAGCGTATTATTTTGGGACATCCCAAAAAGGAATAAGAGCGTAACAAAGTGGGACGGAGGGAGTATTAAATTTGAGTGCCAATTATTAAATTTGAGTGCCAATGATGGATCTTCCAAAACTTGATTGAGCCTACATTCTAAATGTCATTAGCGAATATATTTCTAGAATGAGGTACCCAACAGTGTGATTCTTCCGAATCAAGGAAGCACCTAGGAATCATGTCGACCAAAACAGGGGTCTTTTTTGGTCCTTTTCTTTTTTTTTTTTTTTATAGGTAAAATAGCTTGAAATAAAAAAGAGAATAAACGAATATACAGCCTACAAGGGGCATACCCCAGGAGGAAAGAAAAAGGAGAAAAAAAAAACAAGAGTAAATAAAATTGTTTACGCCAAAAGGCTACACGGATAAATGCCTTGCATTGTTTCCAATCCATCTAGTAAGAGGGAGGGGAAACAACACCATAGTGATAGTAGCAAAATAGAATAACCGAACAATAGTAGCACGACTTCGAGTTTGACATAACAACAACAACAGCAACATTGGGTACAACAACCACACTCCTTCGGATCTTCCCCACGACATCAGTAGCAACATAGAACTGGCAGCAGCTGCTTCCTTTGAGCTGCAGCAGCAGCCTTTTGCAATTTTCTGAAGATGAAGCATTCAGTAGCTGTTTGTTGCCATTACAGTTGGACAGTAGCATAACAGCAGCAAATGAGTAACTATGGCTGCATATCACAGCAGCCGTAGGTTCCAACAGCAGCAGCATGCACTAACCATTACAAAAGCATTATCCTAAGTAAATGCCTATCAAAACTAGGTAAAGTAGTCAGCAACAAACAATAACAGACGGGGCGGACAGCAGCTGTTTGTTATCCTTTGCTATCCTTATAGCAGCGAATAGAAGCCTACAATTTTAGTACCAAAATAATAGCATGCACTGGTCTAGCAAAACCGTAGCAGCAGTCAAGGTGAGTAGCAGCCAAGCTGGACAGCAACAACAACTAATCTAATGATGTGTATAAGAGGTTAACTGCTGCTGCCATTATAGCAGCAAACAGCAACCGCAGCAGCAAGGAACAGAAGCAGCAATAGTAGGGCAAACAGGAGCAGCCCCTCGAATAATGGCAGAAGAAAATGGATGCAACAGCTAGGGACAAGCCCCCTAGAAAAGCTTAAACATTCCAAGGGACAACCCCCCAAGGATAGGTCAAAACAAATTGGAAAACTATTAGGATACGAGATCTAAATTCAAGAAACACTCTTGTACAAATTATCAAATTAATTGATATGCATAGCAGAAATTCCAGCCCATTGAAGCGCCATATCTTTGGGATACAGGCATCAGCATTTCCCAAAATCACCATCAAATAGCACTCAAGTTATAACTTAGCAGTCAAACTATACAATAGAGAGCAATTGTTGAACACCAAAATAACAGCAGATGTAAGCAATTGTCATTAGCTGAATGCTCAAACAAACTCAGCAAAGGAGCCAATCAAATATTTAAAAAGACAAGGCCCTTGGTAAGTATAGAGCTCACCCTTCTACTCCCTTGGATCCTCACTACTCCCACTCTCTTTTGCAATACCAAGAGCAAGGGTCCCTTTTCTCCCTCCACTATTTCTCACATGATGCCCCTGCAATTTATTACCTCCTCTCACAAGGAAGGATAGGGCTCTAGCACACAACTGACATAGGTTTCCCACAGAGAAGTAGGAGCACTCATGAATTAAGAAATTTCAAATCAATCTACAGGGAGTAAGTTAACTACCTGGATACTTAGAAGTAATAGAACAACACTACAGTTGCTGAATTGGACTAGGACAGCAACAGTACCCGTAGAGATCTGTGAATGCAACTGTTCTGAATGCTTTGGTAACTGGGTCATGTAAAGCTGATCCCCTTGATTAATGACCTGTAAGACCAATTCCTCTGGGTATGAAAGCTTGAGAGATCAAGGAGTATAACTGTGAAGTTGTATACCCCTTGATCTGTGACCTGCAAATGAAATGATATGAACTGATGTGAGTAGAAATCTAGACTAATAAAGCCTAATCATAAGTGAATGTTCCACATAAAAAGTAACCGAGAAGGTCCCTTGGACTCTAAGGACAACAATCTGCTCCTAACCTCATTTGAAATTTTGGTAGCAACCACTCCAGGAGGGCAGCTAGTGTTTTGAAACTTTCTATAATTCCTCTCAACCCATACTTGGTGCACATAAACTGTAAAAACAAGTTTGGCAATAGTGACTGCCGAGGATTTACCTCTTAGAGTGGACAACTTACTTACCCACTGTTGCCAAGAGGTCAATCCAACCATATGCGGGGTCTTAGGGGACAGTATTCCCCTAATTTGTGTAGCTATGGGGCACTTAAAGAAAAGATGATTACGTGATTCTGCACCCATACACATGCTACAAATGGATGTAGATTTCATGCCAAACATAACAAGTCTATCCTCAGTAGATAATCTATTCTGAATGGCCAACCATGAGATCACACTACACCGAGGAATGTGCCCTGAGAACCATACCACTTTAGACCAAGTGATAACAGGAAAGTGTGATCTCAAGTGTTCCCAAAGGGAGGAGATGGCAAATTTCCCAGAGCAATTGAGAGTCCAAGTGCATTTATCCCCCAATGGTGTCATTGATAGAGACCAATTGTAGGTCAGATCTGACTTCATTAAGATCAGGAGATTGAGTCATTGGGAAAGCCCACTGATTATTCCTAATAATAGCCTTCACAGTGACATCCTTGGGAAGGCCAGAATCATAGACAATTCTAGGTCCAAATCTTGACCAGAGGGGACCAAGAGGATGCCAATTGTCAAACCACAGAGAGGTTAATTGGCCATCCCCAATGTGATACTTTATATGAGGCTGGACACATGATCTAA
This sequence comes from Rhododendron simsii, assembly GCA_014282245.1. Classification (NCBI taxonomy): domain Eukaryota; kingdom Viridiplantae; phylum Streptophyta; class Magnoliopsida; order Ericales; family Ericaceae; genus Rhododendron; species Rhododendron simsii. Next base: position 22,885,771 of record CM024955.1, read on the forward strand.
GTTTGAGAATTTTCCTCCAAGCCCAGGAAGGATCACTTGGGGTTTTGACACTCTAGAAACTCTTACCCTTAAGTAAGTACGACTTAACCCATTGGCACCACATAGATTGTTCCCCTTCAGAAACAAGGAACCAGATATGCTTAGCCACAGCAGCTTGGTTCCAGATCTCTTAAGATTTGAAGCCTAAACCTCCTTCCTTGACAGGAGTGCAAAGGTGTTCCCAAGAGACCTTTGCACCAGTCTTCTTAAGATCAAGACCTGACCAGAAAAAGGCTCTAAGAATTGATTCAATCTCCTTAATTACCTTCTTAGGGATAATGAAGAGAGATGACCAATAAGTTTGCATAGAGAAAAGAATTGACTTTATCAGTTGAATCCTTCTAGCATAAGACAAGTACCTGTGAGTCCATGTCTTGGTTTTGGCTACAATCCTATCAACCATGACTCTACAATCAGTGTGCTTGAGTTTAGTGGATAGAAGAGGTACCCCCAAGTACCTTACAGGTAAAGACCCTTCCTGAAAATCCAAAAAGTTTGAGATAGAGGATTTGTGGTATGGTTGACACCAGAGAAAAAAATGTTACCCTTGGTAGGACTGGGGGAGAGGCCAGACAAGGCTTCAAATTCAGACAAGGATTGTTTAATGTGAGTGATGGAGTTCACCTCACCTTTGCAGAAAATCATAAGATCATCTACAAAGCAAAGGTTGACAAGTTTGGTGGAGCTACATTTCCAATGGAATTGAAAGTCAGGGAGAAGAGACTTCTCCTTTAGGATGCAAGTCAAGACCTCCATAACTATCACAAATAGGTAGGAAGACAACGGATCCCCTTGTCTTAAGCCTTTCTGCCCAAGAATGTACCGTATTGCTTCGCCATTGAAGCACAAGGAGTAATTGGCTGTGGTAACACAGGCTTTCAGCCATTGGATCATCTTAGGATGGAAATTCATGGAGATTAGGACATCCCAGAGGAAATCCCATCTGACATTGTCATAAGCCTTCATGATATCCACCTTCATGGCACATCTAGGGGATGAAGAGTGTTTGTGGTAACCTCTCATTAATTCCTGAGTAAGGAATATGTTATCAACTATTCTCTTACCCTGAACAAAGCCAGATTGACCAGGATCAATAAGGGATGGTAGAGCAGTTTTGATTTTGTTGGCTAGGATTTTAGCAATACATTTATAGACCACATTGCAACAAGAGATGGGTCTGAAATCCCCCACCTTGGAGGGGTTGGGGACTTTTGGTACCAGGGCAACCAAGGTAGCATTAGCCTTCTTTAAAAGTTAACCAGATCTAAAGAAAAGTTTAATAGCTGAGGTCACTTCATGGCCTATTACAGGCCAAGCTTTATGAAAAAAAGCAGCATTGTAACCATCTGGACCCAGTGCTTTTTGGGGATTTAGAGACGAGAATGTGTCCTTGATCTCTTTATTAGTAACATCAAGCACCATTTCCAAACTTTGAGATTGGGATAGTTTCTTAGTAATGAGTTGGTTCACTCTGGAGGATCCAGAATAACCACTCAAATGTTTGGTACCTAACAAGTTTGTATAGTAGTTGATGAAGGTGTCCTTAACTAACTCAATGTCTTGGGTAACCGTTCCATCCTCCAAAACCAAACTAGAAATTCTACTCCTATTCCTGGACTGACTAATGGTTTTGAAGAAAAATGAGGAACATTGATCTCCTAACCTGAGCCATTGGATTCTTGACTTTTGTTTGGCTAAACTTTCTTCAGTCCTGGCATACACTAGGTATTGCTTGCAAAGATCCCTTTCAATGGCCTGCTTTGCATGATCATTGGGATTGGATCCCAGCTCTCTTTGGATGGCTTCCAATTGTTGTTTATAGGAAGCCACCCTAGATGACAAGTCATTGAATTCATTTGTATTCAGTTTTTTCAGATCCTCCTGCAGATACTTAAGTTTCTCACAGACACGGTACATTGGATTACCAATGATTACTTTTCTCCAAACTTGCTGAACAGTGTCGAGGAATTTCGGGTGTGCAGCCAAGAAATTAAAGAACCTAAAAGGCCTTCTCTTTGGACGTGAAGCAGCTGTCAGACATACAACAGCAGGGGAATGATCAGACACTCCAGGGTTGTGAAAATGAGCATCGGACCAACAGAATTCCTTGGTCCAACGTTCATTGACCAAGACCCTATCAATCTTGGTGCTAATGTGGGCGTCCCCTAGCTACTTATTAGACCAAGTGAAGTGGCACCAGAGTATCTGAGGTCAATTAATTCAGTTGATTGAAGGCAAGCATTGAATTCCTCCATCCAGGGTAACCAAGTCCTATCACCACCTACTTTTTCATTAGGATTCCTAATGGCATTGAAATCTCCTAATACCACCCAAGGGGTGATGACACTATGCTGTTGTAAATTCGTCCACAGTTGGTGCCTATCTAAGGAATAATTAGCCCCATAAATAAATGTGGCAACAAAAGTGTAATGTCCATCACAGGAATGTACTTGACAATGAATATACTGACTAGATTGAAACATTACCTGTACATTAAACACCATAGGGTTCCAACAAATCAAAATTCTCCCTGTAGGAGAGCTGGAATGATTGTTAACAAAATTCCACCTGGGGAACATAGTGTTGACAATTGTAGAGACCTTGGGTTCTTTAATTTTATGTTCAAGAAGTCCAACTAAGGATAATTTATTCTTAAAGACCCAATTTTTTGCCTCCCTCTGTTTGAGAGGATCATTAAGCCCCCTCACATTCCAAGATCCAAAAAGTATAGGTGAGCAATCCATAATACAATTCTAAATATAACCACAGAGTTATAAATCAGTATAGGTGAGAGTGAAAAGCAGTAGAACTGATATAACTTATTGTGGACAAAAGATAAGAAAGGAAAGTTATTTCCCTGAATTGTGGAAAGAGCCCTTGGAGCTCTTCCGCTTGCCAAACTGTCCAGCTTTGCTTGAGCCTCCCATCAGCAGAATATCAGGAGGTTCCTTATCCTTGAGCTTTGTAGCTATTTTAGCAGCTATCTGGACAGTGGAGCAGCAGGACTAGAGATAACATCTATGGGCTGCTCACTGAAGGACTTTGTCAACTTAATGATGCCCTCCTCCTTCTTTAAGAAACTAATCTGAGATGACCCTGATTCTTTAGAATTACTGATAGCTTCCTCATTGTTTTCCAGTAGCTCAACATTGCTATTGGCAGGATGGTGAGAAATTGTTGATAACTGGGTATTGGGGATACGTTCAAGCATCTTTTCAAATTCAACCTCTGCTTCTGCAACCCAAGGTTGAGGAACAATGGCATCACATTTGGTTGATGTAGGTATGGTGCCTGAAGTATTACGAGAAGTACTCAAATTCAAGTCATACTCTTGCTTTCCATTACCCACCTTGGTCCATTTCTGATTGGGATCACTAGAAATTGGGGGAGGTTTCTTAGAGCATTGGGTAGAAGAGTGACCAAAAACTGTGCATAGCTTACATATTGAAGGTGAGACCTGATATTCAATAGGGACTACAATTGAATTGCCCTCCACAGTAATTCTCACATCTTCCGGAAGGTCATGCTCAACACTAATTTCAATGCATACTCTAGCACTGGTTGACTTAGTCTAGAGAAGGCCTGGTTGTCTTGAAGTTTTGGCTGTGGCTTGGTCCACATGAAGTGGTCTGCCAATGGTACTGGCCACTCTGCTTAAACACTCCTGGTTCCATAATTCCAGGGGTAGGTTATGCAACCTCACCCAAGCTGGAATATGAGACGGCTGGTCTTTGACTGGCTTCATCATTCTATGCTAGTCTTTAAGGACTAGATATTTTTGTGAAAAGAAATAGGGGCCCCCATCTAAAATTTGTTGCTTAGCCTGTTCATCTCTAAATTCAAAGAGGTAGCACCCCGCAACGTCTAGCTTAACAGCCACAAACAACTCTTTTCATTGATATCTGGTAGTGGAGAGCACAAAGGGTAAGGCATTTTCCCATCTAAGAAATGGCCTACTAAATACTTGTTCCACAGCCCAACATCAGTGAGTTCAATATCGATTTCTACCTGGGCCTCTTTCCCTCGAAAAAGATCAGGATGGAACTCAAGTTTCATCTCAAGAGAGGGACTTTGTGATTGCAGTAGAGATGCCCAATTTTTAGGCTTGGGTTTAGGCCCAGTCGGACCCTGTCAGGGTTTGTTGGGAGCTTGAGGAGGCTGACCTTTGGGGGACCATGGTAGCCTAGGTTTGGAATCAGCTTCATCATAGCCCATATTGGGGTCTCCTTCTAGGTATGGAGTGCCTCTGGCATTAATTAGGGTTTTTGGAACAAGGATTGAGGGTACCTCTTGTTGTTGTTGTGGATGAAGATCACGGTGCGCTCGCTCCTCTGCTTCCAGGATCAATCTTTCTTCAAAAAGAGATTGTTGGTGTGTCCAAGTAGTGTTAGGGTTTTGTTGGGATGTAGGACCGAGAAGCCCGAGCCCTGTTGAAGATGAAGGGCGGTTGGACTCTTCTGACATGAATGCCTGCGGATTTCCCAGCTCAACAGGGCTTGAGTTCTTAGAGTTAGCAGGAATCTCTCTTGCCTCAAATTCTAGCTTCAAACCCTCTTCAAAAAAATACCTGTTGGAGTTTCTGAGCAGGGCTTGGATTCTTGGACGATTTAGGGCTATGAGCCCCAAACCTATGTGGAGATGATTGAGGACCAGAGCTTGTAAGGTTAGGGTTAAATGATTAAGAACCCAGATTTGATGAAGTGTCGGATTGATTCCCTGGTTGTAACGATCTGGGATGAAAGCCAGCTGTGGAGTCGATCGTTGACCTCTGCTTACGTCTGATCTCGTTGGAATCAAGGGCTTTGACGCCTAGCCCATCAGCTAATAGGATCGTGCCATCAGCCATAAGAATTACCTGATCAATTGGAGCGAAGACAGTAGGAATCGCCAAGTCTCCTATGCAAATCGCCCATCTTGTTGCTCTCACTTGTTCAATTTTATACTTTCAGGGTTTATTTTTTTTGGACCTTTTCAAGAAGCCCGAGTCGCCCTTTGCATAAGCTAAAGATAAAAAGACCTTTTCATGAAGCCCGAGTCGCCCTTTGCATAAGCTAAAGATGTCCCTACCGCCCTCAAAGATTAAATAGAATTCTGATTGGCGAAATCAAAATTGTTAAAATATCAAGTCATACGATATTCAGTATTGTCACCAAAATCAAAGATTATCAGATATTGACAACTACACAATCGAAAACATTTAAGGTATTTAGATACATTAAAGTCTAATAATGCACCACCCGAGACCCATCTAATACATTTTTTTTCCAATCGAAATCATCTCTCTTTTACATAATATGAATAAATCATATATACCAAGAATGAAGTTGATCATTTATCGTTAGACCCTTAATCAAATGAAAATTTCATTTTATGATTGAATTCGGGTGCCGATGAAAGGGCTTTCTAAATCCGATCGAGTAAAAAATTTACATGAATTATTTAATCAACAAGCATAATGAAAATCAATGATTTTGATCATTCTAATTGTGCCGCGGTCACAAGTCCACTGTATGTTCAACTACAACAGAGAAATTCGTTTCATATAAAGAAGGTGAAAGTACATAAACACCCCCTCAACTATCACTTTTTCTTGTAAACACCTCCTCACATTTAGAAGTGCCCATGGAGACCCCCTCAACTACTGGAAACCAAAAAAATGCTAACTCCATTAACAGAATTGAGGAAATGACCAAGATACCCGTTTCTATTATACCATTAAAGGAAAATTTATACAAAAAATCCTGAAATTATTTACCCACCGATTTAGGAGAGAGAGAGAGAGAGAGAGAGAGAGAGAGAGAGAGAGATGAGCAGCAGTAGCGCCCAGGTGGCGCACTCACCTCCGGCTCACCCCTGCGATCTGATCGTCAGCGAAGACCTCTTTGACGACGCCGTGGCTGCCTCTCACCTCCCTCACCTCTTTAACAACCACCCCTTCTCTGCCCCTAACTCCGATCTCACCTACCGCTCCTACTTCTTCCTCCACGACCCTTTCGACGCCATGGGCCTCTCCGGCCTCCTCGTCCTCCCCCAACCGAAGTCAAAGCCCAAGCGTGAGCTCGAGCCCCGGAAGCTACACCAAAATGGGGTTTCTGACGAGCAACCCATCGACTCCAAGCTTGCGTTGCCGAACCACAATACCTGAAGCAGTTCTAAAATCCTCTGGCTCCGACGACCTCGATAGCCCTAAGCTCGAACGCAAAATCAACACTCCTAAATCTGTAAAATCCGCCACGAAAAGCCCAAAACCACTTCTGGGTTCCAACCCATCTAGGTGATTTCAGGGATTTTTGAAATTGGGGTTAGGGTTTGATTTTGGGGATTTCTGAAATTGGTGATTTGTGGTTTGTGATAGTTATGACTAGAGGTGGCAATCTCAACCCATATTTCTTAACCCGTCCAAATCCGCCCACTTATAACCCAACCCAACCCTCCCATATTATGTAATGGGTTGAACCTATAACAACCCATATTTTTATGGGTTTAGATGGGTTGAGAATGGGTTTAATATGGGTTAAAATTAAAAATGATCCAACACCCTTTTTTTTTCCACCCGCATGTCCCGCACTCTCTGGCGTCTTCTCTGATTTTCTAACTAGAATTCGTTTCACCCATCTCTCTCTCTCTCTCTCTCTCTCTAGAATCAATTCGTTTCACCCATCTCTCTCTCTCTCTCTCTCTCTCTCTCTCTCTCTCTCTAACTGCTTGTGTCAAACACTCAAAAAGTAATGCAAAAAAAAAAAAAAGATTTAGGGTGGGTTTGAATTTTAAAAGATAAGTGACTTATTTTTGTTCTTATTTGATTTTTTTGTTTTTGCATTTGTTAATTTTGCGTTAAACTTTTGTGACTTAATGGTTCGTTATGACGAGAGGAAGCGAAAAAATAAAAAAAATTTAATCGAAACTCATAATTTTTTTCAAAAAGACAAAAATAATATAATTACAAGACCAATCTCTTGAACTCCTCCCCACTTTTGGGCTTTTTTTCGTTTTGTCCTTATTCAACTTTTTCCGCGTTTATCATTTTGTAACAAGTATTTTACGATTTTTGATTCGCTCCAATCAGAAGTAAAAAATTATGACTTTTACCCAAATATTTTTGAAAACATCCAAGATAAAGCCCAAAAAGCTGATTGTTGGGATTTATCTTGAATATTACAAAAAAATATTAGGGTAAAAGTAAAAGAAAATTTACTTTTTCGATTCTTTCGTCGAGACGAACTAATAGGGATAAAAAGTTTGTCGCAAAACAAACAAATACAAAAAAAATTGAATATAGACTAAAAAAAAGTCATTTGACTTTTAATCCAAACCAAACAGGTGGCTTCGGCGAACGCAACGAAGACTAAAACTGTACAATCAGTGCAATCATCGCCTTCCAGACAATTCTCTGATTCGGCCTCTAACTCCTTGTCGAAATTACATTAGTGTTTGGAAATAGAAAAAAAAAAAAAAAAAGAAGTAAAAACCTGATTTTTAAAATCTTTTTTAGCCTCTAAAAAAATTTGAGTTTTAATCATAAAATTTTACTTTTCTGAATCCTCTTATTGAGACAAATCAGAGAAGGGGGAAAAAAAAAAAGGGGGGGGGGGGGGGGGGGGGGGCGGGTCGGGCGGGTTTGGGTTTGGCTTGACCCATATTCGGCCCGACCCGTTTCAACTCGTTTGCTTTTTGACCCGTCCATATTTAACCCACGAGCCGTTTCAACCCGCCCGGACCCGCCCGTTTGCCACCTCTAGTTATGACTGTTGGAGACCGAGTGTGGGAAGGGGGTTTGGTGGTGGTGATTGGTGCCTAGCAGTGGTGGCGACAATGGTGGAGGTGGTGAAGTTAGTGGTGGTGGATTGTAGATTGTGGTGGCGACAATGGTGGACTGTGGATTGTCAAAGGGTATTTTTGTCCAAAAAATGCCCAATTTGCTGACATGTGACCTCCCAGCAAACAGTTCTGAGATGGAAGGGTGTTGCTTGGGTAACGGAAATAGGTGAGGGGGTCTCAATGGGGCTTTTAAATGTGAGGGGATGTTTACGAGAAAAAAGTGATAGTTGAGGGGGTGTTTATGTACTTTCACCTATAAAGTATATTGAATGTACAAATTCAAAATATTATTTTTTTTAAGAAAAAATTATAAATATTGTTACCGAGTATATTTATAAAATGATCGATCAGAACCGTTAGAATGTGAAGTCCTAAAAAAATATTCAACATTGTCACCAAAATTAGAAATCATGGGATATCGAGTAACCATACAACATTTAACGTGTCCGAATGCATTAAAGTCTATCGTTAATTGTGGTACGGCATATTTTAGTCTTGCTACATAATATTTGGATTAATTTCTTTTGGTATGACACATTGTGGTAACTAAATGCCAATTTTTGGTGTCGTATAAAAGTTATGGTTATGTTATATAATTTGTGGTCATTTTTTAGAGAAGGAGTGAGGGAGGAGAGAACAACCGGTTACCTCCTCAACCCTTTTTTCATTTTATTAATTGATTTAATAAATGGGTGGCTCGGATCATTCACTTTTAAATCCAAGGGTTTAAAATCATGGTGTGTATGGTACACTCCTTAATAAGGGGTGTATACCATAGGACTTCCCTTTATTTCATAGAACAAGGAACCTTTCCCCTGTTCATTGACCTTAGCTGCTATTCCCAAACGGAGTTGGGTTGTGCTTGCATCTTTTGATCAGATCCAAATCCATTTTTCTCGTGATTAGAGTCACTTGTTCATCTTTGATTTTCTTGTTTGTATGTTCTGTTGTTTGGTCTCTCCTTCGTCGGGTGGTCGAGGTTTTCTCTAATTATAATGAAGAAAGGATTTCTTGGTCCAAGACCAACAACGTTGGCTATCCAAAAGTACACTAGAGAGGAAAAAGGAAAAGATGCAGCCATACCTTCGCTTGAAACGGAAAAATCGACTGCTTTTTAGAAGACATGAGTCCATTCATTGATCCCTTGAATATGGAGCTTTTAAAATCTTCTCTCGGACAACCATCGTGCTTTGACGCTGGGGATTTTCAGTGCTCAATCAAGCATTCAATTGAAGATTGCAATGATGATTTTGAAGCCCTGGTGTGTCTTGAGTTACTTGACCAACTTGTTGGAAAAAATATGCGAAATTTTTCAAAAGTAAATTACAAAGGAAATAATGTAAATGCAACGAATAACAGTTAAATAATGTAGGGCAAAGTACAGATCACCTTCCCATGATTTTGCCTTTTGACACTTCAACTCCCCGACGTTTTGAAATGACCAATTCGACACCTCATGGTTTCATTTAGTTTGCATATTACCTCCCTACCGTTAAAAAAGACGTCCATTTTGACGGGAAATGCAGTAGATGCGCCTATCATGAAACTGAAATGAGAAATGTACTTTAATAAAATTGTACTTTGATGGAAAGAAGACAATACTACTCTTCTCCATCTTCCTCTAGTTAATTAAAAAACCGTAACCCAACCAAGTACTTCCGGCAACCAACAAATTACCGGAGATTTTCCGGCGTGAAGCCGTGGCCGCCGGAGTCAGTGGTGAGGTGATGGGTCTCTCTCAATTGTGGTCAGAAGAGGGGTGTGGTTGATGACAGGGGAAATTAATCTACAGAGGAAGACGAGGGGAAAGGGTGGGAGGTAGATCGTCGACTAGTGGCTATCGGCGTGGAGCCGCCGACTGGAAAACAAGGAGCACCACGAACGAAATCCGCCATTGACGTTCACTGATCGTTCTAGTCAGGTTCTCCAAACAACCGAAAATTGATTTGCAGCACAAATTCTTGTTCGTCTCTCCTTGACGATCTCGGAACAGCCAATGCAATCACTATCGACCAAGGAGGGGTCCACACGCGCCGTCGAACCACTGGTTCTTTTCAGATCTTCCAAGAACGAAGTTGCTCAAAAACCAGTTTTGAGCGTTGGGTTGTGTGCGAATTGAGGAGACGATCTCAGTGGTGCAAATGCCTTCGTGTTTTGTTGCCAGAGGAAGTCGCACGCATGGTCTGAAGTTTGCGCGTGAGAACGGACTGCTGTGGAAGGAAGAAAGGTTGAAGAACAGTGAAGCCTCATTTCTTTTCCTCAAAGTAGAAAGGGGAATTACCCACAGGCGGTGTGGACCGGAAAATATCACCAACCCATGGTCTGAAGTTTCCAAATTACCACTCTCATGACATGAGGGGAAATATTCTCCAAAACATGGTAGGCCTGGTTGAATTGACAATTATACCCTCCCATATATTATCTGTAAAATGCCCTAAAACGCATTCCCCCCCCCCCCCACAAATCCGTCGCTTTCTGATTTCAAGCCTCTCATTCGCTCAGCTCTCGACCTTCTCTCTCCAGGTAGCTCTCTCTCTCTCTCTCTCTCTCTCTCTCTCTCGTAGGTGCGTGTGTGTGCTGTGTGTGTTCTGTGAAAATCGAACAAAATCTCACTTCAAACCCCCCTCTCTCTCTCTCACACACACACAGACTCGTATTATCCAGACATTGAGACAAATTTTTCGTTGTTTTATGCAGATTTTGGCCCACATTGTTGTGTGAACCCTGATTGAAGGTTTGACAGAAGTTACTTTGGTCGAGTTGGTGAGTTTGCTGTATTATGTCCATATTAAGGTTACTGTGTTTGATTTTGTTATTTTGTACTCTCTGTTTATTTCATGTTGTTGTTTGGCATGTGGGTTTGTTTACAAATATCGTGTAACCACATGATCTGAGCAGAGTTTATGGTTTCCGTGGTCGGTATAGAGTTTTGATCTTTATGATTAGGTGATTTTATCCTTACAAAACATGTATGTGGTCCATATTCACATTTCACCTGCATCCAAAAAACCTAGTAGGTATTTGATTAAGTTTGGAAAAAGGACACTGCAATCTCTAGCTTAGAAGAAATAATTAGGGCATGTTGACTGTGTTCATATTATTAAAATTCTTGTTGTCGAGTTGGGAAAAAAAAAATCATGCCAAAGCTTAAATCATGGTAGTTTTATTCACCTTTAGTGACATCCTTTGATTTGTCATGTGTTTTATCCAACCCTCCAAACCCAAAAAAAACTAGACTTTCGAATAGGGGAAATAGTGGCGTTACGTCACCGTACAATGAGTGATATCGGATGGGAGAGTACATTGTTTGTGTTTGTGAGAGACAGAGGCCGTTCGAAGGAGTTGGGGGCCAAATTTGGGGCCTTGGATTTAATGCCAGTTTTGTAATTATGTTTAAAACTATGGGCACTTTAATGAAAAGAGGACAAAGCTTCTCAACCCATGATCTACATTTTTAAGTACGAGCTGGTGAAATGAAAGAAACTTGATTTAGTTTGATCATTCAAGAAGCCTAGTCTCAATAGTATCAGAATGTTAGTTAATTACCAAACCAAACGAAGCATTACGTCCCAACCCTTTCAGATCTGCTAAATGTTGGTTAATGTAGTGAGAAAGTATCTTATAAGTAGTGTTGTAACAAATTATTAATCTGTAGATAGGCGACCAGTGTTGTGGCTCTCATGTAAGCAAACCAAAAAATGATTAGTTTTTTTTTGTTGTTGAAATCATGAGGAAGTTGTACCATGACCTCAACAAGAAAATTGTAATCGTATCGCGTAGGGGAAAAGCACATGATTTATATATGTTCAGTATATTGTTGAGGAGCTGTGCCACGCACACAGCTTGCTGTGCACAGACCCGATTTTCTTCCACCTCGGGTCCCACAAAGATGATCGAAGCCACTCATTTTGTATAAAATATGTCGGTTAAGCTCTTTGTAAAAAATGAGCTTCGTTCGATATTGGTGTTTTGTTAACGCCTCTAACGATATCGAACGAAACTCATTTTTTACAGAGACCTTAAACGACATATTTTGAACAAAATGAGCGGCTCCGATCATCTTTGTGGGACCCGAGGCGGAAGAAAATCGGGTCTGTGCACAGCCGTTGTGCCCAGCTTGCACGTGGCTTTTTTGATTGTTGAGTTGGGTTGACTTATCGTGGTTGGCATACGTATTACCATGGTTGAATCCTCGTGGTTCTCTGTCATTGACTATAGGCACTTGGATGCATTATGCCCTGTTCTATAATCAGCTCAAATAACAAGAGACAGTGTTTGGTTTATGGGAGAGAATGTTTGAGAACTGTAATATGTTAATCATAGGTTTCTGGTTTTGGAAGCTACATAGCCTTAAATTTGCTTTGTTGGATCCGTATCTTAGCTCATCAAATGCCTTGAAAATATCAATGCTTGGTTGATGGAGAGTGCAAACCGTTGTCCTTCCTGGAGCAACTATATTCGTCACGGTGCCCATGACTATTACCGATGCTTTAGCATGTAAACCTGATGTAGCCTCGTCCATGAACGTTATGGAGGGATTGAAAACAAGCTCCGCTGCATTTGTTAATCTCTTGCGCTGCTCAGTTGAAAGACCACTCTGCCCTAGAATTCCAACTAAAGAATCTTTGATGCCATCAAGTTCAATTACTTCAATAACTTGTGCTACAAATTTCTGCATTTTTGATGTGCTCGTTTTACAATAAACATGTGGTCCACACAGACATAGAGTGTAGTCTTTTAGTAATATGGACTTGGTCTTTGTCTTCAAAGAACCACCAACTAATACTGAATTTATGTATTAAGTACCCAATTTTTATCAAATTAACATTCCGTTCATAAATAACCTTGTATCATTTCATTGAGTATCAATGTGTAGTAGTTATATAATGAAACCGGAATATGGTTGTGCAGCCATGTCGACGACTCCTCAAAAGAAGTTGATGTGCTTTTGTTATTTCGGTGGTGAGCGCATGGTGAATGCGGATGGTGTGTTAGGGAAATATTCTGGTGGTGTTTCTGAAGCCACAGTCACTGAAGACGGCATATCATTTGACGAGTAAGTTAAAAAAGTTTGCTCCCGTATGGATATTAGCCACGATGGGAAGACTTTATTTTATAGTACTTCTAGGGACAAGTCAAAGCATTTGCGTATTAGGGATGAAGATGGTGTTGCTATGTTGTTCCATTTAAATGATGATGAGGTTGACATTTATGTACAAGAAGAGACTATTAACCATTTGCCTCACAACATAACCAACAGGTATGTACGCTACAAATTTCATAAGTTATAGAGAGATATAGTCAGATTTGCACATGTATGTTTTTGTCATTCATTGATGTGTTTTGTTAGCTTTCCTTCTGTAGGGAGTCGAACTTGTTAAGTTGCAGCCCCTTTACTACTGGTGGAGGAACTTGTTAGCGTAGTGAAGGTAGCCTAGCTGTTTGCCACGAAATGGGTTTGGTGCCATACTCCCAACAACGAGGTGAAGACATCCAAACTGGGGACGGCCAACTGTTTGACAACCCCAGCCTCTTTGAGAAGGCTGTTATTCTATTTTCTGCGTTGAACAAGTTCACATTCAAGTATTTGGACAATAGTCGTTCATATTATAGGTTGGTTTGCGTCATTGATGGTTGTCCATGGAAGCTAATGGCTAGATCGCAAGGCAAGTCCAAACTTATTAGAGTGATCAAGCTGAACAACGAACATTTGCACACTGCACGCAACACGGCTTCTTTCAAACCAAGGATTCGGGCAAAAGAGAAGGGTATGATTTTCAACGACAAACTACTTGTGCAGCCCGAGCTCCTCCCGAGGAGCATATGCAAGGACTTTGAGTTAGCGTTCCATAGTCCCCTAACTTACTCGCAGGGATGGAGGACTAAGGAACGCGCCCGTAAATTGATAAGTGGGCCAATTTCAATGACTTATCACTTAGTGCCGTGGATGTGTGAACGACTTATACAATCGATTCCAAACACAAGCGTAGTTTGGACTTCGAATGTGGATGGCAAGTTCAGCCAACTTTTTGTCGCTTATGGTTGTAGCATTACGGGCTTCTTGTCGGGATGTCGACCCATGTTGTTTATCGATGCCTATTTCTTGACTGGTCCTTATCGAGGTAGTTGATTGTCTGCAGTCACGTATGATGCGAATGATTAGTTCTTCCCTGTTGCATATGCTGTGGTATCATTTGAGAATTATGAGGATTGGCTATGGTTCATGCAGAATTTGAAGGAAACTGTTGGCGATAAAGCAATTGTGTTAGTCACCGACCGCAACAATTCGTTGTTAAGGGCAGTGAAGGAGGTGTTTGGCGAGGAATTTAATGAATGGTGTGCTCGCCACATGAAGGAGAATATTAGTAAGTTTGCCACCGGGAAAAGATTGAGGGGGAACCCAAAGAGTTCCGCATTGGACCTCTTTACAAAGTATGCAAGAGATCATCGACTCTATGGGATGCACATGACCAAATTATTTGGTGAGTCACCTGAGTTGGCAAAATGGGTTGAAGACAATGGTCCACAACACTGGTCAAGTGCCTTTTTTCCGCACCGGAGGTGGAACAAATTGTATACGAATATCGCCGAAAGCTTCAACAATTGGATATTAAAACTGAGAGACTTGGACATCATTCAATTCATGAAGGGGCATGTGAACATAACCTCTGACATGTTATTTAGGAGGAAGATGGAGGTCATAAAATGGCATCCCTTGCCGATTGGTCGTAACATTGACAAAAAGATTCAGGAAATTCAGTTAAAATCTTAGGGTTTGACTTGCCAGCAAACGTCTCCTACGGAGTTCCTTGTGTACAACCATGACTGGAAATCTCATGCGGTGAACCTCCACTCTGGAACCTGCAGCTGCTTGTTATGGCAGATGAAAGGAATCCCTTGCAAGCACATGATGCGCGCGATATAGGGTACCCCATACAATATATATAACCTAGTCAACCCTTTGTTTAGGGTGGAGGCACAACTCATTATATACACAACTATAATGTCTCTTGTTCCTCTCTATGACATGCCCTCTTCTACTGATATGGTTCCACACGTTAACGAGATTCAGTTTGGTAGCAATCTACTTGATATAGCTACATCGTCTTCGACACCCATGCCAACATTGCTGGCCCCCGTTGCAAAGCGACCAGCCGGCTGCCCGAAGAAAAAGAGGATTGAGTCCCAATTTCAAGACAAGCAAACAATTTTTTGTGGACTTTGCCACGAGCCTGGACACAATCGAACCAAGTGCAAGTCTCCTTTGCATCGTTGGAGCAATAGCTTGTTCAAACTATTATTATTATGTTTTTTTTGGGTAAATTAGCTTGAAATTAAAATAGGTTAACCGAATGTACAGCCTACAAGGGGCATACCCCAGGAGGAAAAGAAAAGAAAAAATAAATAAGATTGAAAAAAGTGCGATAACCCATGCACAACCCGCATGGAAAATATGATAGAGTAAATAAGATAACAGAATTGCCATATGTGTTGAGATCATACCCCCGTTGTACTATCCATCTAAGTGGAAGGATAGTAAAATGAGGTATGATCGAAGTGATACGAGCAGTAATAACATGAAAGCGAACTACTACCTGGCACAACCCACCAAGCAAGGAAATAAAATCAATTGTCACAGTCTGAAATGACCAAATGATAACCATCACTGAATAATTTTAGCTACAAAGCATCTCAGCTTTAAGGGGAGGGGTGGAACAGCAACAATAGAGGAACTAGGCACCGAGAAGAGGCTCGATCCGAAGATGACTACATTCTCATCCAAAGTCTCAAGATCGCCAGAAACAACCCGCCTTCAATCAAAACCCAAAGCCACTAGCCTCCAGAGATGGGATAAGCAGACCAAGAACCAATACTCCAACCTAGCACAGAAATAACAAGCATAGCACCCACTTCTAAGGAATAGATATTGCAGAGGACCGGGCTCCGAGAAGAGGCTCAATCTGGAGATGCAACATCTGACAAGGCTACCTCCCCAAGTACCTTGCACACCGCGCCCATTCCAACCGGTCTAATACTCACTCGACCTAGTACACAAGGCTCACTATAACCTAAAACTGGGATAGTACAAGGGCCTCGAATAAGTCCGCCATTAACAGGGCATTACCACCGAATCATCTGGCATCACAATTGAGGCACACAAAACTGCAGAAAGAACCAATAACAATCCTTTTCAACAAGTGCATACCACTAATCTAGTAAGAACTATCACAGCCACAATTAAACTACGCTATAACAAACGGCCCAGAGGAGCAAAGAAACATGGATTGTGAACAAACCTAGCATAGATGCTACAGCCATAGCCCCAAAATTGGGCAACCAAACAGTACCGGCGACACATTGAAAACCATATAGACATGCCCATTAACCCAAAGCCCGTTAATGCACAGAACCCAATCAATCCCAAATTCGGCATCAATGAAAACACAGAGAATGGCTCAACTCCACATCTTAGTGTAAATAGTTAAGGTGCTTGTTGCAGAAATCCTAATTGAAATTTAAGGAACTGAATTCATGCCCACAAGATAGCCGAAATGCAGCTGCCACAATACTGGATGAATTACTTGACCAAATCAAATCCGAAAACCAATGTCAAGATTAACCTAATCTCAGTCCATTGGGGATCTCGAAATGGTCCAGTTGTGTGTCAAAATGAATCTACAAGTTGTATTAATATTGCAGCCAGTAGACTGTCCAAATCACAGGTGTCTTCAACCGTTCATACCTGCAAACTGAGAATGATGAATAGCCCCTGTGTAGTTCCAACCTGGGAAATAGGGCCGGCCCGTAGAAAACCCCCATGTCTGGCAGCAACTTGAGGTCGCCGTTGCCGGTGAACGCCAAGGTTTGTGAGCGTAAGGTCCACCAGATCTAGACAGGACCCCACTATTTCCGACGAGCAGTTGCTCTCCGCCGTGCGATGGGATGGCTGCTAAGCTACGTTGGATCTGATCGGGTCATTTGTGTTTTCTTGTGCCGAGAAAAGAACCCATGAGCAAGGAGCTCTGGGTCTTCTCCGTGAAGATGAAATGGAGCCCCGCGGCTCCGGGGTGATCTTTGCGATGGCGGTCGAATGTCTAGAGGTGGGTTTGGATGCCCTCAGATGAGCTCTCCAGCTTGCTAGTCTGAAGTGAACCACGGTCCACAGATGAACTCCAACCGAGGTGAATGGTGCAGATGAATGGGCGGACTGATTTTGGTCCAACCAAGACTGACCAGATACAGAGCTTGGGTGTGTAGAACCCTCCGAAGAGGGAATTAGAGAGATTAATGTTTCCGAATTGAGATGTGAACCTCAGATCCGGAGTTGTGTTGAATTATGACTGAGGGAGTGGATTCTCTCTCTAGGTTTAGAAAGAGAAGTTCTCAACCTCAGATTATTATTATTATGTTTTATTGATCTATATGGTACTTTCATTCAAGCCTTTGGTTTATCCGTGACATGCATTCAAAGTTGGTACTTTTTATTTTAATGTAATGTATTGAACTGCTGTTGTCTAACTTTGGGTTTTGTTGAATGTAAGAGACTTATTTTGGAGTCGATTCTTATTATAATGCAATGTAATGCATCTGTGATTGTAATGTTTCCATGGTCTATGTGTGACAACTTTAAGGGAGGGACAGGCCAAATGACTTGGACATTGTAATGGGAACATATAATATGGTTGATGGTTCACTTATTTTCGTAGTGTTGGAATTGTTTATTTCAGAACCAAAGTGGGCTGTTTTGTGGTTGGATTAGTAGTTGTGTAGTGTTCTTTTGGTGGTCCTGATGCTTGCGTGGATGTGTATAAAGTATAAATTAACTTGCTGTTAGTAGTTTTAGCCAATGGCCATCTTTATATTTGTGCTGATTGTTGTTTCATGGCATCATGATGTTGTCTGTATTGATGGCTTACTTAATGTTGTATAAGGTTTGAAGTTCTATATGTTCAGAAGTTGTGAGATTGAGGGATTGTCCCATTGTTTTTGTACATACACTTGGGGGTTGTCCCTTGTGTGGTTTAGGCTTTCGTAGGGGGCATGTCCCTACCTATGTTTTGATTCCCTTTTCTGCTGCTACTTACATGATGTTACTACTGCTACATACCGATTGCTGGTTCTGCCTTATTTAAGCAGTATTTTGATTTGCTTATCCGTGACTGCTATTGATTGTTGTGCAGTCTATGACTTCTGTTCTGCTATTCTTTTGCTGTTGTAAGCCAAGCCCCTTGCTGGGCATGGACTATGTTTATAGTTCAATTGTATTAGCTATTCAAGTTCTGCGTACCAGTGGCTTGTATAGTTCAGTTGTATCACCTGCTGTCTGCCTGCCATGGCTGGTAATGCTATTTGCTGCTACTGTTGGTACTTGTTGTTGCTTCTTCTGCTGGAGCCGAAGCAGGAGAATCGGCCAGAGTGAGTTCGGCGATGAAGTCAGCGAGGACCTGGGCTTTGATTGTTGTCCGAGGCTGGAAGTGCATCTTATAGTTCGCAAGCTCGACAGCCCACTGAGAGATTCGGTTAGAGAGGTCCGCCTTCCGGAGGAGAGACTTAAGAGGGTACTCGGTAAGGACAATGATGCGGTGTGACTGGAAGTGGGGAGTGAGCTTTCTGGAAGTTGAGACGAGGGCAAGAATAAGCTTTTTCAGTGGTAGATAGCATGTCTCGGTGGGGGTCATTGTCTTACTGGAGTAGTAGATGAGCTGTGTTCCTGTCCTTCATGTCGAACAAGCACCAAGCTTATAACGTGCGGAGAGATGGCTAGGTAAAGGAACAAGTCCTCCTGGTCTCGAGCAGTGACAAGGAGTGGGGCCTCGAAAAGGTAAGTCTTCAACTGCTAGAGCGCTCGATCACAGTCTTCTATCCAATTGAAACTTCGTTGGCTGCCATTCAAGAGGGCGAAGAATGGCAGACATTTGTCAAAAGAGCGACTGATGAATCGATTCAAGGCGGCGGCCATACCTGTTAGACGCTGAACATCCCTCTTGTTGTAGGGAGCCGAGAGTTTCTCAATGGCAAGTAGTTGAGCGGGGTCGGCTTCAATACCGCGTCGGGAGACGAGGTGACCAAGAAATTTACCGGAGCTGACATTGAAGGAGCACTTCTCGGCATTGAGGCGGAGCTTGTGCTTTTTGAGGATTTCGAAGGCTTCTGCGAGGTGGGTCAGGTGATCACCGGCGACCATGCTTTTGACCACCATGTCATCAATGTAAGCCATCATGCTGTCGCCTAGTAAACGCTCAAACATCTTGGTTATCATTCGTTGAAAAGTGGCCCCAGCGTTCTTTAGGCCGAAGGGCTGTAGACACCTCCCGAAGCGGGGCATCACCATACAGATTGATCGTTGCTGTTTGTTTGGTTGTTTGCTTCATAAACCATGATCGTGGATATTCCCATGGCTAGGAATATCGCCACACGATAGCGATTATCATCAAAACAGAGTTGCCACCTAGTTTATAAAATTAGGAAAAACAAGAAGAGATTCTGGGTGTGAGAGCCAAAAGTACAATAAGGGGAAGGTGTTAGGCACCCTTATTTGCCCAGTCATGAGACTGGCCCATAGTTGTTTGACATATGATTAATATTTGCTTTGTTTAACTCTAAACACATAAGCTGATTATTAGCCTTTAACAGTTGATATGGTGAGCCAAGACAATAATTGAAACATGCATCAGAATAAGCAGAATAAAACAGATCTGTTCCAGGGGATGGATTCCGCGGTCGGTGAATGGATTTCACGGTGGAGGAATCCTCCTGGTTTTATGTGTCAGCTGAGGGATTGATTTTCCAGCCGATGTTCTTCCTTACACCAAACTATACGATTAACAAAGAGTTAAAATTCTACGATCAGCATGCATAAACTAAAAATAAAATGAACCAAAGGCCGCCTGGGCCTCACCACCTTAATCCCTCAGTGGCTTGATTGTTTCGGATTGAGAATGATTGACTGATTTGCTTCTTGTAAACCTTAGGGTTAGGGTTTGAACTTCGGGATTTGGATCGTTGGATCGCAGCTGCCTTCGGGAGGTTAGGGCTTTTGTAGAGGGGATATAAGAGAGTATATTTGCAGAGTTTCGTGGCTAGAGAGAGTGTATTATATAGGCAATTGGTGACTCACTCCGGCCAATCAAATGGTGTGAATCAATAAGGAATTATAGGGTAATAGGATTTCTAGTCGAATCTGCCTTCATAGACCGAACGCATCAGAAAAAGGCTGCTGGTATTTTGGTGATCGGATCAAACGAATGACAGAACATTCCAAAATCTGGAAAATAGAATATCTGGCGGCCGGTTAAAGGATCTGGCAGCCGAGTGAAAGATCAAGCGGCCAAAGGATAGACCTAGCAGCCGAAAAATAAATCTCTCAGGGAGATTTTCAAGCAAAAAGTTTCACGGGTGAAGAAATAATGTTAAGGCCGTGAGATCGATGTTACGGCCGAAAGATAGATTTTCTTAGAGTGCAATATTTCTATCTGAAAGGCTATATGGCTCTAGATTGGGTCCTCTAAGTTGCTAAAAGTACTCACCATAAGTCCACGAGTTCACGAGAAGTCAATCAGCAATCATTGTAACCATTCATCATCAGGATGGTCCCCAAGATGGGACTTGAAATAATTGTTAGGCCAAATTGGGGTGTCTACAAGGGCATAACAAGATATCCAAAGATTCTGTGGGGGGTGATGAAGGCCGTGTTTTCGACGTCTCCTTCGCTCATGGCAATTTGATGGTAGCCCCGGTAGGCGTCCATAAAACTGAGTCGGTCATGGCCGGCTATGGCGTCGACAAGCTGGTCGATTCGCGGAAGGGGTAAAAAGTCCTTCAAGCAGGGGTTATTAAGATTGGAATAATCGACGCAAACCCGCCACTTGCCATTCTTCTTGACCACCACGGTGTTGGCCAACCACCTGGGGTACTGCACTTCTCCGATGGCCTTCGCATTTGGAGCCGGTTGACCTCTTCAATGACAGCTTCGGACTGGACCGGGGAGGAACGCCTTACTCTTTGCACAATTGGGCGTTTGGCTCAGTCAATGTTGAACTCGTGCCAGATAAACGAGGGATTGACCCCGAGCATCTCATACGGGGTCCAAGCGAATACTTCTATGTTCTTGTTGAGGAAGTCAACCATCTCGTTCCATTCAGTGTCACTGAGTGAGGAACCGACAAGGAAAAAATGGGAACTGTCTTCGGTGATGGAGATGGTGACAAGGTTTTCTACTGCTTTCTCGTCGGCCGGTCTGCCAACATCTTCCAAAACTGGGGCCTCAGGAACCTCAATGAGGTTGTCCCGAGAAGTTTGCTTACTGCTTCAGACCGCGTTGACATAAAATCTTTTGGCCGCAGTTTGATCTCCATGCAAGTCCTCCTCTCGTCTATTAGCACCAATGAAGCGGACCACTTGGTGATAAGTGGAGGCGATAGCCTTCAGCTTATGGAGCCAGGTGCGCCCAACAAATGAGTTGTGAAGGCTAAGAACATCGACCACCACAAACTCCATGTCAAGGACCACCGATCTGGCATCAACGGGAAGAGTGATCATGCTGAGAGGCCATACCGGGGCCCCGTTGAACCCGATGAGAGGGACTTCGGAGGGACGAAAGTCGGTGTCTGAGATTTTTAAATCCTTGAACAGAGAATAGTACATGACCTAGGCCGAGTTGCCTTGGTCCACGAGGACGCGCCGGACGTTAAAGGTTCTGATGCGTAGCGTGACCACGAGGGTGTCATTATGTGGGAGCTAGACACGGTCGAGGTCTTTCTCGGTAAAGGTGATGGTCCAATTGGAGCCGTCGTCCGTTTTGGCGCGATTTGGCTCGGGACCGACCAACATGACCTGTTTGGAAGAAGAGGCGTCATTCAGCTCGACACAGATGATACGAGCGGCTTCAAAATTTAGAGGGCCGTGGATAACATGGATCATTTGAACTTCTTCTTTGGTATGGTTTTCAGCACGCTGTGCCCGAGCCCTGGTCTTCTTGTGGTCAATGAGGTTATCTAGATGGCCTCCTGTGACAAGTTGCTCCAAGTAGGCTTTGAAAGGCTTGCAGGCAGTGGTAAAATGACCTTGCTCGTTGTGGTAACTGCATCAGACGATAGGGTTCTTGATTTTTCCATTCTCGGTATCGAGTTTTTGGTCAGTAAGGAGAAGAAAGGCTAATCCTTCACTTGGTCGATAATCCGATAGATAGTAATGGTAAAGACGGTTTTCTCGGCGTTGAAATCGCTTGGCTTCGGTCCCTTCCTCGGGACTGCTTGATGTTGTTGACCTCCTATTTAGGGGTTTGAAACAGGTACGGGAGACGGAGCAGCCATCGAGGCTGACGCTGTCTTTGAGCTCGTGGGCTTCCCAATGCCCATCTCAGCTTTGGATCGATGAGCTGGCACCAGCCCTCGATGTGAGTCATGAGGTCTTTCATGGAGTTGGGCTTGTGGCGGACGAGGTCATCATAAACCTGGTCGTCCTGGGAAGTGAGACCGAGCTTGAATCCTCATGCCGAGGTGACACCATCACAGCCTTCTATTTCGTTGAACAACTCCCAGTAGTGATCGGTGTACTAGTGGAGCGTTTCATTGTTTCGTTTATGGAGGGCTAGGAGGGAATCGATCTCCTTCTCATGCTTGTTGCTCGTGACGAACCAAGCCATGAAGGCATCACAGAGAGAGTCAAACAAGGAGATTAACCAGGCGGGGAGCTAGTTAAACCATGTGAGGGCTAGGTTCCCGAGGCTAGTAGGGAAAACCTTGCACAAGAAGGCATCGTCTGAAGGTTCATTTCAAATGAACAGAGACATGACAAGTTTGTATTGTACCAGATGAGTGTATGCCTCGGTCTTGCCATCATACTTGGCAAATTTGGGTTGGGTAAATCCCTTTGGGGGGAGACCGAGTCGATCTCTCTTGTGAAAAGAGAGATCGTAAATATTTTGAGTCTGGCGTCACGATGAGGTCGGATTTAACGGTCAGGACCGTCTAGACGCTCGGTCGATGTACGCTTCTTCCGGATAAGCTGATCCAACCTTTCATGCTCCTTCCTCTTCGGGAGGACGCTTGCCAACTTCTGGGGTGAGCGTTCGTGCCGATCCTTCTTGTAGCTATCTCGAGGATGGTGCTCGAGGTGCTTGGTTACCAGGCTCTTGTCTCGCCCACTTTTGGTGTGTGAAATGACTAGGCTCCTTACTCGTCGATTTTTCAAGCACTCGCGATATCCCTTGGTTTGGAACTCTAGAAGGCCGTCTTCTTTTGCAACCTTGGTAAAACTGGGGGTGGGCTCGTGGTGCCCCTTCCCTATTCTGACAGAATGGGTGGAAGAGGCAGAGACGCTGCCGATACTGAGCCTCTCAAAGAGAGATGGCTTCCCTTTACATTTTTTGGGCAAGGGGATCGGGTCCGCTCCCTGCGCCATGCACCCTTTTCGGTACAGGCGCCATCTTCTGGTGGCTCGAGACAGTCTTTGGCTGTGGAATGAGGCTGGTACTCCGCTAGGTGGCCTCCGTGGCTGCAAGGGGGGCTGTGATGGCTTCTTCGTCTGCCACAGCTCTCGGAGGAGTGGGATGGGGAGATCTGTAGGAGATGTTTGATCTCTACTAGTTCATCCCAGACGTGCTTATCCCACTCTACGACCGTCATAAGGTCGTTGATCTTCCGTTCTAGGTGGTGGATGTAGGTGTAGAGTTCAGAGGATGGGCCCCCGTCTGGTGTTAAGGCCCAGGTTTCGACTCCGATGGACATGTGAGCTTTCCCCAGGGCGTTGGCTCAGCCGGAGCCCAAGTTATGGTCCCCAAGGGGGCCGAGTCCGAGGGTGGTATCACTGTGGTGCGTTTCTTTGACCTCCACCATATCTGGATTAGGAACGATGAACGGAGTTCTCTGGATGGAAGGAAATGATTGCGAGAGGATGGCTAGATCCCCAGCAAAGTCGCCAATTGTAGGGGTTCGATTTGACGAGACCTTGACCGTGGTTCAGGTTAGGTTCCTTCCTCCGTGGCTCCGCACTCCTTCTGCTAAACATGCAACAAGTCACTAAGGCTTGAGTAGCCCAATGACCCTCCGACAATCAAATTAGATCGCAGGGGAAGAATGTAGTTCTAAGGTTAGGAAAAAATGACATACCTCTCAAGCTGAGTATCTCTTTGTATTTATAGACCTAGGTTTACTTGGCCTAGCTCCAAGCCAACGCATGGAAGGTACGCTCGGGTAACCGCCTCGGGTGACATCATATGTGACAAAAGGGATAAAGCAGGGGATAAAACGGTTACGGAGCACATGGTCAGATCTGATCCCAATGATTACACTTGCAGCACAATCCTCATGGGCCCCATCTGGCATTACTGCTTTCTTTAGGCAGCTTTGGAAGCACCGAAACAAATACACTAAGTGCTGCTAGAAGCTACCGAAGCTACCACCGAGCTATCGTCATCGACAGCTCTGCCGAACCGGCACCTCAGGGCCCTTCACCGGTGTAACAAGTTTCGAGCTGGATCCTCACGGAACCGAGCTTGTGACCGAAGTCTCCACAAAAGCAAAGGTTGGTAACAGCCCCTATTCTTAAATGGAATACAAAATTGCCCCACTCCTTAATAAAAAATCTGATAGCTCTATATGCTGTTAATAGTCAAAGAAAAGGAAGAACGAAAATAAGAAGGAAAAAGCAAAAGAGAAAAGAAAGAGACGAGAGCACTGTAGCGTTCTTCTTCCCTTTCTCCCCGCGCGTCGTTTAGTTAGGTAATCTCTCTCTTCGCTCTCCTTTTGTTTCTCCCCACCCTCTCTCTTCGCTCTCCTTTCGTTTCTCCCCACCCCAATCTGCCACACGTAGCAGCAGTCATGGCTACCGAACCATCCTTTCCTTTTTTTCCCAGCACACCGCGGCTGGTGTGCACGCTAGGTGTGAAAAGTACACATACAAATAACAATTTAAGTGCAGTTAATTCATTTGTTAAAAAAACAAGAAGAGAAGTTAACCTTCTGTGATGTACAGTGGGTGTGTGCGTGCTGATGTGCAATAACTCGTTATTGGATGCATGATGTTCAGTTGATATCAAAGTTTCCCTTTTCTGTTTGGTGACGAGGGTATTCAATGCTGGGCGTCCCTAATGGCTCAACTTACCACTCGTTCGTAAGCACCCCATGAAATGCTGATGAAGAGAATTGCGTGGGAGGCTATGTTAACTTAGCATAACTATTTTTACTGAGGCTTTAGGTGGATGATTATTCCCTAGGGAACTGCTCTACCTCAGTATTTCACGATTTTGGCTAAATCGCTTGACCGGTCTGCTCATCAGAAATGGTATATTGTCCCTCTGGTTCACCCCATGGGTTGGTTAGAGAGCATTGGGTAATGATTGACACAAAAGTAAGAGCGGTGATACCACATTATAAGAGATTTAATTCATTTTTAGCAGATGTATTCTAATTTTTGTTATTATGTAAAAAACATAGACGGTCCCGATTCGAAAAAAATAGCCGAGACGGCCCAAGAGTGGGGTATATGAAACTTTAACGCTTCTGTAAGCACCAAATGTGTTTCGATTATGTGGTTGTCGACATCCGATTATCACCGATTTTGGTGACAATGATTAAATCAACAAGATGTTAAATCTCATCGGTTTAGATCAAGCATTCGAAAAAATTAATTGCCTACTGCCTTTAAAATCTATACATTGAACTTATTTGATTATGAACCAAGGTCTTATGCTGTAGGCTAATATACAATAGCCACACGACCGCATCACAATTACAACGATCAATACCATTAATTTTGTTGTGCTTGTTATTCTTATCATTGTAATCAATTTTCGAGTCTAATGAATTTTAAAAGCCTATTCATCGGAATACAAATTCAATATTGTACGTCCAATTATGCGATTAAGTATCACAACCCGATTAAGTATCACAACCCAATAACAGAACACCACATGTTCATGCTGACCCCACTTTGCACACGTGATGGGTAATTACATGGATCTCACTAACCTGTCATCACCGCTGCGTGGACCTGGATTCATACATGGTCGAAAATGATTGGTTCGTTGCACCACATCAGCAGAATCACATGGTATCACCGTTGTATTTAATTATTTTTTTCCATAAACTGAACCCATCGCAGGTCCTCCAAATACGGAAGAAAATTGGATCCCTAGATCCAATCATCGAACACCAATAACGAAAAATAAAGGAACATGATTACTATTAACAATCAAAGGAGAGGCCCAGATCCAAATCGAAAACACCAAGTACCTGGCCGATAGCCCCGCCTCAACGGTGACAAACACGCCGCAGTTGAACGACATGACGGCGAGCTTCAGCATGTACCCGATCGCCGAGTTGACCCTAAACATCACAACTCCCAACAGCCTGACGGGAATCCTCGCGCCTCCTCCGCCGCCGCCGAGCTTGGAATCGAGGAGAGGCGTTGTAGTCGTGGGTGCAGTTGAGGAGGAGGAGGAAAGGGGTGGTTGCTTGAGGGAGAGAAGAGAAGAGTGGGAGATGGAGATGAACGGGGGTGGGAGATGGAGATGAACCAGGTTAAATGGGAAGAGATGAACTTGGGAGATGGAGATGATAGAGATAAACGTGGAAGAGACGTAGATATGAGATGTAGAAGATAAAAATGTTAGCCGTAGTTAAAGGGGTAGGCCAAAGGTTCTTGTTTTTTTTTTACCCACCAATTACCGGTTCGATGGGGACCAAATTTTTTTTTGTTATGCCTTAATTATACATTTAATGGTTTTTGTTATGCTTCAATTGATTTTGTCATGCCATTTTTTATGGTGTCTCCAAAACGGAAGGAGACACCGAAGCGCTTCCCAAGCTTCTATGCTCATATCCAATTGTTATCTTCTCATAGATCACAAAATCAATAGCTAATTAAAATCTATCATCCTAAAGGGAAGACTCCTCTCTCTGGATGCCCCAGCTGGGCCCAAAGCAATGCAGTCTTTTCCTGGCCTAATCAAGGATTTGGGACTTCTTGCTAGCTAATCTTACAGCTGGGCCAGGGGTAGCAAGTACTCCTCTCCAATAATTATTCTAGCTGGCTTCTTCTCTGCATATTGGTTGCAAGTAGTTTTTGTCATCTATGCAGATTAGAGGATACACCAATTCTACAATGCCAAATTGTGAATCAGAAAATTGCCCGTTAAACAAAAAAAAAAAAACAGAAAACTGCCCATAAAATATAATGTAGTCCAAATTCACTTACGTATGCGATCCCTACACACTCAATTAATTTGGAGCGGGCAATTCACTTTATCAGCCGTTTTCTTAAAAGCGGTTCCACTTTAAGAAAAGGAAGGATTATGGAAAAAGAAGGTAATTTCAAGGTAAAAAATCATGTATTTACGCAAATAATTTTCCTATCAATATGGATCTTGTTTGATAGATCTCATTAAGATCTTTTAAACGGTGCAAAAAAAAATTGAAAAATCATTTTTCATTTTAGTTATATTTGAGTTTGAAATTACCTTCTTTTTGAAAAATGAGGTTTTAGGAGAAAGCGAAACGGGGCCTTAGTCATGTTGCTAAATCCACTTATCAGATGTTAAAGAAGAGAGGAGGGAGGGAGGGTGGAATGGACTAGAACAGCCACAATAGTACTCACTGGGGAAATCTATTTTAGCCATGCATTAGTGTGGTTGTCTTGCTATGAGAAGTTGTCTTACGAAGTTACAATCATCGAGTCAGGGTTGGGCTCATTTAGATTCAGCCCGATAATTTGCTCTTCATTTATGGGCTGTAAAAGGCTAGCTCGGCCCATTTTCCCCGCTATGGATTGTGATGTGAGGCCGGATCTCAGTCTAGTTAATCAAGGACCAAATAAAAAAATAGAAGGCAATAAAAGTGAAAATAAAATATAGAAAATTAGAGGCTGGTCTTTCTTTTTAGGTTCGGTTTCATCCCCACCCTAATATTTTTTACTGAACCTGGATAGGCTTGATTATGGTACATAATGGCTTGTTTACCCCAAATTAACTCCTTGCAGCATTTACTCTGTTCTTTTTCATTCTCCCTCTCCCCCTCTCTCCACTGATGGAGCAGCGCCGACACCACCACCACTGTCGTCGTCGTCTTCTCTCTGACAATGTCACCATGAGCCACCCCCTTGAAAAACTCCTCATGCAAAGCGAACTCACCATGGCCGCTAACTGGCTCTCCAAACTGTCCCAAGCAGGGACGGATTCAGAAAATCCCAATGGTGGGGGCACCAATTTTAAATATTCAATTTCCGTAACCGAAGTGAGTCAGAGAGTAGAGCTAACACTTCCCAAGAATCATCTTATTAGGCATTTAGGCTTCATTAGTTGAAGCAGCAGAAGCCAAACTCTTGGGTAAAAACTCGGCACAGAAAAGGAAAAAAATTGGATGCACTGAATTCATCAAAATCCAAACCTTTGGTCTACAAAACAGCATCTGAGAAATCACAAAGATCACAAAGAGCAGGATGGCTCAAGAACTGTGCGGAATAAAGGATTATCATTAAACCACAGGGGTCTACAAAGCATCATCTAAGAAATCACAACAGCGCATAAGCATTAGGTTTCAAGAATAAAACAGGTAAGGATGTATCACTACTAGCAGTCAGCCAGAAGTCAGGAATAGATATGATGATATCATTCTGCTTGTCATATACAAGCTTCCGTACTACTATAAACAAAAAAACAAAAATTTATCGTCAAGCACAATAATATTAAACCAGACTTCGCAACATGTTCTATAATATTTACATGCTTCCAAAAGTTTGTAGATATAAGCACAATGCTTTCAAAAGTTCCTACACATAAAAGCGCAATGCTTCCAAAAGTTCCTAAACATATATAAACACAAAAACTAACATATTCATTCGTAAGTAGTTTCATTTTTCCATTTGCAATCTCACAGTTGTCCCCGCCGAGTTTTCATATCTTGAAAGTGTTGCATGATTGTTTCATTAGGAATTCCATCAAAAACATATCTCTCTATGTAGACCACCAAGCTATCATTCAACCATTGATCACTCATCTTGTTCCGCAACCGATTCTTCACAATGTTCATGGCTGAAAATACTCGTTCGACTGAAGCGGTTGCAACCGGTAAAATTAATGCCAAAGTCAAGAGCAAGTAAACTAAAGGATACAGTTTCTCTCTTCCCGTCTCCACCATTTTTTCAGAAAGATCAGTGAGTCCATTCAACATCGAGAACTCATCACTATTGCGCATATAAAAAATGTACGTATCTAGTTGATCATAAAGTACCATAATGTCAACCGGAGAAAATTCTTTCGGATAAAATTCGGCAAGACGAAGCAACTTTTTCTTGTCAAAACTAGAAAAGTAGTTGCGTGGATCCAAACATGCCACACAAAGTAGCAACTCACTGTTAGCCTCGGTAAAACGATCATTCAATTCTTGAAGTTGCAAGTCAATAACAGTGTATACTATCTCAAATCGATAATGATGCAAGTTTGTTATTTCTGGAGCATTACGTCTTCCTCTCCCTCGACGTACAAACTTGTCAGCCATATTGGGGATATTAATTTTCTTTTTCACACAAAAAGATACAACATCCTCAAGCAAAGAATCCCACCCACCATCCCTCATCATTTGGAGCTTTTTCTTGGACATTTGAACCAAAGTCATAGCATTCACAATTTCTTGATCTTTTTTTTGTAGAGCTAGTGATAACTCCGACGTAATAGCCAAAACCGCTCTCATCAAATGAAGATTGAGTACAAACTCAAAAGATTGCAAATTGTCCAACAATACATTCGACTCTGCTTTTTGGTCCGTGTTGGAACCTTCCTCCGAAATAATTTCAAGAACATCAATCACTGAATCAAACATGCCCATCAATCTAACTAAAGTTCTATAATGAGATCCCCAACGTGTATCACCAGGACGTTGGAGATTGGTTTCTTGGTTTAAGCCTTGCCCACTTGAAAGCTCTCCAATGCTAAGTGCCTGAACAACTCTTTCTAGTTGTTTCTCCTGAAGAACACCACAATGTTTACATGACACACCAACAACAGTCACCACTCTATTAACAAAATAAAAAAGCATGCCAATTTGCTCATGTTTTTTTGCCAAGCCCACAAGAGCCAATTGCAATTGATGTGCAAAGCAATGAACATAATATGCACATGGATTTTCCTTTAGTATTAGAGCCTTAAGGCCATTAAACTCACCTTGCATATTGCTAGCTCCATCGTACCCTTGTCCCCTCAATCTGGATGTGCTCAACCCAAGTCTACAAAATAAATTCTCCATAGCATCCTTAAGTGACAAAGCATTGGTATTGGCAACATGTTCAATACCTAAAAAACGCTCAATGACACTTTTTTGTCCACGTATCGTATCACAATCGCCATTTGCTCTTTGACTGATACATCATGAGTTTCATCAACTAACACAGAAAATTGTGCATCATCAAGTTCTCTCACAATCACTTTGATAGTTTCCCATGCCGCCGCATTTACAATTTCCTTTTGGATAGTGGGAGCTACCAATTTAAGATTTTGAGGAGCATTGTCGAATGTAACACCTCTCACTTCTTCATTGTGGTTGGAGAGAAACTTTAGAAGTTCAAGAAAATTTCCTTGGTTACTTGAATCTTCAGACTCGTCATTACCACGAAATGGAAGTCCTTGTTTTAGTAGAAACCGTATACAATTAACCGTGGCATTCAAGCGGATCCGGTACATGGCTCTAACTTTGTTTGATTGGTTGTCCAAAACCGTTTGAATATGTTGCCTTTGATTCAACAAGTCTTCACATTTGCCCCAAGCTTGATTATGAGCACTATTGGGTCCTCCCACATGAGTTTGAATTCTATCACACTTCTTCCAATTTGAGAAGCCCTCACCAACAAAAGACTCACCACCCGATTGATGACCAATATCCGGCTTGAAAAGATGACAACATAAGCAATATGCTGCCTCTTTTGCTATACTATACTCCAACTATGTTGGAAATTTAGTGAACCAAGTCCCAACGAATTTTCTTCTTTTTTTTCCAAATTGAGTTTGCCGAAAATTGTGGTCCCGAGGCTGACAAGGACCTTTTTGCAAATATGCTCTGCGTATTTGATCTCGATCATTAGGGTTGTAATCCATAATGCCAGGTCTTAAACCAGGATCTGAAGGAAGATCGGCCAAGTTGATTTCCACACGACTAGGATTTGAAGGCAGGCATGTCACATTAATTTCCACACAACTAGAGTTTGCAGGAAGGTCTGTCTCGTTAATTCCCATTCGACTTTGTTTTGATGGTTGAGAGCTATTTGATCCTTTTACATTAGGAGAAACCTCCATGGGTGATTTTCGTTTGAAGTATTTCTCCATAGTATGTACTGTTACAAAGATAAATAGAACACACGTATCAACAAAGGTATTCGAAAAGCCCTAAAATCAGTATAAAAAAGCCCTAATTGAAAATCCCTGAAATCAGTATAAAAAAACCCTAATTAAAATCGCGCATATATCAGAAAAAGCCCTAATTGGAAAGCTTGAAAATTGGAGCAAAAAACCCTGATTATAAAGCTTGAAAACTAGAAGCAAAAGCCCTAAATTCAATGTATATAAACATCCGAATTAAAAATTCCTATGTAAATGGGCCAGAAGATGTGCGTATATACTATATACTATAATATCTGTATCGCAAATTCACATCTCAGTCAATTATAGACTTGTGGTACATATTCACAAGACTCACGAAACGTCGACATCACCATCCAACCATCCGACACATTGCAATATAGCATACATATGATATATTGATATGAATATATATTATATATAAATATATACAAAACTGGTCCAGAAAAAGTGAGAGTTAGAGAGACTGAGAGAGAGACCTCAGTGGTGGATTCCGTGGGTTGGGTCGGCGACGGACGACGGTCGACGGGGATCGGTGACGCTGTGACGGTGAGAGTCTTGGGTTGGATAACTTGGATCGGTAGCCGGTCGGCGCTCCTTTTCTTTTTTCTTTCTCGAACGAACAAGAGAAAAGCGTACCCTTTTTTTGCTTGTTTTTCACTTTTTGTTTGCTTCCTGTAAAAAAAAAAAAATTTAAAAATTTTGACTGGGGCACGTGCCCCTGTGTCCGTCCGTCCCTGGTCCCAAGACATCGAGCTCCTCCTCAGATCCAGCGTCCTCCGCCACTCCAGCGCCACCTTCCCCAGCTCCGACAAAGAAGACCTAGGATTCTTCATCCAAGACCTCTTCACCATGTTATAGGTCGGCGGCATCGAGTTTGAAAAGAAAGCCATGGAAATATGGAATCTCTCCTCCAACTTTTGGAAAATGAGGAGAAAGCCGCGGCCATGGTTTCCAAGGAAGGCAATGTCTCTGACTTGATTCATCTGCTAGATCTGAACGCTCATTTTTTTTCGTCCCTGAAATTTGTGTTTTGTCGAACTTGCATTTTTTTTTATCCACGTCAAACTTGCATTTGTTGTAATAATTAATTTCAGTTTGGCTATGTGAACTGATTTGAGTTCAGATAGCCAGTTCACATAAGGCAGTTCACATAGCTAATTCTCTCATACACAAATCTCATAGGAAAATACACACACGAACATAAAGTTGCCAATTTTGATGATTATTGTGCGAATAATGGCAAGTATCATTACTGTAAAATGGTTTAGTCTCTTCATACCATTCATATATACATGTTAATGTCGGCATTTATGTATATAATTTGTCGTTTCTTTTACTTTTCAATTGTATTATGTGAACCATATGTGAATGAGGTATGTGAATTGTCTTTTTATTTATTTATGAAAACTGCGTATTTTTATATGAGAACTGTGTATTATCTATGAGAACCGTCTATGAGAACTGTGTATTTTCTATGAGAATTGTGTATTGTCCATGAGAACCGTGTATTTTTCTATAAGAATTTGTATTTTCTTTGAGAAATGTGTATTTTTCATTTGAACTGTCTATGAGAACTGTGTATTTTCTTATGAGATCTCTCTATGAGAATTGTGTGTTTTCTATGAGAACTGTGTATTTTAGTATTTGGTGAGGCTATGTGAACTGAAAAATCAATTCACATAGCCCAATTCTCATAGCCAGTTTTCTATAAGAACAACCAGTTCTCATCGCAAATTCTCAGTTTCTATAAAAACAACCAGTTCTCATAACAACCAGTTTTCAATAACTATATTTGATTTTAATTACCTTTCTGTTGTTGTTCAATTTTTGTTCGTGTCTATATTTTTCTATGAGAACAGTGTATTTTTTATGAGAACTGTGTATTGTTCATGAGAACTGTTTATTAGAATCGTGTATTTTCTATGACAAATATATATATTTTTATGAGAACTGTGTATTTTAGTGTGTCGTAAAACTATGTGAATTGTGTATAGTCCAGTTCACAAAGCTAATTCTCTATGAAAACAGTCACTTCTCAGAGCCAATTCTCATAGAACTGACTATGAGAATTGGGAGTTCATATATCCAGTTCTCATAGCTCAGTTCACATAGGCAGTTCTCTATGAGAACTGAGCAATGACTATGAGACTTGACAATTCTCATAGCCAGTTCACATTGTCAATGATATTTTTGTCTGAAATAATATGATTCAAGAATTGATTTTAAGAATATAGCTCTCATAGCCTCAGTTCTCATAGCCATAGTTCAGGGGTATTTTTGTCCAAAATAATATGTTAGCTCGGGCTATGTGAATTGGCAGGGATATTTTGGTCCAAAATATTATGTTAACTAATTATGAGAATTGACAGTTCTCATATATAGTCAGTTCACATAGCCAAGGGTATTTTTGTCTGAAATAATATGGGTCAGGAGTTGATTCAAAAAATATAAATTTTACTAAAAATGGACATGTACACAAAAAGTTAAGAAGAATGGACAAAATAGTATAAATGCATGAAAAGTCAAGAAAAATAACTGAAATAAAGAAGAAATATTTTTGTCAGGACTAAATTAAGTCTGAACCTACTTTTTGGGGTTGGCCTAAACCAAATTTGAAAAGAGCAAGCTTTCAAAATTGGTCCACATATATTGTTTTCCCGATTTCTGTCTTTGTTAAATCTAGTTCAAACTGTCACAAGAACATTCTTTTAATCAAGTCTTTATTGGTACAAGTATTTTTTGTGAAAAATAATTGAACTGGTAGCCTATTATTTAAGGATGAAAATATAAGTATTCAAACTCATTAGGATGGAGAGACTTAAATAAAGTTCCAAAAACAGGATGATTGGTTAACTTCTTCTAAAATATTAACACAAGGTGCAAAATTGAAACCGCCTTAAAATGTGAGGCAAAGAGGCATCTGGAAAATCGGGATTGCCACATTTACATGACTTAATTACTTAAGAAAGTGAACTAGTTAAGGTGCTATTTTTTTTTTTATTGGAATCAAAGAATTGCATTCATGAAAAATCCATCCGGCACTTACAATAATATCCATTCGAAAACAAAGAAAATAAGCTACAGCCAAACCCAAACAAACTAAGGATAAACAATGAAAACAAAGAGACGAGCTAGCGTCAAAATCCTAAGCGCGAGTATACAGTCTCTTCACACCGTCATCAAGGATCGGTAAAGTGAAGTTAGCGATCAAAACACTCAGCTGTCTCGAGATGGCAGAGATCCAAATCAAAGATAACAACTAAACTTTGACGGATATCACGACAGGAAAACAACCATAGGCAAGACAAATTCGCAAGAGAACTCTCCAAAAAAGCCAAGCGCCAGTGAGCTCTAGCTAGGCAAGTGAACTCCCGGTAACCAGAGCTCATGGATGCGAGCAAGGACGGAATCAGGATTTTATCCTAGCAGTAGCAAAATGTATATTAAAAAAATAAAAAATATTCATTACAATAGTAATAGTCATCGGCTCCAGAAAAAAATTAAAATAACATAACAAAAACTACAGTAAATGATGTTTTTCATTTGCATATGAAATATGAAAAAAGACTTAACTTTAATTTTGGGTATCGATAATGCCACTCCAACAATAACAGAAGAATCCATGTAGTTCTCAATCATTGGGGGTATGAGCGGGGGAGGATTGGAAATAGACTTAACCTATGGCAATACGCACAAAGTGACTGCTCTCAGAATATCATTTAAACAGTAGCCCCATATACTTATTTTGCTATACCCCCAAATCAAAGCTAATTGACATCAGAAAAGGCAGACCTAGAGACCCAATTCAATTTATGTGCACATTATCATGTTTCCTTCATTGATAGTTTAGAGTATCGGTATGCACAAAGTTAATGTCACTCTCCAAATTTATAATGTCACTCCCCAAATCCCTATATAGATTTTTCAAATTGATAACCGCACTCCCTTTTAGGAATGACATTATAAATTTGGAGAGTGGCATTATAATTAAATTCCCCCAAATTTTTTAGGTTAAGTTATTTTAGGGTTAGAATTGGAGGTTTTTTTTCTTTTTAATTATACATCATCATTTATATTATTTTACTTTGGCCCATTGAATTTAGATTTAGAATACTTTTTTGGGTCTCATTTATTAAAAAACAATAATAGGAGATTTATGAGTAGTACATAATAAAAAATACGAAAAAAACCTAGCAACTGTGTCGAGACTATATACGTTGGGGATAAATTTTTTTTTTCACTTATAATAATTGCATTTTTTAAAATTCTTGTCATGGCGGCCGCCGCCACTAGACCCCCCTAATCCTATCCTTGGATGCGAGCCCTCGCTGGCACAGGTGACTCTGGGCACGAAATAATTACCCAGCACCTAAATTCTCTCGATCACCGCACCTAAATTGTCTATTTTATCTCCCTCTCCCTCTCTCTGTCATCCCATTTGTTTCTCTCTCTTGTGATTCCCCCACCATTGTACCAAAAACCAGTAATCCCTCTCCCTCTCACTGCCACTGCAACAAGACACATGAAGAGGACTCAAAGGGGGGAAGCAATAGAGAATATATATGGCTTGGCCCTCGGAAAAAAAAATGAAATAATGCATTATTGATCGTGTACAAATCATTAACCCTAACATACTTTTATATAGGCTACAAGACTTGGTGATTAAGAAACTACTTCCTCCGTCCCAAATTCTTTGTCCGGTCAGCAAAACGCAGTATTAAAAATAATACAATTTTTACAAGAAAAAATCAAAAAAATTTCAACAACTTACTAGATATCAATGAGTATTTTAAATTTGTGAAAAAAGTTTGAATTTTTTCTTGAAAAAATTGCATTATTTTTAACACTCCGTTTTGCGGACCGGACAAAGAATTTGGGACAGAGGGAGTAACCAATAACGAAAATACGCATAACAAAGAAACCTAGACTAATTAAGAAATATAAATAACAATCTGCCTAATAGGAAACATAATAATAAAATTTAGAAAACTTGGTAACATAATATTTCTAATATTATTCTAACATCCCCCTTAAACTCAAGTAGGTCTACCAACTTGAGTTTGAAAAAGCCACGAGAAACCAAGAGCAGTCATACCAAGCCAAAAGAAACCAAGAGAAGCCAAGAGAGAGAAAACAGTAAGGAGAGCCGAAAACAGCCATGAGCGAGAGAAGCCATGACAATAGAGATTTGAGGTGAAATCCGAGTGCATGAGCTATTTACATATTATGAATGCTCGGCAGATAGCGATGAAATTTAGGCCACCCACCAGGAGTGAAAATTCTACAGGATCTAGATCTTATAACTTTGATATCATGTGAAGAAGAGCTAAATGATGTATTATTGATTGTGTACAAATCATAACTCTAATATGCCTTTATAGAGATTACAAGACTTGATGATTAAGAAACTAACCAATAAAGAAAACATGCATAACAAGAAAACTTAGACTAATTAAGAAACATAAATAACAATCTGCCTAAAAAGAAAAAATAATAATAAAATCAAGAAAACTTGGTAATGTAGTCGCAGAGCCAAGCTGGCAATTTTACTCAAAGCCCTTGGCATTTCATCCATTTCACAAGCGATTGTTATCCTTTTCCTTTTTCTCTTCCTTTTCCCTCTTCTTCTTGTTGTTGTGAGTGTGCAAAGAGTAATTCTTGTTATGGCCACTCACTTGTCTGAATTCTCCATGCTAAGTTGCTCATCTAGCGGGAATTTTGAGAAAGAATTGGATTAATTGATACACGGTGGGATTTTGCAATATGATTGGGAGTGTACTAGAAGGGATTTTTTGGATTTGCAATTTTTTTTTTCCCAAAATGATAATAGGTTCATTGATAGAAAACAAAGATGCAAAAGTTAATCATATTAGCATTCATCCTTAATCA
Organism: Rhododendron simsii; assembly: GCA_014282245.1. Taxonomy (NCBI): domain Eukaryota; kingdom Viridiplantae; phylum Streptophyta; class Magnoliopsida; order Ericales; family Ericaceae; genus Rhododendron; species Rhododendron simsii. The sequence continues at coordinate 22,922,864 of CM024955.1, forward strand.
AGGGATTAGAAAGTCACAAAGAAGGGTAATCTTCCCAAGTACAGCCACTCAGACCACTATACTTCTCATAGTCACAGAATGAGCCACCATATTGGCACTCATACCCACAAAAGAAAAACTCAAACTAATCAAACACTCACTTGAGGTGTTGGGTATCCTTAATAATCACGTCCACAAATTGATGGAAAGCCACTCCAACCGATCCGATTCGTTGTTGAATCTACCACCGATGCCTTGCTTCGTCAAACGACAATCAATACCATCATTGTCGGAACCTGAAACGGCACATCGATGATAAAATTGAAAAAGGCTGCCATCACTTGAGTGGAAGGAAAACACTCATCAAAGGTGAAACCCTCTCATCCCACTGCTGCAATAGCGTGGAGGAAGGTAAAGAAAGAGAGAAGGCTACTAAGTTTTTTTCGGAAAAAAAAAAAAAAAAACTAAGGTTTTTTCTCTTTTAGAGAGAAGCTCTGGCAAAGGGAAAAATACTTCGCTGTCTGAAGTTTACCAATTGAATTTTGAGATTACCACAATGGGTATGCCCTGATGCAAGATCAATTCCTAAAGTTGTCATGTTTTCTATATATATCATTTTCGGAGTTTATCATCTCGAAATTTATCACATTAATGGGTACACTGATGCAAGACCAATTTAGAAATTTATTATGTTTTCAAAATTTATCACAATGGATACATTAAAGCAAGACCAATTTTGAAATTTATTATGTTTTCTAAACTTATCATTTATCAAATTGAGCTGATTTTTTTGAAAGAATCATTTGAAAAATTATTTTAAAAATAATGAACGATTCAGATTATTTTTGTGGAACCCAAAAGTGGGCCTACATGGCATTTGTACAATTTCGGTATTACCCAAATCGAAGTCCTACTATGGGTACACCATTCTGTATACACCAAACGTATGCCGTGTCATGTGAGATCCATCTCAGAGTTCCGCATAAATGATCGGAGCCGCTCAATATATTTGAATGTAGTTTTATGGAGCCGTGTAAAAAATCAGGATAAATCGATCAAGCTCTACTAAGATACTATAATTGTAACGACCCGGATTTTTGGCCCTATTTTTTTCGAATAAAGAAAAATTACTAGTTATTTTACTAACTGTACATTTGATTTCAATATATATTTTATTGGTAATTGTGATTAGTATTTATATTAAATTAATTCTTAAATTGTGTAAATGTGTATATATGTTAATACCTTGTGCCATATGTACTGTATAATTTTTCCACCACCAAAATGTGCTCCCTGCCATATATCATCTCTCATTGCCGTCTCTCTTCCTCTCTCTCAACCGACTATCTCTCCCACGCCATTAAATTCTCTTTCTTCCTCCTCAAGCAAAACAACCCCCCTATTTCTAATTTTTATCGGCTAACAACCTTATCCCTTCCGATCATCCAGCTGCAAGCTTTATCCTCTTCCACCTTGCACCCCAAGTCAGCCGCACCCCGAATCGCGTGCTCGTCACCCATTTCGGCGAATCACATCCCGGTTCTCCGCCTATAGAAACCCCACCTCTCTCACCTCCGAAATAGACAGCAAACACACTCCCACAACCACTGAAATTCAGAAAGAAAGAAAGGAAAAAGAGAGAGAGAAGCCGAGCTCCATCAATGGAGGTCTAGAGAGAGAAACCAAGTGGGTTTTCAGTTTCTCACTCAGGCACTCAGCCGAGCCTCAATTTGAGCTGCACCTATCCTAATCCGTTCGTCGGCACCACCACAGCACCCTCCCTTGATCCCAAGTCGTTCCAGTGGTCTCCGTCCGTCATCTCCTCTGTTTTACTGAAACCCGTTTTTGCTCCTCGGCCGGAACCAAGGTATTATAATCCTTCTCCTATCTCTCCCTAAGCATATTATTAATTTACTAAGAGCATCCACAGTGGACTAATCAAATTTGGATAATCAAAAGGTGAACTTTTGATTATCCATTTAAGGGATTGTTAAGATTAGCAATATAGATGTCTACAGTGGCATAATCGAACATTGAATAATCAAAACTTGACATATCATCTTTTCAACCTGTAAAAATTTAAAAATTGTCACCATATAAAATATTTTTCTTAAAATAGTTTTCAAACTAATAAAAATATTTTATTAGAAATAGAAAATAATTTTTTAAAAACTTTTATTTTGGAAAACACTTTTCCAAAAAAGTTAAAAAAACAGTTTTTGAAAAAAAAAAGACAGTTTAAAAAAAAATAGTTTTTGAAAAACGGTCTAATTGTTTTCGTAAAAAAAAAAAAAGAACTTTCAAAAATATTTTTCCTAGAAACATTGTTGAGAGAGTGAGAAAGAGAGAGAGAGAAATGGTTTTGGTTATTAACAAAAAGTTTTTAGTTTTGATTATCAAAGGGCCAAAATTTTATGAGTTGCTAAGAGATTGTTAAGTTTGGTTATGCCACCATGAGCACTTTTTTAAGAGAATATTGCTAACTTTAACAACCTTATGCTTTTGGTTATTCTACTGTGGATGCTCTAAGAGGTTAGTTTTTATGATTAGATTCGAAATTGAAATTCTACGTACGAAACCCAGATTTTTCCAAGAAGACACTGTGCACTGTTATTAACTGGGACGGAGGGGGGCTGTTGTCCCCAAGGGGACAGCAGCCTACTATTGTGCCCCATTTTGGGGTCCACCCCGGTCTTACTCTGATGATTGGAATCGTTCACTTTGTAGAGTTCGTTGAGTAGAACAACTATGAAAAAAATCAGCTTAATTGGATATCATTAAGTGCCTGATCAGAACCTTTTTATCTTGAAAAGAATGGATCCGAAACACTGAATCAAATCCACTGTAACCCATGGACTGAGAATTATATGGGCTCCGATCAGGCACGTAATGATATCCAATTAAGCTGATTTTTTGAATAGTTGTTCTACTCGACGAGCTCTACAAAATGAATGATTCCGATCATCGGAGCGAGACCGAGGTAGACCCCAAAATCGGGGCAGCAGCATGCTACTGTCATCAAGGGGACAGCAGCCCCCCCGCGTCTAACCGTGATTACTAATCACGTTTTTTTTAACTGTTCAATGTTCACCCGCTGGAAGTTTTAAAAAAATGGCACAACAATTACAGTTATCTCCTGGACTTTTTGAATTTATAATTTTGTCTCCAAGAGATGTGCTTTGGTAGTTTTAACTTACGTGTTATATATGAATGATAATGAAAATAATCGAGTGCATAATTATGTTGCCCTGGTTTAGTGTTAATTGAATTCTTATAATAAATATATACATAGAATGATGGAAAATTTCTAATTAAATTACTTGTTTGATAAAAAATTTCATTTATTTAATAAATTAAGGGCATTGGCCCAATCATAAAACGCTATGTGTTTTACTTACTCGCATAATATCAATTATTATGTTGGCTTTCACATAGAAATGTATCATGTTTATTGGTTATGGATTCATGATTGTTGTATTTGATGAATCGGATTTAGGTTTGTTTGGTGGTTTCAATGAGAAATTATGTAGACATTGTTATGGTTAATGGAAAAGGAAAAACTGATGAAAGTTGTGGGCTTAACAGGACCTCGGGGGTAGCCTAGCAGGACCTCGGGTATTGGGGGTAGCTTGAAAGACCCGGTGTAGCTAGGGTGGCCAAGCAAAATCTCAGGGGTAGCTTGGTAGGATCTCAGGTATTGAGGGTAGCTTAGCAGGACATTAAGGGCAGCCTGATGGACCTAAAATTGTGAGGGTGGCCAAACAGGACCTCAGGTATTGAGGGTAGCCTAGCAGAACCTTGAGGGCAGCCTGATGGACCTAAAATTGTGAAGATAGTCTACTAGTATCTCGTGATATTGAAGGTAGCAGGATATTTAAATATGTTCAACGAAATTCTGAGTTCGAATGTGATGGATACTATGGTGCAGGAATGTTGATGAAATGTGAGATTAAATAAATAAAAAAAAGAAAGTAATTTAAAGGCTTGCTAATGAATTTATTTATTTAATGCTTATCGCTCTATTATTTTCATATAAATTGTGATAATACTGCTTAGCTATAAAATAAGAGGTTGACAGGGTTAGGATTATTCTACTGGGTGAATTATCACTCACGGATACTTTTGTATCCTGGTAAATCGGTTACTTCGGTGATCAATTTGCCAGAGGGTGCAGGATTCTAGGGTGGAGCAGTTTGACCACAGGAAAAATACCAAGAGCGAAGACCGAGTATGCTTGGAATCTGTATCAAGACTAGTCGCTCTGAAGTTCTTTCAATAAAATGTCAAATTTTGTTTAGGTTAATTAAGTTTTTTTTTTATTTTATTCGAGTCAGTATCTTCCCGGATAAGTTGGCTCAATGTTTGTTAGACAAATGTTTACCTTTGAATAAAAGCTTAGTATTTTCAATTTGGGTTAAGATAAAGAAATCCCCATGATGAAGCATCTGTATATATTTGGTTGACTAAGAAAATCTTTTTCGAAAATGATAACTAATGCTACCGATATTCGTTTAAAATTTCGGGGCATTAAGTAATCTAATTGAAAAAATGAAAGATTGTATCAAGAACTTACACGTATTGGACTGAGCTAATTTTTTGCAAGTCTACTCAAAAAATTATTTTAAAATTATTGAACGGCTCGAATTATTCGTGTGGAATCCAGAGCAAGCACTGCATGCTGGGGTGTGCACTCCCCATCAGTGTCCATAGGATTTCCGTCGGGTATCTGGATTGGGTCGGCCCATGACAGGAACTAAACCCACGTTCAAATTTATCCACAAAGAAAAAAGACACACACCTACCCAATCCAACCCACCCATACCCGCAAGTGACGGGGCGAGTTTTGGTGTGGGTCGGGCTGATTTTTTTCACGGATGACGTCTGACCCCACTTCACCAGGCAAATACGCAAACCTCTAGAAAAATCGGTTCCTAGAACATTCTTGAACCCTCTCGTTCCCGGGCAAGATCAATGCTATAAATACACCCCACCCGAATTCCTCCTCTCTCATTATAAACCCTAAGATTCAACGTGCAAACTCTTCTGCAACTCTCTCTCTCTCTCTCTCTCTCTCTCTCTCTCATACGTAATTCGTCTCTCTGTTTCTAGTCATTCAGTTCAATTCCGAAGCGGAGTCTGGTGATGGCGGGAAAAGGCGAAGGTCCGGCGATCGGAATCGATCTGGGGACAACATACTCGTGCGTGGGAGTGTGGCAGCACGACCGCGTCGAGATCATAGCGAACGACCAAGGGAATAGGACGACTCCGTCCTATGTTGCCTTCACTGATACGGAGCGTCTCATCGGTGATGCGGCCAAGAACCAGGTCGCCATGAACCCTACCAACACCGTGTTCGGTAAGTTATACATGTAGATTTCTATCTTTTCTCCCTCTGTTGTTCGTTATCTTGAATATGTTGAACGAGTAGCTGATTACGTTACGTGTAGATTAGGCAGTAGTTTTTTCTTTGATTATTTTCCGTGTTATGTAGATCTTTGTAGTTTCTATGAGTTAGTCGCGTATTCTTTACAACCAACCAGAGGCGGCTCCACGATGGTTTGAGGGGGTTTACGAACCCCTGGGTTTAGAAAATGTGCTAAAAATTTGTGATTTGTTACATTTTTTTTCTTGATGTTTGTTTAATTTTGTCGGCACTCAATAATTTATCCATAGCCAAAAGTAAAGGAAGTTCACTTAATTTTTACTAGTTTGTAGATAAGATAGCTTAAAAAAAAGAGAATAAATTAAGCGCAATAAATTTTCTACTGGCATAAATATATCCATTTCATATAAACCAAAATCCTATAGTCGCCCCTGCATCCAATAATTTTGCGTTTCTATTATATTGCCAGAAAATTGTAGGTTGATATTGAGGAACAAATTTAAAGTTAATAAGGTGGAGTTTAGATTAATTTAACTTATTTTATTAACTAGCGATTCAATTGTGTTGGTACATTTTCAGCTTTTTCTCCAGCGTGTTTAATGGTTGTTTTTAATGCCCTTTTTTTCTGTGAATTTTCTGAATTATGTCTTTCTGTGGATCAATGCATTTTTCTGCATCAGCCATTGTTTTCAAGCCTTCTATGACATTACGATTACGATGGTTTTCCTCTTTTATTTCTTTTTCCCGTAAATGTCAACTCGTGAATTGAAATAGCCTATTTTGATTTGGAATCTGATTAAAGGGAATTGTTACAATACACACACCTTGTTTGGGTGTGTATCATATGCACTCTAATTGAAACACACAAAAATGTTATGAATCTATTGTTAAAAAGTTACAAATCTTATTGATAAAAAGTTACGAATTTTTAATATAAAAATTATGATACTAAATAAAATGTTATGAATGACCGGTTCAATAAGTAATTTTTTATGAGGTGACACAATATGAACCACACAATAAGTGGATATGGTACTTACCTTAAAGGGGTGTGAATTGAAACCTTTCCCCTAATTAAATTGTAATTGTAGAGATTGAGTCAAGGTTTCTGAATTACAGAATAAATTTTATAGAAAATTAGTTTTAGGTCCATTGTGTAAACGAGGTGTGTACACAGTCAAGATTGGTTTGGTTCTTTAGAAAAGCAGTAACCGGACCATTCCAAATGGTTCTAGGAAATTGGGAACCAGAACCTAACCAATATATGAGTGGAACCTGACCATAGTTGTCAAGGGTGAAAGGCGCACCGAGGCGCAAAGTTCCGTTGGGCCTGAGGCAAGAGGCGCAAGACGCAAGGCGAGGCGCACGCCTTTTTGAAGAGAGGCGCACCTATGCGGAAAAATAATTATTTTTGAAAATAATTGTGTTATGTGTGCTTTTATAAAAAAAAATTCGCTTTTTGTGCGCTTTTTCGCTTTTTTGTGGGCTTTTTTTGAAAAATTTGAAAAAAGTGCGCTTTTTCTAAAAAAAGCGTGTTTTTTTTACCGATTTGAAAGAAGCGCGTTTTTTTGCGCCTTGTCGCTTTTCTCGCCTGGTCGCTTTTTTGCGTTTTTTGCTCGCCTTTTTCAAGTCGCCTCGCCTGGGGTCAACAAGGCGCTGGGGGTGCGCCTCGCCTCGCCTTCGGTCTAGGCGCGCGCCCCTTTGACAACTATGAACCTGACCAGAACCAAACCGCAAAACCAGTCCGGTTTTGGTTTGGTTCGGGTTTCGATTCTATCGAATTAGCATCCAAACCTATCATCGATGTGAGAAAGAGAGACGTGAGAATTGAAAGAATAGGAAGGGAAACTATTAGAATAGAAAAAGAAGGAAGAAAACAAAAACTTTTCTAACAAATGAGATTTCATCTTTAAATAAAGTAAGTTTAGCAAAAACGAGATTAACCTACCAAACTACACACATATATTTATTTTTACATAATATTATATATATATATATATATATTAGTTTTAAACAGTCCGGTCCGGTTCTAATCACGGTTCTTTAATTGAGAACCAGTAACCGAACCAAAATTAACAGTTCTTATTTTTTTGGAACCATAACCTGACCGCAGAACCACATTACCAGATCAAATAGGACGGTTTGATCCGAATCGAACTGGTTTTACGGTTCAGGCGATTTTCTTGAACACCCTTAGTGTAAACTATTATGTGAACTTGATAAGCCTACCTATTAATTTTACTTTTGTAAAAAATTAATCTTAGGTCCTTTATGTGAATTTTATTAGCCTACAAGTCCATATATTAATTTTGTAAGGTCACAAGTCTATTTTATGGTACCCTAGAATTGGATAGGATATCCTAGGATTTAGGCACATGAGATTTTAGGATGCACTTTCTTATTATAAGATAGGATACTCGAGTGTAGGGTAGATTATTTTAGCGTAGGATATCTTAGGGTTTAGGCACTTTTATAGGGTTTTAGAGTGCACTTTTCTATTATAGGGTTTTAGTATTTTAGACACTTTTCATAGGGTTAAGGGTTTCAGGAACTTTCATAGGGTATTTTAGTGTTAGGGATTTAGGCACTTTCATAAGGTACCTTAGAGTTTAAGTTGTGTGAACTTGTGGCTTAGCAAAACTAATATGTGGATGTGTAGGCTTTTGAAATGTCTAGAGTGAACCTGCCACTAAATCTCCCATAATTTTGTAAGATCTCAAATCCATTTTAGGTTACACTAGGATAGGGTATGGTACTTTAGGGTTTAGGCATTTTTTTAAGATTTTAGGATGCACTTTTTAATTATAGAATAGGAAATCCTAGGGTTTAGGCATTTTTATAGGGTTTTAGGGTGCACTCTCTTATTATAGAGTTTTAGTGATTTAGATTTTTTTATAGGGTTTAGGGTTTTAAACACTTTTATACAGTACCCTAGGGTTTACATTGTGTGGACTTGTGGCTTTACAAAATTATTAGGTGGGTTTTAGACATTTTTATAGGGTACCCTATGGTTTACGTTGTGTGTACTTATGATTTTACAAAACTATTACGTGGACTTGTGGGCTTATGATATGTTTATAGTGGACCTATTACTAAATCTCTCATAATTTTGTAAGGTCTCAAGTTCATTTTAGAGTACTCTAAAGTAGGGTATAGTATTCTAGGATTTAGGCACTTTTATAAAATTTTACGGTGCACTTTTTGATTTTAGTATAGGATATCTTAGGGTTTAGGCACTTTAATAGGAATTTAGGGTGCATTTTCTTATTATAAAATTTTAGTAATTTAGGCACTTTCATAGGCTTAAGGGTTTTTGGCACTTTCACATAGTAGCCTAGAATTTATGTGTTGTGGACTTGTGGCCTAGGGTTTAGTGGACTTGTAGGCTTATGAAATGAACCATGCTACTGGTACAGACAATCTGTGCACAGATTGTGCACAGATTTTTTGGTGGGGTCCACTACGGGTTCCACACAAATGATCCAAGCCGCCCTATAAAAAATCAGCTCAATCTAAATCTATAAGTGCTCGATCCAATCATCTAAATTTTCATTCAAATTTCTGAGTAATGAAAAGTTAGATGATAAGATCAAGCACCTATAAGTATTCAATTGAGCTGATTTTTTACAAAAACCCTTGAAAAAATGTTTTATATTTAATGAACGGTTCGGATTATTTGTGTGAAACCCATGGTGGGGTCCACCACAAAATCTGTGCACAATCTGTGCACAGGTTGTATGTACCATTAGCATTTCGATTATGAAATTTCTACAATGGACCTATCACTAAATCTCCCTACATTTTAAATTAGTTGGTTGAAACTTAAATTAGACAAGATTTGGTTGAAACTTTAAAGTACTGACGCTCACATTTCTAAGGTGCACTTGTTGCTCATAAAATCTGCTGTAGAATCATGGCTGAATTGGTTGCGGATGTAGCTCGCTCCTTGAAATAATTTTCCTCTGCTTGTTTTGGCTGGAAATGGGTACTTTTGTAACAACTGTACCCTTTAAATGTCTTATTTTTAACCCAGAATTTGTATAGCATCTTTGGTACAATAGCAGAATTCCCTATCTGTAGTTAGCCTAATAGTCCATTTTTTGAGATGTTAACAACATATTATACAATTTGATTTCTAAGAAATTATTGTCGTTTGCACATACCTTGTTTGTTCTGTGACGCATCTTCCAAGTGTGTGTCCTGCTAGAAGGCAACACTTTGCTATTACTTATTGAGAAACCGATGCATATTGTAGTGGTTTAAAAAAAAAAAAAAAACAAAGTAAAAGAGAGGAGCCATGAAAATTTTTGGTGCTAAAAAAAAGTCAATTGAATGTAGGACCGTGTTCTTATTGTTTTTTTCTTTTCCTTTTTTTGGGTCGTTTTCTGTTGGTAGATGCAAAGCGATTGATTGGAAGGAGGTTCAGTGATGCCTCTGTGCAGAGCGACATGAAGCTTTGGCCATTCAAGGTCATCGCAGGTCCTGGCGACAAGCCCCTGATTGTAGTAAACTACAAAGGCGAGGAGAAGCAATTCGCTGCTGAGGAGATCTCTTCCATGGTCTTAACCAAAATGAAGGAGATTGCTGAGGCTTACCTTGGCACAACTATTAAAAATGCAGTCGTAACTGTCCCAGCCTACTTCAATGACTCCCAGCGCCAGGCCACCAAGGATGCCGGTGTCATTTCTGGCCTCAATGTAATGCGTATCATCAATGAGCCCACTGCAGCTGCAATTGCTTACGGTTTAGACAAGAAGTCAACTAGTGTTGGTGAAAAGAATGTTCTCATCTTTGATCTAGGTGGTGGTACTTTTGATGTCTCTCTTCTTACAATTGAAGAGGGTATTTTTGAAGTGAAGGCAACAGCTGGTGACACTCACTTGGGTGGGGAAGATTTCGATAACCGAATGGTGAATCACTTCGTTCAAGAGTTCAAGAGGAAGCATAAGAAAGACATCAGCGGTAACCCTAGAGCCCTTAGGAGATTAAGGACGGCTTGTGAGAGGGCAAAGAGGACTCTATCTTCGACTGCTCAGACCACCATTGAAATTGACTCTTTGTATGAGGGTGTTGATTTTTACACCACCATCACCAGAGCCAGATTTGAGGAGCTTAACATGGATCTCTTTAGGAAATGTATGGAACCTGTCGAGAAGTGCTTGAGGGATGCAAAAATGGACAAGAGCAGCGTCCATGATGTGGTACTTGTTGGTGGGTCCACTAGAATTCCCAAAGTGCAGCAACTCTTGCAAGACTTCTTCAATGGGAAGGAATTATGCAAGAGCATAAACCCGGATGAAGCTGTTGCCTATGGTGCTACGGTTCAAGCGGCGATCTTGAGTGGTGAGGGCAATGAGAAGGTGCAAGACCTATTGCTGTTGGATGTCGCACCTCTGTCGCTTGGTTTAGAAACAGCCGGTGGTGTGATGACTGTCTTGATTCCAAGAAACACCACGATCCCCACGAAGAAGGAGCAGGTGTTTTCTACTTACTCTGACAACCAACCAGGTGTTTTGATCCAAGTGTTTGAGGGTGAGAGGACAAGAACTAGAGACAACAACTTGTTGGGCAAATTTGAGCTCTCTGGTATCCCCCCGGCACCTCGGGGTGTTCCTCAAATCAATGTCTGCTTTGACATTGATGCAAATGGTATATTGAATGTATCCGCTGAGGACAAGACCACCGGACAGAAGAACAAGATCACAATCACGAATGATAAGGGTAGGTTGTCGAAGGAAGAGATTGAGAAAATGGTGCAAGAGGCTGAAAGATACAAGTCAGAGGATGAGGAGCACAAGAAGAAGGTGGAAGCAAAGAACGCCTTGGAAAACTATGCTTACAACATGAGGAACACAATCAAGGATGAGAAGATCAGTTTGAAGCTTCCGCCGGCTGATAAGAAGAAGATTGAGGATGCTATTGATGGGGCAATTCACTGGTTGGATGCGAACCAGCTTGCTGAGGCGGATGAGTTTGAGGACAAGATGAAGGAACTTGAGAGCGTATGTAACCCCATAATTGCGAAGATGTACCAGGGTGGTGCCGGGGGTCCTGACATGGGTGGGGGAATGGATGATGATGATGTTCCTCCCGCTGGTGGTAGTGGTGCTGGTCCCAAGATTGAGGAAGTTGACTAAGTATCTTGTGTTCTTGTGGTTTTGATGATAGTAGTATGGTTGAAATGTCTGGTTTTTGTTTTTGGTGTTGTAGTATAGTAGATGGTCGGACATATATGTCTGACCTTTGAACTTGATAAGTAGTACTATAAAGCCGAGTTTGTTGTTCCTCTTTTTTTTTTCTCTCATGTGAACAGGTCCTATGTTTGATTGAGTGTTCTTGTGTGGCATTTGGAATGTATGATGGTTTCAGTGATATTTTCTTTGCCATTCTATTGGACATTGTTGCAGCTTATTGAATTTGTTTTTTTTGGTCAAAACAGAATAGAAAATTGCTCATATTGATGTGCAGTGTGGATATTGTTTGTGCTGGGGCATTGTGAATGCCCGTTGATCTATTTTTTGGATCTCGGTAGAAAATTCGGTCCATGGGTCAAAATGATGAAAATCTCCCACGGCAGTGCAAGATCTTTGTCTCGACACAAAAGAGTGAAGAAGTAAAATTTATAATTCACACTCACAAGTAAAAAATTTAATTTTTGTTTTTTTATTTAAAAAAATTAAGCTTCGATAATAATTTTGTTCTTTTTGAACTTGTTTCATAGAGACAAATCAACACAATTTAGCACAAAATTAGCAAATGCTAAAGAAATTGAATAAAGACAAAAATAAGCAAGTTGCTTAATTTAACCAAATAACCAAATTAGATCTTGCCCATATTGATGTTTCGGTAGATTTGTATCATTGGATTATGTGGAGATTTATTAAATTCTTAAGATTCTCATGTGAAAGAATTATTAAAAATCATTGGACATGTTTGTGGTAGCTGTGGCTATAAATTTTAACTTTAGATTATGCTTTGACATTTTGCAAAAAATGGGTAGGCCACTGATCTCCCAGATAACCACAGATAACCAAGTATCTTTAACTAATAGATCAAAACCAAGGATGAGACTCCGAGAATTTCCATACTTAAAAAGTTTTACCTGCCCTAGGAAAATTAACTACAGTATCTAGTAACAAGGGAAGATGGTCTGACCCGGGGTAGGACAAATGCATAAGCTTAGTATTAGGGTACGAAGATAACCAGGTTGCATTCCCTAAAGCACGGTCTAGACGTGGGCAGATAAAGTGTGATTCTGAACCGAATTGCTTGTTAGTCCATGCAAATGGTGAAAGAATAAATAATAAGTCTTGAAGAGAACAAGCATGCACAGTCTTTAAATTTGTTCATAGCTCTACAAGGAATAAGACCCCCTATTTTTCCATGAGAATAAAATTTATCTACCGTCAGTGTAAAATTTCAATTTTCCAGCACTCTACTATGGGCCCCAAAGAGTGTCTATTGTTGTGATCTGAACCGTTTTTATTTTAAGATCCGCAATATAATATTGCCATGCAAAAAGTTAACTTGATCGGAATTCAATAGATATATCAAAATTTGAATTTTGGTTTATAAAATGGACGATTTGATTTCTGTCAATAATAATAAAGATAAACTATCCATTTTACAAAGTAAAATTCAATTTCTGATACTCCTATCGATGTCCGATGAAATTTATTTTTTGCATGCTACTATATGAAATCTACAAAATAAACAGTTCAGATCAACAATAAATACATGGTATGACCGAAAAAGGTGGTAGCGGAAAAGTGGAGTTTTCACTCCTGGTGGAAAGAATTTAATCTCTTTTTCCATTTGTGCTAATAATGCAATTAAAGTTTTCAAGCCTAAAATGATTCCCTCAGGCAGTGAGGTGGACAACTTTCAGCCAAGAGCACGAGACGCAGTCACGGCCAATTCGATTGCTTTTTGTTCTTCAGGAAAAAGGCAAAGCACTAATCTTTCAACTTTTCATTTTCTTGTTATACGGTGTGGGCTCTCTAAAGAAAATTCTGGATTTGCCCTTTGAACAACATCACTGCTACCAACATCCACATAACATGAATGATTCCAGACAACTCATGGGACATTGAGATTGAATAAAAACAAACGTTGTACCTTTTCTAAAACAAAAGAAAAAAGTAAGCAGGCACCTCGAGGGGGTTCTGCCTTCTCTCTAGAAACTATAAAGAGAGAAAGGGGTTCCCAAGATCAAACCCACCATACGCACCAAAAATCAGATTTTGCATCAATCCCACCGATCATGTCTAGTGGTCAAACAAGATTCTCTCAAGAATCAACAGAAACCTCTTTAGTCCACCTCGTGGACCGACTTCCAAAACAGCTATGATCGAAGGTAAGGTGGCGTACTGTTCACAGCTATATCAGCACTCAAAAACCCAGCTGTGGGTCTTTCATGGCAAAAGACATCACCGTCTCAGCCGTGGGTCTTTCACAGTTATGCACGGCAGAAGGCAATTACTGGTCGGAACTGGTGACGTACTGTTCAGATCTGATGGACCTTACAGAAAGTAGTTCAAAACCCTCCGGCGTTTCTCCGGTGGTTCAGCGGTGACCTTAAGGGTCAATCCTAAATGGATTCTGGATTTACAGAGCCGTGGGGATTGCTGGTGTGGTCCAGCTATTGATGGTCAGCAAATGCAGATTTGATCCAGAGCTTATTGCTCGTGGGTCTATTTACACAGTTGTGGAGTTCTTGGTGCTCCTAAGTTCTGCTCGTCGGAATGGTGCTGGCCGAACTAAGACCTGTCTACAATCATGGTGAGACCTCCAGATTTCGATTGGAGTAATTTAAATTGTTCCATAATTAGCTAACTTTGGTATTATCAGTTTAGTTACTGGGTGCATGACCCCAGTGTGTTGCCGGTTTTGGGTATGCAATAGATTGATAAATGCAGTAGGATCTAAGGCTGTTTTTTGCCCAATTCTGGGGTTATGGTTTTAGCGTTTATGCTAGACTTGTTCTCAATCCAAGTTTCTGTGCTTCTCTGGGCCGCTATTCTAGTGTAGTAGGGTTGTGACCGTGACTGTCCTTATTAGATTAGTGGTGATTCATTGATTGAAAGGGATGGTTTGGTTCCTTCTGCAGTCTTGTGTGCCTCAGTTTGTGATCAGCTGATTCAGTGGTTTTGCACTGTTGATGGGTTGCTAGATGATTCGGTGGTAATGCACTGTTAACGGCGGACGAATTTGAGGCCCTTGTTCTGTCCCTCTTTTATGTTATAGTGAGCCTTGTGTACTTGGTCGAGGGAGTATTAGACCGGTTGGAATGGGCATGGTGTGCAAGGTACTCGGGGAGGTAGCCTTGTCGGATGTCATCATCTCCGAATCGAGCCTCCCTCGGAGCCCGGTCCTCTGCTGTACTATTCCATAAAAGTGGGTGTTATGCTTGAAACTCTTGTGCTTGGTTGAAGCTTTGGAATCTAGGTCTTTTTATCCCATCTCTAGAGAACTGTGGCTATGGGTTTTGGTTGAGGGCAGGTTGTTTTCTGGCGAGCTTTGGAACTATGGATGAGAATGTATTAGACTGGATGGATTGGCGTGGTGTGAAGAATTGGACCTCCTATAGGATGTCGTCATCTCCAGCTTGAGCCTCTCTCGGTGCCTAGTTACTCTGTAGTTGCTGTTCAGCCTTCCCTCTATGCCAAAGTGCTTTGTAGCGGCAATGATTCAGTGATGGTTCAACATCGTCTCCTTATTCTACAATGACTATTTATCTTATTTCCTAGTCTAGCGGGATGTGCCAGAATATTGTTAGTTTTCTTGTCGTTTCTTTTCGATTCATTACGCTTCATTGTATATCATACCCCGTTGTGCTATCCTTCCTTACAGATGGTTAGTGCAATGGGGTATGATATCAAATCTCAATGCATGTTTGTTGCACTCCTTACTTAATCTTACTCTCCATGCGGATTGTGCATGGAGTATCGCACTTTTTTTTTTCCACTCTTCTTCTTTTATTTTTCTTTTTTCCTCCTGGGGTATAGCCCTTGTAGGCTGTACATTCAGTTAACTTTTTTTAATTTCAAGCTAAATTACCCAAAAAAAAAAAAACAAACAAACAAACCACCCTAGCTGGTACCATAACAACTCTCAACATCAGTTCTCAGAGAATGTTCTTACCAACTTGAAAATTCAAGATACAGTGCACAAGTAGGGGTGTCAAACATGCCTGTCGTGCCGTGTCGCCAACCGTGCTTTGTGCCGTGCCGTGCCCTACCTATTTACTTCATTGTGCCATGGCGTGTCGTGTCATGCTTTAAGCATGCCTTACTGGGCCATTTCACTTTATCGTGCCATGTCGGGCCGTGCTTTTTTTAAATCGTGTTGTGTCGTGTCGTGCCGTGCCTGATTAATTAATCGTATCGTGTCGTGCCGTGCCCGATTAATTAATCGTGCAGTGTTGTGCCGTGCCTTTTTTTGTCATGTCATGCCGTGCCGGCCCGTTTACTTAATCGTGTGTCATGTCGTGCCATCGATTTTCACGAGACCCTCTGGTATAATTCCCCTCTCTAAACGACCTCTCACCCCCAAGAATTCAAGTCCATAGCATAGCTTCTCATGAAGAGGAGCATACGGAGCAGATAACAATAGCGAAAAACATTTTGAAGTACCTGACAATTTCAATCCCTCAAAGCCTAACATAGGTTGGTCACAAATTTAGTGTGAATTTGTATATTGAGTAATCTACTAATCTTTGAACATCCAGGAAAGATCAGCAAGGTAAAACTACTTAATTGTGGTAGTTCACATAATACATCATTGCAAGCCAGTAGTCCTGCTTAAATATCCTATCCTATTTTCACCAAAAATGATTTTGTCATGTGTCATTCAGATAAGCACCATTAAATAGTTGTACTGAAAGTGAAAAGTTCCTAAATCTCGTGGCTGCAACTTACGTGGATGACATGGTCCCATCCTTGAAGAACCCAAATACATGGCTTTCCTTACAAGCCAGTGAAAGAGCTCATGGACCATTCTATCTCTTTCGTATGATGATTCCTCCTCGGCAATCAAAATAAAGATTGAAAGCTATGCATTAGATATGAAACCATAACGTAAAAATGAACAAAGAAAGAAATTCAGTACCAGTTTCTTTGAGGAATAACATTAAACAATTGGTGCCCAAACGCACCCAACAACCGCAACATACCTGTTTCAGCTCGCAACCACTTCATCCATCGAATACTGCAATCACACCCACATAAAAACCCAACTGTTAACACTTAAAACAGATCAAACCAGCAATTCGGTAAAGAGAGAGAGAGAGAGAGAGAGAGAGAGAGAGAGAGAGAAAAAAAAGGAAACATACAGAAGAGAAGGGCTTTGTCCCATCTTATCGGCTTCGAGAAGCACAGATCCCATCTTCATCGCTTGCTCGATCATATTGTTCTGGTCTGAATCCCAAGGCCTTAAACCCTCGCAAAGGGAAAATGAACTAGATCTATTAGAAAAAAACAATATCCTAAGTTTTTCGTGCCTACCAAACGGAGGGAGGCTTAGAGATCCATACCTATAAAATACATCTATACGCATAACATGAGGAAAGAACTGACACAACTTGCAATACCTCTTTGAAGAAGCAAGAAAAAGGAAGAACAAATTTTGTGATGTATCAAAGGAAAATCCAGATTACTAGATGAGCCCTAACCTGACCGGTGGCGACAATAACGGGATCCCTCATGAGCTCCTTCGATATAGGGCATGAGAACTCATCTCTCTTCCTGCGGATCAGAGAGAGAGAGAGAGAGTTGTGGGCTGGGGCTGCCGATTCTCATCTCTCTTTCCATATATACCAACCAAGTTTTGATTGTGTGCTTGAGTCACACCATGATCCATGCACCAAATAACGAAAAATTTTCGTAAAGTCCTATAAGCATAACTCAAGGGCCGCTCGAGCTATTTTTTTGAAAATCGGAACCGTCTACCTTTAATGTGGGAGTGATTATATCATTCTTGCAAAAAATAAAGTAAATTGGTTATCGTTATATACTTGATCGCACATAATGTCAAATTTCCTATTAATGAATCTACGTCCCGATGAAAGGGTTTCAAAACACAATAGACCCGAAAATTTGTGAGAGTGGTTAAAACACTAAGAACAACAACATGAACGGTATGGATCGTCATACTTGTGTCGCAATCGTGTGGCTAACGTATATTGGACTATAGCAGAATACATTAGTTAGAACCAGATAAGTTAGATGTATAGATTTGAAAGGTAGTTGCAGACTCATTTTTTCGAATGTTCAATCTAAACCGTTATAATTTAAGATCTTATAAAATTTATCATTCTCCCCTAAATAGGTGATAATCGGATGTTGGAAACCACCTGATCAGAACACATTAGGTGCTTCTAAAGGCTTTAAAGTCCTATAATACACCACTTAAGGGCCGCTCGAGTTGTTTTTTGAAAATCGGAACCGTCTACCTTTTATGTGGGAGTGATTATATCATTCGTGCTAAAAATGAAGTAAATTGGTTATCGTTATATACTCGATCGCACATAACAAAAAAATTTCTATTAATAAATCTACGTCCCGATGGAAGGGCTTCCAAAAGCAGATAGACCCGAAATTTTGCGAGAGATTAAAACACCAAGAACAACAAAATGAACGGTATGGATCGTTATACTTGTGTCGCAATCGTGTGGCTAGCATGCAAGAGGCCCTCTTTTATAGAATAGAATAGAATAGAATTATATAATATATATTACTTGTTCTAATTATAAACACAAAAAGATTGTTGGCCTTGGTGGTTTGAGTTGTGTGTTAAGTCCCCAAGGAATTGGGTTCAAGCCCCATAGAGATTTTTTTTTAAAATAGTTTTTTTTCTTATTTATTTTCTATGTATTTTTTAAAAATCTTTATTA
Organism: Rhododendron simsii; assembly: GCA_014282245.1. NCBI lineage: Eukaryota > Viridiplantae > Streptophyta > Magnoliopsida > Ericales > Ericaceae > Rhododendron > Rhododendron simsii. Next base: position 22,941,118 of record CM024955.1, read on the forward strand.
GATAAAACGTAATGTATATTAGTGTATGTGTAATAATTGGTATATTATCATGTTTGAATTTTGATTCAAAATTTCTTAATCATATAAAATATTTTAAAAGCTTATTTTACTTAAATAAAAGGAAAATATTAATAAATTATTGGATTATCAAAAAATACATAGAAATAAAGTAAACTATAATCTAAAATCCCTTGTTTATTTAATTACATATTTTTTTGATTTTTTCATGCCTCATGCCGTGCTGTGCCTGACTAAAATTGTATTGTGTCGTGCCATGCCCGTCCTACTTCCGTGCTCGTACCCGTACCCGTGTCGTGCTTGGCTAGAACCATGTTGTGCTGTGTCGTAACTCGTGCCCCATCCCACTTCCGTGTCGTGCCCGTGCCCGTGCTGTGCCCATCTAAGATCGTGTCATGCCGTGCCGTGCCGTGCCTGTGTCGTTCCCCCTCATTTCCGTGCCTGTGCCCGTGCCATGTCATGTCGTGTCGTGCCTGGCTAAAATCGTGTCATACAGTGTCGTGACTCGTGCCCCATCCCACTTCCATGTCGTGCCCATGCCATGCCCGTTTAAGACCGTGTTGCGCCATGTTGTGCCAAGCCAACTTCTGTGCCGTGCCCATGTCATTCCCGCTCACTTCCGGGCCCATGCCGTGCCGCGTGCCCATTGCGACCATGTCGTTCCATGCCGTGCCAGGATTAAATTCGTGCCTGTGCCGTGCCGCTTTCAAACGTGCCGTGCCCGTGCCAACCTTGGCCCATTTGACACCTCTATGCACAATGGCTTTCCACATTAACCATATTCTCATTCCCAAATACCTCTAGTAAAAAATACTATAAAAAAAACTCAAATCAGAAAATGCAAATGGATTCATATAGAAACAGAAATAGAAAAAGAAGATGAAAAAAAAAGGAAAAAAAAATTCAGTGGACGGAGCTCTAATGTGAGATGGGACTGATGGGTGGTTTCTTGTTTATTGGTGGTCTGAATGTGGAAGGGGAAAAAGTTAAAGGAACCACCTGTGAAGAGCTTGAATTGTACTGTTGGACATTGTGATGGGGATGATGAGATTCTGTCTGTTCATTCTTATGGTGATAAAAGACCCATCTTCTTCATCCTTTTGGAACTCTGACCCATCAATCTTACGTACCTCTTTCTTAGCTTATTCCTTTAATTTTCTTCTATTAAGTTTGTCCTCAGTGTCCTTCAAGAACTTGAACTTTGGTGGCCGCGATGACCTTATCTTATTAAACTCTGCATCACTTGTTGATTCAAATAGAGGATCAAACCCCTCACAATTAGGTGAGGAACCCATAGGAGTAAGGGGAGGAGTGAAATAAGATGGTGAAGTAGCTGGGGTCAAGAATGGAGTTTCCACAGTTAAAAGCATGTCACTTATTAAGCTTCTATTTCTTGACCCTTTTCCACTCTTATTATCTCCTCTCCACAGGGCTTGGCCCAAAAGTCCTCATTTAAATGCGGATGAATTAGGGATTGTGGCTCATGGACATGGGTATCTGAAGATAGTTGTTCTTGGGGGTTTAGAGCCGTGGAACTTAAAAATGAGGGCTTTTTCCAACTTAAAAAGTACAAGAACTCTCTTGATGGGCTGCTATAATCATCTTCCATCGCTTTGTCGGTAATCCTCTTCTTCCACGATAACAAGTAGTGAAGCTCAGCCATAAGAGCTAATAAAAGGCACCCAAAAACACGACTCAAAGCAAGTCCTACACAATTCAAAGATCTCATATTTCTATCCAGAAGGGAAATACTTATTTCCAATTGTGCTATAAACATGGCCAATCTCAACCGTCTATTCGTACAATCAATGGTTGAGATTCGTTTTCAATTATGATCGGTCACAATTAACTCTTCTTTGGAAAAATTTCATTAAAATCCGGACCATCCAGAACACTTTTAGATGGTCACGATTGAGTGCTATTGTCGACACCCCAATTTGGCCTAACAATTATTTCAAGTTCCACCTTGGGGACCATCCCGATGATGATATGGATACAGTGATTGCTGATTGACTTCTCGTGAACCCATGTACTTATGGTAAGAATTTTGAGTCACTTAGAGGACCTAATCCAAAGCCAAATAGCCTTTCAGACAGAAATACAGTATTCTAGGAGAATCTTTCTATCGGCCGTAACATCGATCTCACGGCTTCAACATCAATTCTTCACCCGTGAAACTTGTTGCTTGAAAATCTCCCTGAAAGATTGATCTTTCAGCTGCCAAATCTATCCTTTGGCCGTTTAATCCTTTCCACGGCCGCCAGATTGTCTATTTTCCAGATTCTGGAACATTCTGTCAATCGTTTGATCTGTACACTAAACCCTAGCAGCCAAATCCCGATGCGTTTGGGCTATGTTTAGGGATCACCATGAAGAGTTTGTATTGCATTTCAATTCCAATTCCAACCGTGCGCTTTGATTGGATGGAGTGAATCATCCCTATGCCTATATAAAGGGGCCTTTGGCTCCGAAATTAGAAGAGGAGCACTCTCTCATCAGCCACGAAATTCTGCACAAATACTCTTTCAAATCCCCACTACAAAAGCCCTAACCTCCTAAAGGCAGCAATCCAACGATCAAAACCCCGAAGTTCAAACTCTAACCCTAGGGTTTTCAAGGAGCAAGTCAGCCAATCATATTCAATTTGAAGCAATCAAACCACTAAGGGATCAAGGTGGTGAGGCCTAGGGGCCTTTGGTTCAATTTATTTCTGGTTTTTACGTTTAATTATAGCATTTTGATTATCTGTTAATCGTGTAGTCTGGTGTGAGGAAGAACATCGGTAGGGTCTTTGATCCATCGGCCGGTACATCAAGCCTGGAGGATCTCTCACCGGTCACGAGATTCATCTCCTTGGGATATGTTTGTTTTATTCTGTTTTCTGGTGCATGCTTTCAATTACTGTCTCGGCTCACCTTTAACTGTTAAAGGCTAAAACAGATTACGTGTTAGGATTAAATAAAGCATGTGCTAATCTTATATCGAACAACTATGGACCAGTCTCATGGCTGGACAAAATGGGTTGCCATTAACCTTCCCCTCATTGTACCTTTGGCTCCCGTGCTCAGAATCTCTACTTGTTTTTCCTAGTTTTAAAAACTAGGTGGCGACTCTGTTTTGATGATAATCGTTATCGTGTGGAGATGTTCCTAGCCATGGGAATATCCACGATCTTGGTTTATGAAGTGGAAAGCAAACAAACAACAACAATCGATCTGTATGGCGATACCCCGTTCCAGGGAGGTGTCTACAGTTTTTGGCGACTTCGCTAGGGAATTGAGAGCCGACTTCGCTAGGGAATTGAGAGCCACAACCAGAAAGTTTGACATAAGAGTAACACATGCTTTATTTAATTCATTTATTATTGCATCGAGCGGGCAATCTCGTTGAGTTCACCTAATACCTCGGCATGTCACGGGCTATGTTAGGGGTTCCAACAAACTCCACAGTCACTTGTACTTAGTGGTATATCAAAAAGGAAACCGTCCAATCGTCACCTGTAAATGGGCTGGCGGAAGGACTGGTGCCCTTTGACAACGAAGTACCCTTGAGACTACCAGAACCTTTCATGTGTTAGAAAGCCACAGAACTTATCAAAATAAGGCAGGAACCTGCAGGTTAAGGATTTTTCCTGCATTTTGCTTTGAAGTTCTTCCTCACACCCTGTGTAAACTGCTATTGTAACATCTTTTTCTGTGCAGAAGGGTTGGGATTTTCAGCCCAAATCCTAACCCTATAGGCCAAGTACTGACTTACATGTATTTTACTTTCAAGCAGGCACAATAGGTAAAACAAAGAAGCAACCATGGCCAGTTTTAAACTCTTACAACACCCGAAGTCACGCCAAATAGAGGTCTTTGCAGCCATCTCGTCTGTCACCTTCGCCTGTCAAAACACCTTCACCACAACAGTCCCAATCACTTCTAGGGAATTCGCAGTCATCTTCTCAGCAAACCCGATTGTCTACCAAATTCCAAGCTTCACCAAGCAATCCTCCCACTCCCATGGCAGACAACGACGCAACTATTGCCGATCTTCAAGCTTAAATCGCTACTTTGCTAGCAGAGAAAGTAGCAAGAGATGCTGAATACGAAGAAAAATTGGTAGAAGATGAGAATCTCCATAAAGTGGTATTGGCAGAAAATCTTGAATTAACCAAACAAGTCAAAGAGATTAAACACGCTCTGGCCCGTTCACAGGGTGACTAAATTCTAGACTTTGAAGGACTTTGTCTCTTCCCAGATTCTCAATTGCCTGAAAGATTCAAAATGCCAAACATTGAGAAGTTCAATGGAACTGGTAACCCCACCAGTCATGGTCGTCATGTTATTAGCACCCAGAAGCCAATGGGCTTGAATGACGAGCTCATTGCTCAATTGTTTCAAAGAACTCTCACTGGAAGCGCCCTTGATTGGTTCCTCACTTTGGAATTTATGGATTATCAAACTTGGCCCAAAATTGCCAATGCTTTTGTCAAACAGTACGCGTACAATGTCCAAATTGAGTTAACCACCCGAGATTTGGAGATGACCAAGCAAGAGTCAAACGAAGACTTTATTACCTTTGTGGCTAGATGGAGAGAAAAGGCTGCCACGATGAAGAACCGTCCTTCCGAGGAAGATCAAGTGAGAATAGTCGTCAAGAATCTGCAGCCTAAGTATCTCAAGCATTTTATACATAGGCTATCACCGATTTCAAACGCCTGCATGCTAATGGGCTACAAATTGAAGAAGGGATCAAATTGGGACTCAGTGGGAAAGAAGAAACTCCTCCACCTAAAAAATCCTTCCCGACCCGTGCATCTCATGCCTCCGTAAACACCCTTGACCCAGCCTTGCCGCAAGACCCTTTCCAAACTAGCCCTCTCGACATTCCAATCGGCCTCGCCGCAACTTTAACCCTCTCCATATGACTCTTTCTCAAGCCTTAACCATTCTAAATTGTCAAGGGCACCTCAAACCCTTGAACAAACCATCTCCCCAGCCACCTTATGGCCCAAATCATGATCCCAACAAGCAGTGTGCATACCACCAAACACTCTGGGCACGAGACAGATAACTGCATGCGTCTTCACCATGACATTCAAGATCTCATTGATAGTCCAGCCATAAAACCTCCACAACCCGATGCGCAAAACAAAGCACCCCACCATAATGAACCAACCCAAGATATCAATTTCATAAATCTGTCTCACAATTTCGTATACAACCGTAGCCAATACATTTTCCAAAGCACCAAAGCCAAGCCAAGCCAACCTTGACCTTCCCAAAGGAGGATGGGTGTTTCATGATGGAGGAAGAAGAAGACAATGAGTCCGATCGATCAGAAATAATCAATCTCGACATGTCTGATGGAGAAGAACAAGCAAAGGAATCACAATTAAGGAAATAGAAAGAGCATTCCTGGGCAAAACACAATTTGGAGGACCCCAACATTCCATTCATAGAGGATGATGATTGGTTGCATATCTGGTTTGAAAATAGGAAGAAGGAAAAGGAGAGGGTCATCATGATTAGAAGGCATGCCCGCTTCGAACCTGCTCAAATAAAAGTACCCATCAATCGCTTAAGAATCTCAACACCTCCAGTTGTCTGGGAAATAATTAACCTTATAGAAGAAGTGAAGGAGTCCCAAATGCAGCTATGGGTCAATCCCTATGAAGAATGCGAGTACAGCCAGTGGATAGAAGGAAGAGAGGATCTAGATTTCACATGCACGGACCCATATCGAATAGGAGAAAGTGACCTTAATGAAATAGAAGGAGAATATGATGATTCACTAGATCGAATCTCTTTAGCATCACTATTTAGCCAAATGGCTGATCTCTCTTATGGTTACACGATCAACAAGCAAGAAGAAGGAATGATGAAGACCCAAGCTGACATTTCCATTTGGGGATTACTCATGTCTCAAAGAAGTAGCCACCGCGCAAGTCATCAAGATGGATCTAGTTCAAAGGCCCTGCTTGGCAAAGAAAAGGGTGGAAAAGAGTATAAAATTGCAAAGGGCAAAGGAAATGGCCCTGAAATGTTGCAGTAGCTGAGAAGGCATAACATGGCAAAGAACATTAAACATTGCCTTTTGTTTTCTAAGTCAAACTAGAACATGTTTTGGGCCCCTGTTTGGGCATTTTATTTCTGCCAAGTGAATTCCTATTTTCATCTTCTAAAACTATGCTTATTGCAATTGCCATGCGCTACAGTCTCTTTGCCAAATAAAGGAAGCTTTAAGAAATCAAGTTTTTTGTGTCGCCGACAAAAGGGAGAGAAATGATGAACCTTAGTTGCTTAAGAAACTAGGTTTTTGTCAAAACTTAGAAAGAAGGGGCTATCTCAGCAAGAACGCTTAGAGTTAGCTTGCCTATCATGAAAGTACAAACACAAAGGAGATTCAGAAAAAGAAAAAAAATATATCCATCAAATTCCTCCCCACAGAAACCCTCTTGCAAGAAATGCTCATTGGGTAAACCAAGAACCCAAGCAAAAGTAAGAGCAGAGCCTGCTAAGACAAGAAATTGCAAAAGCACAGCCTAGGCAAAAGTAAAGGCATTCAAAGAAGAGCTCGCTAGGGACTCGGCCTCCATTAGGTAACTTAGGCAAAATTTAGAGCATGTGAGAAGAAAAACCAAGAGCGGAAACCCAACCTCAAGGGTTGTGATCTTTGGAACTACGTTCATGGCCTGATTCCCTGATTGGGATACCTAGGCAATCTCGCTTCGAGATACGGCCCAAACATTTGGAGAGAAGGAAAAGCATCAAGAGATTTGTACTCAATGATAGGTATAGCTAACCCTGCATATTGAGCTTGCAAAAGATGAGTATGCTTTTCTCGAAGAATTGACAACAGCAAAAGACACAAGAATTATTGTTCATCCTCTTTAACCTGAAGGTCATTAGCACAATGAGCAAGATACCTCAAAACCTCTCAAGTTTGGCAATCAGACTATGGAACATGGCAAAGGCAAAAGGCAGAAAATCAAGGAAGAGAAAAGAGGATGCCACTTGGCCAAAACAAAATCTACCTTCCTTTGGAAAGTCGAAGTAACGGCATAAGGATCGGTCCATCGGCCGAAACATAGATTCTTCAGCCATGTAATCAATTCCTCAGCCAGTATTATTGTCTATCAGTAAATACTCGTTCAAAACAATTTCAAAAGCCATGTTCTGACTATCACATGCAAACTTAAGGCATTTAAGGGGCATGAAAAGCTTTTCTCATTTCATGAACAAAAGCTTGATTACAAAATCATCACTGTGGTTGTTTTCACTGTACAATTTTTACTTGTCGTGGCGGCGTCTCCGAGGCAATCTCTGAGATAACAAAAACCTTTTTCCTCCGAACTACGGTTGGTCTGAATTTTCCCTGTGGAATACGTAGGCAACCTCCTGGCTCGACCATAACAAAAACCTTTTTCTTCGAACTATGGTTGGTCTGAAGTTCCCCTGTGGAATACGTAGGCAGCCTCCTGGCTCGACCATAGTAAAAACCTTTTTCAAAAACCCCTTAGAATAGTGGTTGGACCAAATTGAGTTGCTTTTACAGCTTTGACTCTTACTTACCCTAATTTGGCCTAACAATTATTTCAAGTCCCACCTTGGGGACCATCCCGATGATGATGTGGATACAATGATTGCTGATTGACTTCTCGTGAACCCATAGACTTATGGTAAGAACATTGAGCCACTTAGAGGACCCAATCCAGAGCCAAATAGCCTTTCAGACAGAAATACAGTATTCTAGGAGAATCTTTCTATCGGCCATAACATTGATCTCACGGCCTCAACATCAATTCTTCACCCGTGAAACTTGTTGCTTGAAAATCTCTCTGAGAGATTGATCTTTCAGCCGCCAGGTCTATCCTTTAGCCACTTAATCCTTTCCACGGCCACTAGATTATCTATTTTCCAAATTCTGGAACATTCTGTCAATTGTTTGATCCATTCACTAAACCCTAGCGGCCAAATCCCAATGTGTTCGGGCTACGTTTAGGGATCACCATGAAGAGTTTGTATTGCGTTACAATTTCAATTCCAACTGTGCGTTTTGATTGGATGGAGTGAATCATCCCTATGCCTATATAAAGGGGCCTTTGGCTCCAAAATTAGAAGAGGAGCACTCTCTCATCATCCACGAAATTCTGCAAAAATACTCTTTCAAATCCCCACTACAAAAGCCCCAACCTCTTGAAGGCAGCCGCAATCCAACGATCAAAACCCCGAAGTTCAAACTCTAACCCTAGGGTTTTTAAGGAGCAAGTCAGCCAATCATATTCAATCCGTAGCAATCAAATCACTAAGGGATCAAGGTGGTGAGGCTCAGGGGCCTCTGGTTCAATTTATTTTTGGTTTTTACGTTTAATCATAGCATTTTGATTATTTGTTAATCGTGTAGTCTGGAGTGAGGAAGAACATCGGCAGGGTCTTCGATCCATTGGCCGGTACATCAAACCAGGAGGATCTCACGGCCATGACATCAATTCACCAACCGCGAGATCCATCTCCTTGGGACATGTTTGTTATATTCTGTTTTCTGATGCATGCTTTCAATTACTGTCTCGGCTCACCTTTAACTGTTTAAAGGCCAAAATAGATTACGTGTTAGGATTAAATAAAGCATGTGCTAATCTTATATCGAACAACTTTGGACCAGTCTCATGGCTGGGCAAAAAGAGGTGCCTAACACCTTTCACTCATTGTACATTTGGCTGTCGTGCAGATAATCTCTACTTGTTTTTCCTAGTTTTATAAATTAGGTGGCAACTCTATTTTGATGATAACCGTTATCGTGTGGCGGTGTTCCTAGCCATGGGAATATCCATGATCTTGGTTTATGAAGTGGAAAGCAAACAAACAACAACGATCAATCTGTATGGCGATACCCCGTTCCAGGGAGGTGTCTACAGCTATAAACACTTGTTTACAACACAACATGAAACAAGTTTTTCTCTTCTATCTATTCTACTACATCATCAGAAATGAGGAATTTGATCACCTGAACTCAACACTGCTTTAAGTTCCCAACTAGTAGTGAGATATCTCTGTTGGAAAACTGAATCCCCAAGACCCAATAATGACGCATACAGATTAAACAACAAAAATTGTAAAAACCCTACAAGGCGAAATTAGGGTTTTACCACAACTCCCGCGTTACGAACGCTGGTTGAACTTGTTACAGCACATCTTGCAGTATGCCACGAATACAGCACGACCGTACCTTCCGATCTTCTGTGATATTCCCTTATACCTTGAATCATGTACCCATTTGTAGAAACCTTACGTTATTGTTTGTTATCTCTCACAGCTCACTTTTCTGATCTCTCAAAAAATGTGTCGTTGACCTAGAGAACGAAGTGGTATATTTATAGGGATAGGACAGGGACCTAAGGATAAATATATTTGGGCTCCTTGTGTAAACAAGATATCTTAATCCCACCAGGATTCTATTTCTTATCACACAAATTACAATTTATCTCACTACAGAATTGTAGTTGCACTCTCATCCTTATCTCAATTATATTTCGAGCTTCATGTTATTAAATATTTATTAATCTCCCCACGTTAAGATCACAGTTATCCGTTGATTAAAATAAATTACTAACAATCTCCCACTTAATCAACACTTATACCTTGAGACTATCCGCTTAACTTATTCGATATGTCGGATACAAATATCCACCTGCAGGGTTTGACATTACCGAAACTTATAAGTTTACTCAAGGGGTATCATCAATCCCTATTGGGACGTGTATTCCATCAATAATTAATAGTTGTCATATAAATAATGTTGCTACCCAACTCATCGAGACTATTGACCGTATAAAGATCTCACTATTTAATTAATCAAAGTCAACAACATTGAATATATATCTCTAATAATTATCTTTGGATTTAGAGCATAAGCATTCATAATAACCATAAGGTTCCAATTGTCTTATAAAGTTAGTACAAAGACAATTACCTCAATGCGGTCCCGTTCAATACACACAAAGTGTACTAGCACAATGAGTTGGAACTAAACCGTTCCCTGTAGTCAAGACAGACCTACTAAACATTGTACTATAGTCCTATCGATGGTGTGTCCAGTTTCATCTAAGATTGTGAATCATATCTTATATTTCATGAGAATCAATGATCTGATCTTCTGTGTGTAAGCCGAACTCTACATACCAGATCATCTACTTTGTAAAATAAAAGACACACATGCACAACATACAATAATATTATGCAAACATTGCCCATAAAAGATTCACATAAAAAATGGATAAAACTGATTAATAAATAGCAGTCAAATATTAATCTATTACACAAAAACATGACTTTTAGTATAATTTTATAACAAACTCCCACTGAGACTCAAAGTTAAGCTGTCATGCATCTCACTTCCATTCCCTCTACATGACTATCAAAAGTCTTAGCCGATAAGCTCTTCATAAAAGGATCTGCTAGGTGGTTTACCGATGCGATCTTGGTCACAGCTACATCACATCGCTGAACGATCTCTCAAATTAGGTGATAATTAAACTTGACGCGTTTTCCTTCTTATGAGTCAATGGCTCCTTAGAGTTAGCAATTCCACCACTATTGTCACAATAGATGTAATAGCTAATTGCACTAAAGGAATCACTTCTAGATCCATCAAGAAGTTTCTAAGCCAAACGGCCTCTTTGGCTGCTTAAGAAGCTACCACATACTCGGCCTCCATGGTAGAATCAATCAATGCACGATTGCTTGATACTGCTCCAACTTATGGCTCTACCTCCTAGGTAAACACATATCTCGAGGTATACTTCTGGAATCCTTACCTGACACAATGAGTTAGTCTGATACCTTATGGGTATACAGACTATCTGACTGGTAAACCAACATATAATCTCTAGTTCTTTTCAGATACTTGAAAATATGTTTCACTATAGTCCAACGCTCTTGCCCTGGATTAGAATGAAATCTACTAACCATGCCAACGACAAAGCAAATATCAGGTCTAGTACACAACATAGCATACATAAGGTTTCCTACTGTTGAGACATAAGGAACTGCCTTTATTTTCTCCATATCGTCATGTGTTTTAGGACACTGATCCTTGAATAGGTTGATTCCATGTCTAAAAAGGGAGGAACCCTTTTTTGGAATCCTTCATGCTAAAACGAGCAAGGATCTCATCGACATAAGTAGCTTATGATAAGCCCAACATCCTATACTTGCTATCTCACATAAGCTTAATCCCAAGGATGTAACTGTTAGGAACATATGTGAAAGGTTGAGTCCTACATCTAATAAATAGAAAAAAGGTTGGACCTTAATATACGATTGGATGGCTCACCACTTACAAGGCTTAGCCTTTTAAGTGGATATGGGTCATTTAATGTATATTGGGTTCATGTGATGTGGACTCCGTGAACTCTCCCGAACGGATTGGGTCTAGGCGCGCACGGAAGGACCTCAAGCGGATTGATTTCCCAACAAGTGGTATCAGAGCCGATGGCTGACGATCTTTGGGTGGACTCAAACCGATTTGGAGGGCTTGCATGGAGACTCTCAATAGAGCGAGAAAAATTCAACGTGGCTCTCGATGAAGCATGGATGCATGTGGAGAGCTGCATGGAGGCTCTTGATGGAGTAAAAGGGTTGGTTCTCGATCGATGGAGTGGGTGCAATGAAGTCCAGGGTTGAATCGGTGTTGGAGAGTAAAAGATCATGGATCAAGGGGGAGTCAAGTGGATCAAATCGAGGGGGAGCTATGGCCCAATGCATGGTTCACAGATGAGGGGGAGATTGTTAGGAACATGTGTGAAAGATTGAGTCCTACGTCGGATAAATTGAAAAAAGGTTGGACCTTAATATACAATTGGATGGCTTACCACTTACAAGGCTTAGCCTTTTAAGTTGATATGGGTCATTTATCCTTTGTTTGGATTGGAGTTTGAAATTTTTTTTAAAAAAATAGTAGGGGTAATAAGTGTAGAGAGATAGAGAGAAAAATAGTAGGGGTAATAAGTGTAGAGAGATAGAGAGAGAAATGTTGGAAGTAGGGAGAATCTAGGGGGAATTTTTTGAAAAATTCTTTGTGAATTGTAAAGAGAACAAGACATTAATGTATATTGGGTCCATGTGATGTGGTGTGGAATCGGTGTACACTCCCCAAAGGATTGGGCCTAGGCGTGCACAGAAGAACCTCAAGCGGATCGATTTCCCAACAAATGGTATTAGAGCCGATGGCTGACGATCTTTGGGTGGACTCAAATCGATTTGGAGGGCTTGCAAGGACACTCTTGATGGAGTGAGAAAAATTCAACGTGGCTCTCGACGGTGCAAGGATGCAGGCGGAGCGCTGCATGGAGGCTCTTGATAAAGTAAAGGGTTGGTTCTCGATCGATGGAGTGGGCGCAATGAAGTCCAGGGTTGAATCGATGTTGGAGAGTAAAAAGATCATGGATCAAGGGGGAGTCAAGTGGATCAAATCGAGGGGGAGCTAAGGCCCAATGCATGGTTCACACATGAGAGGGAGATTGTTAGGAACATGTGTGAAAGGTTGAATCCTACATCAGATAAATAGAAAAAAGGTTGGACCTTAATATACAATTGGATGGCTCACCACTTACAAGACTTAGCCTTTTAAGTGGATATGGGTCATTTAATGTATATTGGGTCTATGTCATGTGGTGTGGACTCGGTGTACACTCCCCAACGGATTGGGCCTAGGCGCGCGCGGAAGGACCTCAAGCTGATCAATTTCCCTACAAATGGTATCAGAGCCGATGGCTGATGATCTTTGGGTGGACTTAAATCGATTTGGAGGGCTTGCATGGAGACTCTCGATGGAGCGAGAAAAATTCAACGTGGCTGTCGATGGAGCAAGGATGCAGGCGGAGCGCTGCATGGAGGCTCTCGATAAAGTAAAAGGGTTGGTTCTCGATCGATGGAGTGGGTGCAATGAAGTCCAGGGTTGAATCGGTGTTGGAGAGTAAAAAGATCATGGATCAAGGGGGAGTTAAGTGGATCAAATCGAGGGGGAGCTATGGCCCAAAGCATGGTTCACACATGAGGGGGAGATTGTTAGGAACATATTTGAAAGGTTGAGTCCCACATCGGATAAATAGAAAAAAGGTTGGACCCTAATATACAATTGGATGGCTCACCACTTACAAGGCTTATTAGCCTTTTAAGTTGATATGGGTAATTTAATGTATATTGGGTCCATGTCATGTGGTGTGGACTCCGTGGACACTCCCCAACGGATTGGGCTAGGCGCGCACGGAAGGACCTCAAGTAGAGCGATTTCCCAACAAGTTGTTGGGGTCCACTCATAGTGGTGGGGTTATTTTGTGTTACACCTTTAGTGTTGGGTGTTGAGCGTATTTACCCTTGGAGTCCCTTATATATAGTTGTAAACCATATTAGGGTTAGTGTGTGACATAATGTGAGGGAGAGGGTGAGGCGAGCATGGGGGGCCGGGTTGTGGCCTCCAGCGTGTGGTTCCCAGAGAGTTTTTGATCTTTATTGTATATTGTGTGAATATATAATCAAAGGGAGTTTTTCTCTGAAATCACTGCGTGAGTTTGTGTGCGTGGTGTCCCTCCAGCCCTAACAAGTGGTATCAAAGTCAGGAAGTCATTGGTTCGAGCTGTGGAAGCGTCACCGTGAGGGAGGGATTGTTGGGCCCGAAGTGCCCCCATGGATTTGTTACATAATGCCACTCCCTGCGACCGCTCTAAAAACAGACTTGCGGGTGTGATGTCGAATGCCATAAAAGGCTTAATTGAAACCCTTCCTACCCCCAATTGGTTTTAGGAGAGATGGTAGAAAGCGGTCCAACAAATGGTATTGACTTCTCTCAAGTCCTTCATATCGAACTGGCTAGATAGTCACACCTTTATCGAAGACAACATTCCCACATCGTTTCCGATTAGCAGAATATCATCTACATATAGTACTAGGAATACCACCACTTTTCTATTGCGCTTCTTGTACACACATGACTTATCCGGACATTGATCAAAACCAAGAAAACGTGATTGCTTGATCGAAATGGATATCCTAAGATCTAGATGCTTGCTTGAGTCCATGAACAGACTTCTTAAGCTTGCACACCATGTGCTCTTGACCCTTTGTTATGAATCCATCTGATTCCATTATGTGGATGCGTTCATCTAAATTTCCATTAAGGAATGCATATTTCACAGTATTTTTGTCAAAATTTTGCATTTTATCTTCAAGTTCCTAATTGTAGTTGCAGGGTTTAGCATGTTGTTTTTTAAGGATCATATCATAAGATTCTCCCAAGATCGTATATCGATTGGGTGGGACAACAACCCTCCCACTATGATGAGGTACTGGTGTGTCAAGAACTCTTTCTTGCAGTGTAACCCCCTGTTCAATTGGTGTTGAAGATGTCTTTGTCGGTTCTTCTCCTCTCAATTTCTTTAGAACAATCATGCTTCTGGGCTTGTGGTCCATTACATAGTCCTTCACTAAGTATCGAGTATTGGTGCTAACAATGACCTTTTAATTCTTAGGACTATAAAATAATCCACATTTCGTTCCTCTAAGATACCCCCCAAACAGACAAACTTATGTACTTGATTCCAATTTATCTGCGTTCCCATTCAGCAAATGTGCTGGACTACCCCAAACCCGAACATGCTGCAGACTAGGTTTGCACCCAGTCCACAGTTCTGTGGGTGTAGATGGTACTGACTTAGATGGTACCAAGTTAAGAATGTACGCTGCTGTTTCTAGTGCATGTCCCCAAAACGAAATTGGTAAATTTGAATCACTTTGTTTGGTTGAACTTTTAGAAAGTTATTTTTGAGAGTTGGAGTGGTAATGAGTGGAGAGAGATAGAGAGAAAGATTTATTTAAAACTGTGCCGAGAGTTGAGAGTTACTCTCAAAAAGGGCAACCAAACAAAGTGAATAACTTATCATTGATCTCACCTTATCTATAAGAGTCATATTCCTTCTTTCTGCTAAACCATTTTGACGTGGATACCTGGTGCTGGTAACTGGAATGATAACTGGGATGTAATCCCTTCAGCTAACAAGTACTCCCTACACTCTCCCAAGAGGTATTCGCCACCACGATCAGATCGCTGTGTCTTAAGACATTTACCTAGACACTTCACTGTTTCCACCCTATACTCCTTGAATTTCTCAAAGCATTCGGATTTACCGGGCATCAAATAAATATATCCAAATATTGAGTAATTATCAATCAAAATGATGAAATACTCAAACCAACTCTTGCTTGGACATTCATGGGTCCACACGAATTAGAATGAACTAATTTCAACGGCTCTTTTGCTCTATAACCTTTTGCTGATGAAAAAACCTCTTGGTCATCTTACCTTCTAAACAGGATTCACAAACTAGAAGTTCCTCAACTTCCAATGAACCCAAAGGTCCATCCCTGACCAGTTTAGATATCCTATTCAGATTAATATGAGCAAGGCATAAGTGCCAAATATACGTTTGGTTCAATTTAGAAGGCTCATTTCTCTTACATGACATATTTTTTAGTGTTATTCAATTCATGCAGTTGCACTGTAGGAAATATAGGATTAATAAAGTAGAGATTATCCACCAATGAACCAGAATAGAGAAAAACGTTTATTTAACTTAATAACCACAAAGTTACTAAAATAAACCAAATATTCATCTTTAATCAACTTAGAAACTGAAACCAAGTTTCTTATAAGTGTGAGAACATAAAGACAATCTCTCAATATTAATCTCTTATTATTACTAAAATTTAAAATAATATTTCCTACTACAACTGCTGCCACTCTCGTAGCATTACCCATGTAAAGATAAATCTCTCCATCACTGAGTCTTCTGGTTTACTGGAACCCATGAAATAAATTGCAAATATGATTAGTGGTTCCCGTATCTATACACCAGGTATTGGTAGATAACACCACTAAACATGATTCAATGACTAACGAAAAGATCTATCTTGATTATTCACTTTATTGAGATAGAATAGACATTCCTTCTTCCAGTGTTCTTGCTGCTTGCAATGAAAACGCTTGCCTTTTAGGCTTTTTCACTCCATCTTGAGGCGCTCTAACTGGCTCCATTTTTCTAAGACTTATTCTGCTTCTTCTTGCCTTTCGACTTAGAAGTAGAATCCCTTTCCGCCACTAATACAAATGGTTTCTTCACACCCATAAGACCCTCAACTGCATGGAGTTCCTTAAGAAGTTTTGCCAAAATAAAATGCATTTTGTTCCTAGAATAGTTCAGGTGAAACTACTTAAAACTCTTAGACCGCAGTGAATTAAGAACGAAATCGATCTGGGTTTCTCCATCAATTTTAGGTCCAAGGATCTCTAATTCATTAAGAAAAGCTATCATCTTCAGAACATGATCCCTAATCGGGGTCCCTTCAACATGGGTGATACTCACCAATTTTTATAAATTTTACTTCCTGTTCTATGGCATTCTCATCAGGTCTAGGAGGGCACATCTCAGATAGCACAAAATTGTGCTCCTCAGCAGTTAACACAATATCCAAGTTCCTTTTCCAGTCAATATAATTTGATCCAATAAGTTTATTTGCTTTGAGAATAATTGCCAGTGAATTGAAATAACCCATTTTTGAATCTGAGAATCACATAATAACAATTATGAAGGGCAATAAAAACTTGAATTTCATTTTTGTTAGAAAAATATAACCATAGTGTGGAAATGGGTGGTTCGGTTACCATGCGAACTTTAACCAAACCGGACTGGATCTTGGTGTGGATGGATTACAAACTCTCGATCATGTACTAAATCAGTGACAAATTCCTGCGATGGAGTGATACTACGAGGATCGAATATTACCCTCTATTCCACGGTGCAAAAGCTCGAATTGCTATTTAATTGTAGAGAGAGAGAGAGAACTATCGAAGAAAGAGCGAGTTTCCTAGAACTCTATTTCATTTTTGTATACCTCTGGTGTATATTATTGTGTGTCATCTTTATGAACATCTTGCAGGAAATAAATAGAAAGAGAGAGCATCCTAGATGCTTTAGAAGGCTTCTAATCCTAACAGATTGGAATTACTTCAACTTCTCCTAATTGTTATCTCCAAGATGAGATAGGACTGTCTAATATATATGGGTCACCGGGTCATGCCCACTTGGGCGACCCGATTTGGTCTCGGACCGGCCCCAAATTCCAATATCTCCCACTCATCCATGCATGGGCATGACAAGTTGTATCAATCGCTCTTCCATCTACTCAACTAAGAAGCAAACTCATACGCGCTAATAAATCGTGCAATCGCTGGAGCACCTGCAAGTGGGAGCTTTACACTAGAAACTCTTTAAGAGCCAGCATAGAGACATCAATCCATAAGAGTGTCTCATGTACCCTGAATCCATTTAGTTACACCGGACCAAGCATCTTAATCCTTCCGAAAAGCATGCTAGACCCCCCAACATCATGCACTCTATATTCACACCTAATCCGCGTCCCAATAGAGCGACTTGAGTTGTCAATAGTGATATATTGCAAGGGTGTACTACTAAATGATCCTCTTTTCGCCCTCATGTCATTTCATTTTAACCTTGTTGCTTTCCCAGACATGCTCCATGGGACCCTGACATTTCGTGGTCTTAGGTAGTCAAGCTAGAGTAGCAACACAAAGTCTCTACTACATGACATAGTCAAAAATCAAAGAGCACATTTAATATATATGCATTCACCTTATCTAAATGACTGCTTAGACTCACACAGTGAAGAAACAAGGATCCATTCACTCACCTCTAAAATAAATGATCGCCAAGTAAATGTAGTATGAATACATGCTACGGTGGAGTTACTTTTCCAAAAAAAAACGACGTCATACTCCCAAACACTATACAGACCTTAGTCTAGTCTCTACCTAGCGCCCAACCCGAGTTCTCAGATAGCTTACCATCATGGCACTATACAAGTCCTCACATCTGGCTAGCAAAGACAGGTTAATCTCAAGATAGGGGGAACTATTCGAAATTGGTTTCTTGCTAATAGACCTTATCTTGGTTCCAACCAAGGCGACATATGGTGGGTATATCTGATTCTTCTTATCAGACTTCCTACCTGTATATCTTACTACCCATCCGTCTCATCTTCGCTCATTAACTCAAGTTCTGAAGGCAATTGCTTGTGTGAGTGAGCCAATCTGACCTGTTGACATCAATCTTTAAATGCTGTATGTGTTATTCAATAAACAATTGTCCAAATTGCAACAATAATAAACTAATATTAAGTGCACAAATGGCATAAATATCCTATAAATATGAAAGAAGTGATTAATGAAATTGATAAATAACACACATCTATCATCATCTACGCAGTCCTAAAGCCTTATCATGAGTCTCAAAAGTCCTCCTAGTAATGGGCTTAGACAAAGGGCATACAACTATGCGACTCGTAGCTATGTGTTTTATAATCACTTCCTTTTGCACAACAATATCTTTGACCCAACTAGGCATAGATTCACACTCTGGAATCAAGGCATATAATCAGCAGTCCCTTAGAGATATGTTAATATCCTCTTGACTGCTTGTCAACAATCACAACTAAGATTGGACCAATAACTACTTATAAGATGCCAATGGTATTTGAATAGGGCACATGGGCCATCAGTTCCAATTCTTCAGGAGTTTTAGGTTCCATGTTAAGCCCCTAAGTCTCGCATTTAACAATAGAAGTGTCTATGAGTTTGTAGCTTTGTCTTCGGAATCCTTCTAAAAACATTCTTTAAGAAAAAATCTTCCTCGAGAGATCTCTTAAGATCTCAACTCTGAGCACATAGCTGCTTTTTTTTTTTTGGATAAATCAGCTTGAAATTAAAAAGAGACTAACCGAATATACAGCCTACAAGGGGCATACCCCAGGAGGAAAAGAAAACAAAAGACAGAACAATAAAATTTTCCTAAGCCAAATGGCTACATAATGTAATTGGGAAATGGTGTTTTCGATCCATCTTCCAAGAGAGAGGGAAAACACCGAGAACAAACTGTTAAGCCAAATGGCTACAGTGAACTAAAACAACAGATAACAGTTGCGTCCATTGCCTCTAAAAGAAGGTACATATCAAATCCAAAACACACTATGTAACAGCAACCTCAACTATATACGGCACAGCCTCAGGAGCAAAGGGGTGTCATTTGTGGAGGAGATCTGAGCTTGAATCCTATGTATGTGAGCAGCAACATATCAGCACTATTCCCAACAACAGCCAAGCATAAAGGCATATAATAATAGGCCCCTACACAACCGCAGCATAACATATACAGATAGCTAAAAAAAAAATACCAAAAGCGAACCAAAGAAGAGAAAGAAGAAAAAGAAAAGAAAGAAAGAATAGATCTAGGGACAAGCTCCCTAGGAAGGCTTAAACATCCCTAAGGACAACCCCCTTAGGGTAGGTACAAAGATCCAATCCATTCAAAGGCAGTCATCCTAAATGAAATGATACAAAGTAGTCAAAACCCTGGTGATAACCTATACTTGTTCATGTTCCCACTGCCACGCTACTTAGATCCAGGGACACTTCCACGGCAATTGGAGCTGAGCCTGGACATGAGCAGAATCAGTACAAGCAGCAACAGCTGCAGTTGAATATCACACACAATAGTTGGCTTAGGGATCAAGATTATCCGTAAACCGTGGCATAACCTCCAAATCCGTATGAACCACAACAACAGCAGCTAGCTGCTACTATTACAGCAGCAGAGGCAGGAACAACTAACATCAAAAGCAGTAGCAGTAGGAGCAGTACCCAAATAGTAGTAGTAGGAGCAGTACGCAACATGTAAAATAACTCTGTCTGCTGTCCAGACAACATGCAGCTGCCGGATCAGCAGCAGCTGCCATGGCAGCAGAAAACAACATAGCAGCAGCTGCCGTGGCAGCAGAAAACAACGTAGCAGCAGTAGCAACCAACGTAGCAGCAGAAAACAACTACCCAAAATGAGTAGAAAGCTTTAGCAGAAACAAAAGAGAGCACAATAACGAAAGCTTTATCTACTCACTCTACTTCTCCCTCGAAACCTAACACTCCAATCAACCTAAAAGTAATAGGCAGGTCCCAACTCCCTCGCCTCTCCCTCACAAGATGCGTCCCACTAATTATTACCTCCGCTCGCAAGAAGATTGGGGCTCAAACACACATCTCATGGTTCCCACATATGCTGGTACACTCATATCCATCCGAGAGCTAGAAGGATTAAAGTAACTACCTTGTAGATAGAAGTAATAGCAATTATGGACCTCCGAATATGTTCATACAATCAAATCAATGGGTATCCACCCTCAATGGTTGTTAATGCAGTAAACAACCTGCTCGACCGTCCCAACCTGCCCAGTTGAATCACAAAGCCACTAGAAAGCAATTACATTTCCATTCAGGTTACAACAAATACAGTATACATCAGGGTAAGCAAATTTAGCATGAGCTCCACACATTTACAATCCCATCTGCTTGTGAATGTGGCACTTGAGAATGTGATAAAAGCCTTGCCCTTACCATAGTGCAAATTTTATGAACAACTATCTCCCAAGTACAGTGTTGATTTTGGAACTTTCTTAAATTCCTCTCGATCCAAATTTGATAAACTGTTACTGTGAAACCCAATCTAATGGTTACACTCTTAAGAGATTTGCCTTTAATCGTTGATAATAGGGTTACCCAGTTTGCCCAAGATCTATCAGACCAAGTGACATGGAGTTTGGTCTGAATGGTTTTGCCCATTCTTTCATCTCATAAGTGAAAGATAACCACAACTGTGTTGCGACAATCATCTCCTAGTCGTTCTAGCCAACTAAAATGTCATCAACATAGAATGATAATATCAAGAAACTATTTTTGGACCGTCTCATATGCACGCAATGGCCTTCATTGATTAGTGTAAACCCAAATGGCTCGATGAAATCTCAGGTACCACTGTCTGAATGATTGTTTTAGGCCATAGATAGACCGTTGAAGCTTGCAAACTCTGCACTCCTAGCCTATTGCCTTAACGTCCATCTAAAATAGTTCCAAGGCTAGAGTAACTTCGACACTAAACTCTTATTGCTCAGTATGGGACCAACTGCTTCCCGTTTGATCTTAAGTACCCATTTGTTCCCAGTGATCTTGCGCCAAAGCGAAAGATCGACCAACTCCCAAACAAGGTTTATCTTCATAAACTCCATTTCATCTTTCATTGCAGCTATCCATTCCTTACTAGCAGGTGATAAAGGAGTTTCTCCCACTATTTTGGGCTCTCCTTCATCTTCAGGAGCAATCATGACAAACTCCCCCTCAATCTCAAACAGACGACCAGGGTGTGGGCTCCCCGACCTGCGTGCGCCCAAAAGAGTCGCCAATCGGATTTTTGAGATGGATGATCCAAGAAACCGAGAGCTAGTTTGAAAAGGCATTTTGGTCCAACGAAAACGTCGAGATTTTAGGTTCGGAACCCACGTTACGAATGGGGAAGGTTTTGTTGAAAAAGTATCCCACCCGGTAAAACCGGTCTCTACTAAACATTTTCAAAATAGGAATTTAAAATATCTTTTAGAAAATCAAGCTCTTTAATAAACCAGTAAAAGGGGAAGAGACATGGGAAATATATCACGTTGACGTGCACGTGATGCTGTCTGTATAAGGATGGTAAAGATGATGCAGAAGAAAAGAACTTTTCAACAGAAACTGTCTGGATCTTAGTATCCTCCTTCACGGCATATTATAATACCGCGCATGGCTTTTCAGTACACCGTGCGGGGTATCTGTTCTATTATCAGGCCATCATCAGGTTCCAGAACACCGCCTAGCATATTATATAGTACGCATGGGTTTTTTTTTAATAAACATTAGATAGTGCTTTTGTTATTGGATCATTTCGAGAGGGTACCATTCCTTCAAGCCATAACCGTAAAACAACTTTTAATACGTTTAATCACTCAAAATGAGCAAAGAAGCTTTGTTTATAAAACCAAACATGGCTTGTAGGTATGGTCTTATTCTGAAAGCATTGATGCCTGATATTTTAGCAACAAAAACAGGCCTGACGGAGGATAGCTATGAGCTAGATAGTTTGAACAGGAAAATAGTAGCTACGTGGAACGTCATGCGCCTGACTACACTATGCCGTGCGACCCATCAAAGCAACGCATGGCATGGTGCATCCAGCACAATGGATGTTCCTATTTTTGAAAAAGGGGGTTGATTCTGACCAAAAAGGGGGTTGATTTTAAGTCAGTATCTAACCAAAAAGGGGTTGATTCTGACTACAGAAGGGTTCCCCAGGGGTATGGACAGGGCCTATCCCAAGGAAACTCATTTATACCTTTGATCTTGAGCTCGGATGAGGATGGACGGCTACGAATGAGCACGGGTAAGACCGGTTGAGAAAAAGGGGTGTAGATCTGAGTAATAGATGGGTATATTGGGTAGTTGGGACCTTAAAGTGAGTAAAATGACTCACTTCAATGGTGAGGAGAAAAACGGAGGATTTTGAGAAAGAAAGAGCCTAGAGAATGTTTTTAGAGTAACTTTCTCAAGACTTAGAAGTGAGGAGTGGGTGTGAAAGCATGATGAGAGAGAAAGAGAATTCAAGGCCCTTTTCTCTTGAGTGTAGGGTTGTATTTATAGGCAAGAGCCAATGATTTTGAAGTCAAATGGGGGAGGTATTTTCTGGGCGGGCTAGAAGTGCCTTTTCAGCTAAGCCAACTTGTAGCTGTGGCCACGCCCAGCTCAAGTGGGCGTGGCCGACAGCTAGCTGAGCCAGTCAGAATTTTATCCAAAATGCCGTGCGGTTGACCTCATGACCTCGTGCGGCATAATGAGATTCGTTATGCCGTGCGGTGTAGAGATGTGCCGTGTGGTACTAAGGGTCCAGTTTCGGGCCCTTGGGCTTTCTTTTGGGCTTTTGGGCTTTCGGTTCAAGGGAGTCCTTCATCCAAGCTCTCGAAGGTATTTGTTTCATTTATTTCATCACCGAGACATTTAAAGAACCTCTGAGGTCCGGATTGGGGTGTCTACAGTAGTCTCTCTTTAACGTAACTTGAACACCATTGGTTGGCGCGAGTGACGCTTAAAGAATAGGCATCCCAATCTGTTGCTTCCAAGGTCTTTAAACGGAGACAAAAACGCATGAAAATCGAAATGCAAGCAAATGACGATGGTGGTCACGCTCGTGGAGCTGCCTTCGTACCCCATTGTAGGGATCAGACCAACGTAGTTTGATTGGGACAATGCAAGCGAAATGAGTCCCCGGGGACAAATAATAAAACCATGCAATAAATTTTAAGAAGATTGAGTGCTGGTGGTGCTGTGTCGTGAATTAAATATAAATAAATATGTGTGCGAGACGAGCCCTCAAATGGCGAAATTCGAGATGAACCCTCAAGGGTAAAATTGAGACGAGACGAGCCCTCGGAGGGCAAAATAAGCGAGACAGGCCTTCAGGATGTAATTTGAGACGAGACGAGCCATCGGAGGGCGAAAATAGCGAGACGGGCCTTCAGAAGGTAATTTGAGACGAGACGAGCCATCGGAGGGAGAAAATAGCGAGACGGGCCTTCAAGAGGTAAATTGAGACGAGACGAGCCCTCAGAGGGCGAAAATAGCGAGACGGGCCTTCAGGAGGTAATTTGAGACGAAAGGAGCCCTTGGAGGGCGAAAGTAGCGAGACGGGCCTTCAAGAGGTAAATTGAGACGAGACGAGCCCTCAGAGGGCGAAAATAGCGAGATGGGCCTTCAGGAGGTAAATTGAGACGAGACAAGCTCTCGGAGGGCGAAAATAGCGATACGGGCCTTTAGGAGGTAATTTGAGGCAAGACGAGCCTTCGGAGGGTGAAAATAGCGAAATGGACCTTCAGGAGGTAAATTGAGACGAGACGAACCTTCGGAGGGCGAAAATAACGAAAGAATACGAATACGGGGAGTTCTTGGGAGACGAAAATATTCACGAGTCCTAGAGGACCCTTTAATCCAAGCACAACATTCTAAATAGACTTTTCTGCAGAACGGCTGGAATATTTGATTTACAAGAGGATTTTGGTGGCTGGTTTGAACAATTTCCAAGGAAAGGGATTTATCCATGCAAAATCAGAACGCCGCGCGGCCTAGCGCTGCAGCGCATGGCATTTCAATTTCCTATGCAACCCTTCAATTTCTGAGAACAGTCTGTTGGTTTAAGGGTGCCCATTAATACAGGCGTGCTCTTTCGACGGCTTCAACGTCTTTACAAGGGTGGTGGTTCCTCATTCCATGCACCACCACAAAAATCTCTCATGTCTGTTCGTTTTCTTTCACACCTCTTCTGTACTACAGCAGATTCACTAAAATGGCAAACAACAACGACCTTGTCGCGCCAGTCACCTCTCTTGAGGCCAAGATGGCTTCATATCAGGTAGAGATTGAGCACCTCACTGTGCAAATTGCGAGTCTGATCACCACCATCCGCACCCTCCGTCGTCCAGTTTCCAACCTTCAGGACTTTGCCTTCGGTCAGTTGGATGACAAGAATGATCCCGAATACGTGCCGAAGCGCGAGTTGGACGAGACCGCGGAGGACTCGGAGGGGAATCCGAACGGGTCCGACGACCGTTCGGATGGTGCGAATGACGCGTCTGGCAAGGGGAGCGACTGAGATGGAGGATGAGGAAGAAGAAAAAAAAAGGCTGTAGAATTTTCTTTTTGTTTTTTTTTTCTTCTCTTTTTTTTTTTGTGTGGAATGTAACGAAAATTCCGGGGGTTACCCCGGTTGAATCAATGGAATGAAAGCCCCTTTTCCTTACATCTACTTGCGTACTTTTCTTCTTTATTCGTGCATCACAGTCTCAATCACCGTGAAACTGTTCTTGGAATTTGAACTCTCGAAATAACCTGGAATGCCGTGTGTAGCTTACAGAAAGATGCACGGTAAAATAAGACAAAGCATTATGCCGTGCAATTTAGCGAAAATGTCGTGCGGCATTGTAGGCTGTGACCCCGGTCCAGTTTTAATTCCAGACAACCCGGTTCGAGCGAGGGATATATATGGGTAAGGCGTACACAGTACGCCCCACCGTTTGAAAATTTCCCTCTCTCTTTTCTCTCCTTCTCAATCATCTCTCTCCCTCGGCTCTCTCTCTCTCTCTCAACTCTCTCGACTCTCTTTCTTGACTCTCTCGACTCTCTTTCTCACATTAAGATCATGGACGATATTGATATGCCTGGTGGTGATCAACCACCAAGGGTCGAGATTACATTACCTCTAGTCCCTCCGGAGAGTGAGTTAGCAATTAGGGATATTACGTAGACCCCGGGGGTTTCGGTTTTGGCAGCAGTGGCCGAGGAGGCTATGACCTCGGCTGCCATGGTGGCTGGCAGCAGTGGTGATGGAAAGTTGGCCGGTTATGGCCAAGGTACGAAGGGCTCGGGTGCAGTGGAGCCAAGGGGCGAGGGCGTGGCCATGGGCCAGTCAGAAGTTTTAGGTGACTCAGGGGAGAGGGCCACAGAGGTCGAAGGTGGTGGTGGTTTAGACCAGGTGGAGGAGGAGACAGAGGTCTCTCCCGTGAGGGAGCCTCGGGCCGACTTGGGGAAGGCCCCCGTTGTCGAGGAGGAGCCGGTGGAGGAGTGAGAGACCCCGGCCATGTTCATAGGCAGCGGCATGGGTGTAGGGTCATCGCGGCACATTGGTGTTGGCGACTACTTATAGACGGCGTCCCTCGAGGACTTAGTTGGGACATTGCGAGAGGTTCCTAGGCTATCGGAGGCTTTGCTCGAGTCTCGTGAGAGGGAGCTCCGAGCCGAGCTAGAGACTGGAGCGGCCAAGGGGCCATGGGTTGAGGAGGAGGAGGAGGTTTGGCCCCTCGGAGGACAGTGGTGGACGTGGCCGCTGCAATCCTGGGGCAGGACCGCCCTTTTGCTGAGGAGTCTTACGTACCACTTTGGCACGTGGTGGTGCCTTCGTTGCTAGACGCTTACAGATCGGAGAGGACTGTTTACAACGAGTCCCAAGTCCTGAGGGACTCGCAGCAGCACTTGTCCTTGCGCTGAGCTGAGGTATGCTTTGATATTCATATTTCAATGCAATGTACTATGTTTCTTGATTCCATACCTTTGATTATCATGCCATGTTCATTGAATCATACCTCTTTTTGTAACAGGAAATAAGGATCTTATGCTACGGCGGCGCCGGCGACGTGTCCTCGTTTTAGGAGAGACTCCCGGAGGCAGGTTTTGGGGAGTTCGTCAATGTGCTGACGAGGGCCAGCATTGATCCCCAGGTGGTGAGGGCACTTGCCGAGAGGCGGTGGGACACGACGAACTTGTTCCACTTCTCTTTCGGTGAGATGACGGTGATGCCCTTGGACTTTGCGGCGATCACTGGGTTAAGGGTCGAAGGTGACCCCATCCCTTTCGACGCTATGGCGGGGAGGGACCCAGAGCTTTAGAGGTGTCTCTTGGGGCGCAGGCTGAAAGCAGAGAAGGGGGATGCTTCATATGCCCACTTCTGGACTTTTGGGCAGAGCCCCCTGTGGACAGGGTCCAGGAGGAGCCGATGGCGAGGTGCTTCCTGTTGTACATACTTGGTGCATCCCTGTTTCCCAACAGGCGTAACCGAGTACACCTTTCTTTCCTGCCTGCGCTGAGTAAGATCGGGGAGATTGCCGGTTTTAACTGGGGCAGTACGGCATTGGGGGCATGTTATGCCTTCATGGGGTCTCTCTCCCGAGAAGCAGGGAAGAGACTCGGCGGTTACTGGCGAGTCTGGGAGGTATACTTCGAAAGCTTTAAATACTTAGTTAGCTTTCCATTCATGCATTTATATCATTTTTGTGCTAACTCTTGATGCTTTGAACTCTACAGCTTTGGACGTAAGAGGTATTGGACATGTACCCTCCCACGACGTCGTGCCCTGACGACATGGTACTCCCTTGATTCCTTCGTTGGTTGAAGGAGTACCGAGGGGTGAAGAAGGGGAAAGGCGATCTGAACACCTACCGACTGTACTTGGACGAGCTGCGTCCTGACCAGGTATTCTTGCTCCTTTGGTTTCTCGATCCTTGTTACCCATGTATCGAATCGATTTCCTGATGCATGCTTCTAATTGCAGGAACATTGGCGCATTTGGGATCGCTTCGAGGTCCCATATATGGCCCACAGCCGGGATGTGATGAGAGAGAGAGAGAGTGCTTTTGGAGTCCACTTACGGCTGGCAGTGGTATCTGGGCGATCGGGTATCACGTCAGTCGCTGAGGCTGGACACTTTCTTAGTCCTTGGACCGCTTCCTCCTTTCGTGCTGACGACGAGCGAGTACATGCTAGAGGAGGTTGAGCGGTTCACGCAGCCGGACCCTCAGCTATAGCCGTTGTTTCAGGCCGGCGCTGACTACGCAGAGTACCAGGCTCGGTACCTGATGCAGAGCTTTGGGATTTGCGCTGCTTGGGAGACGCAATGGCAGGCGCGAGGTGGTAGGAGAGGTAGGGGAGGAAGAACATGAGATGGAGACAGAGGGAGTGAGGGCTCCCGTAGAGGCGGGGTGAGTGGGGCCAGATTGCCCACCCTTTCCTGGATGGCGGACGTGGCGACTGCTCAGGGAGTCCCTGGCCTGGAGGAGGTCCCGCGTCCTGCAGTCGAGCCTCCAGAATCATTCGCTCAGGTATGACATGCTTCTGTCACCTTTGTATCTTTACTATTGGCACGACTTATTCTAATCAATCTTTGTGTTGGACAGGTGACTCCGGAGTATGCGAGGGCGATGGTGAAGGGCCATGATGGGCCTGGAGCAACTCGTGTGGCAATACGCCATGGGTCACTCGAGTTGCTTACCATTACTCCTACCCATAGTTATGATGCGAATGCCATATGAATATTGTGTTATTGCAGGCTAGAGAAGGAGCTGCCCGGGTGTAACACCCAAGGTGTTTAATTACGCTAATCATGCTTTATTAAGGATAAGTTAATCTTAGATGTTAAGTTATGTCGTATTAAGAGCTTACGTGTCCTTTATGTGCTATGTGACACACACGAATTATGTTTGAATTATATGCCATGTATAAGATTTATGTGTTATGAGTCAAATTTCCTAAGACAAAACACAGAGATTAAAAAGAAATGTTATGGGACAATGTGAAAATATTATTGGATTCTAATTTGAAGAGAATGTTATGTGAGGGTTTATTTGATAAGTAGATCACCCTTTTTCTAGACAATTCCAGACGTAGAAGGAAGAAAACATTTGGTGAATCAGATTCCCTCTCAGAAATGGCAGGAAACAAATGTGTAACATTTTTTTTTTTGACACTACTTGTTTTGTCTCCATTCAAGTAGTTCTACCATCATCTAATTGTAGCCACTTGGCGTAGCTTTCCAACTTTCTCTATCTTGTCGTATGTTTTCCCTCCCTCTAGAAAGATGGATTGAAAACATCGTGTTTCATTAACCATATGTAGCCAATTGACACAGGCTATTTCCTTGTAATTTTCTTTTGTTTTTCTTTTTCTTTTCCTCCTGGGGTATGCCCCTTGTAGGCTGTATATTCGGTTAGCCTCTTTTTTATTTCAAGCTGATTTAACCATATATATATATATATATATATATATCAGCCCCCACCCTCTCATTCCTTCCAACGTTCTTTCTCTCTCACTCCTCTCAAGAAAAAAAAATCAAGAAGTCTCTCCATCTTCTACTTCTAGGGTTTTGGTTTTACAGTTCAATCAAGTTCTTGGAGCAAGATTCAATCTCAAATCCATCTCTCACCCAAGTGTTTGAAGCTCTCTCAATCCATGGTTTAAACCTAAAAGAGGTAAGTTTTCTTGTAGTGAGTTTGAAGAGAAATTTGTCCAGAAATTTACTGAAACTTGTACCCTAAGCCACGAATTTTTAGACATAGTAAATCATCTTCAAAAATTACGAAATTTTTATGGGATATTCCTCAATGAGTCTACAATGTTGTGTAAAAATTTGGGATTAATATGCTCTAAGACGAAGTCTAGAAAAATCTCGCACTAGACTGCTCTCTGTTTTACTGCTACTGCGGAAACTCTGTTTTGACCTTCGGTTTTTGGTGTGTTTGACCTAGTTTCTCATCACGTTATTTTCTAAAATTTTTATGTGAGGTACTCATATGTGTCTAGTGTATTGAATCCAAAAATTAGAGAAAAACTCAAAGAGAATAATTTTAAATAATTCGTTTACTAAGCTACGTTATGTTTTGGACTGTGCTGAGTTCTGCAGTTTTGTTCCTTATCCTTCTAATTTGTAAGGAAAGTTCTTGGCCACGTAAATTCTCAAGAAAATTTGATACCATGTGGGTATGAGTCCCCTTTATGCATTAAAATTTTTGAGACCTAGTTCATTGTGGTTTATCCTTAAGAATTGTTGGAGCGGGTCATGGTTAACTTGTCATTTTTTTTAGGGAATCATGCATGTGCATCATTTTATGAGTTCTTGGTGTAAATGATGTATGTTCATATCCAATATGTAGGATTTGGTGAACAAGAGAAGGATATAAGGAATACAAGCTGATGTTTACTTGAAGTGCAAAGGAATGTGAGTAACCTCATACTTTGAAATGGGAATTTTTATGAACTTCTTTTCTATGAAGTGTGGTTGGCTTTTCTATGCTTTGAAGTAACGTGCCTATGTTATTGGAGTTTTATATTATAATGTGGAATGGTTCTCAATGTGCTTTCGAAGATGTAACAAGCCCATGTATGTTGTAAGTTTTAGCTTATAAAGTGTGTATGTTATGTCCTTGCTTTACCGTATGTGCCCACTAGTGGGTTCCATAATAGCCAACAGTATGTGCCCACTGGTGGGTTCTATAATAACCAGCATTATGTGCCCCCTAGAGGGTTCTATAATATCCAGGTATGTGCCCTTGCCGATGGGTACCAATAATCGGCTGGGATCCCGATATGTGTCATGTATGTATATGTATGTGGTAAGCTTGGCGGTATTGGCTATGTAAATGTGTTCAAGTACTTCATGTTTTCATGTGAAATGTCTTTTGATTTTCTTTTAAATATTCGCAACCAATGTGCTATATGTGTATTGAATATTCAAAACCCAAATTAGAGTATGAGATTTATTCACTGAGCTTTCAGCTGATGGTTATTTACCATTTTTAGGCGGTGAAGTATGATAGCTTATAAGTGTAATGTTTTGTGCAAGTTGGACTTCGTGAAGTGCATTGCATATTGCATGGGAGTAGTAGAAGGCTTCTATTTTGGACATGTTTTGTACTTATTTCTCCTATGGGCAAGATGTATATTTTTTTTTGCAAAATGATGTACGTAAGCTATGCATGTTAGGGAAATGTTATGGTGTTGATGCTAAAGTAATTATGGTTTCATGTAAATTATCAATGTACGGATGCTCTGGACCAAATGGGTGGTGCTCGTTTTGCTTAAACTTTTTTTTTTGGGTTAAATCAGCTTGAAATTAAAAAGGAGGGCTAACCGAATATACAGCCTACAAGGGGCATACCCCAGGAGGACAAAGGAAAAGAAAAGAAAGAAAAAAAAAAGATAAAAAGAAAGGATAGAGAGCCTATGCCAAATGGCTACATAGGACTAATGGTAAATGAAACACCTGTTTCCTATCCATCTGATAGAGGGATACAAAACAGATAGCAAAGGGGTTACACATTGTGCAACCTAGCAAAACAACGACAAAGAAGAATAAAATTGCGAACCACCTTGCAATAGAACGATATTTACAAAAGTGTATAATATGTAGACATCAACTTGAAGCATTCCGGGCAGTCAACACGTGTCAAACCAGCAGCAGCCACCATCCAAAACTTCTGCAGACCAAAATATAAGACCGAAGGGGCAGCCGTGTGAAAAGCAGAGCTGCAAAGCAGCTAGTCACTGCTGCTCATTGCTGCAGCAGGTAGCAGCAGCTTAACAGATCAGCAGCAGCAGCACACAGCAACAGCAGCACCAAACTACAACAGCTGCGTTGTTTATGGTTACTTTTTTTTAGACCCCATAAATTTAAGTGAAGTTTTCTTAATCGCTTCCGCAAATGTTCATTTTTTTTATTTATTTAGATCACTTTTTCTTGAGCCCATTTGGTTATGTAAGAAGGCCTTATTGGCCGGTCGCGGGCCGTGATTCCCTTTTAAGGGGTCTAGAGATAGCGGGTCGAGACACTGGGGGCTACGCAGAAAGTCTGTTTGCATGCCTATGCAACAGGCTTCGTCTGTTGGTTCTCGGGAGTAGCGCCCATCGAATAGACAGCGACACTCTAGCGGCACGGAGGAGGAGCCTATTGTTGTCTCGGATGAGACCAAGGAGCCGACAGACATTGATTTGGAGGATACCTCTGGTAGTATTGTGCCCAGGTTGACTCGCACTCAGGAGGTCGTTAGCTCTGAGGCGGAGGAGGAGATCTCTGAGGAGGATGAGGAGGAGGGCGAGGACGGAGATGAGGACGAGGACTAGGTTTCTTTTTTTTGCTTTTGTCTTTTGGTAGAGCCTACGTGCTTCCTTTTTGGTTGGGTGCTTGTTTACCCTTGGTAGATAGAATTTTGAGCATCGGGCTTGCATGTCTTATTTTATACTTCAACTCATGGATTCCTTTGGGATTATATATATGCACAGAAATTGCCCTTTCATTGTCTTTTGTCATTCAATTTCTTTTATTGCTGTTGTTTAATGAGAATTGAATAACTAATACACTCCCCGAAATGCACAACTAGCCATAGATCACGAAACTGAGTCAAGTGTATGATTTACAATGGGAGGTATATTGACAAGGGAATAGAAATCAAAGAAGTAATTGTATAGGTTTTGAAAAATTGATGCTACATCTAGGAATTCTCATAAACGCCTTTGCTACGGGCTTGAACACGACCATATACAGCAATGACAATCTTCAAAGCTCGAGACGTAACTCAAAAGTTTGACCTTATGCTCGGAATACACCTGAAAACTAAGAAAATGTTTACTTTGAAAGGTGACAACTTCAAACCTTGACCCGGGACTCGAATCGGAACTGGGACTAAGTCACTTTCGTCGACCAATATGACCTGTGTGACTCAAAGAAACGACTTGAAACGCGATTTGATGCTTCGACACGATTCAAGAATGAGATTATATCGACTTTTTGTACCACAAACTCGAATCTCGGGAGTTGACTCGAAACGAAACATCCTTGAAGTCCTAAATTCTTGCTATAGTGTGTTCGGTGGTTGGTGATGCCTTGAGATGCCCCAAATCCATTTCATGCTCTTGCTGTCAAAAACTGCAGAAATGCAGACGCAGTATGCCGCGCGCTCTTTCAAAACGCCGTGCGTTACTCCTTAAGGTTTCACGGGGTACCAAAGCTATACCGTGCTGATTTTCTCAGATCTAATACGCCGTGCGTGGCTCTACTACACCGCGTGGGGTTATCTTTTCTTGACATTTTGCATTTTGTTGTTTCCCAAGGCATTTTACACGAAGGTTGAAGTTTGATCTGTGCAAAGGCATTTCAAAGCCAATGCATGTCTGCATTGTACTTCCATGCTATGACCAAGCCTTTTCCTATGCCAGACTCATGGAAAATTTGCACTTTTGAAACCCAAGGCACCTTGAAAGTTGAAGTTGTCCCCTCCATCCTTCCTATAAATTCAGGCCTTTAACTTTAAATTCTTTCCATCCCACTCAAGTCTCACTCTTCTAAAGCTCACTTTTACTCCCAATGGCCCTTTCGCTCACCGGTTCACTCCGCCCATAGTTATTTTCGATGGAGGGCGTCGATTGGCTCAACTTCCGGGCTCATGGCCTCTACTCCATGAGATACCTTCGCAACATCCGTCTTCGCCCTGAGTTTTTAAGGGCAGCCGCGAGCTTCTGGGATTCGGGAGTTCACGTATTTCGCTTCGGCGAGCAAAATCTTTGCCCTACTGTGGAGGAATTTCACGCCTACCTATGCGGTTTTGCCTCGGGAGAAGTCATTATCCCTCCTGTTCGTGAGAACATTCACAAGGATTTATCCGCGGCCCTTGGATTGCGTAGCGGCGCTGCCCGCTACTTAGTTAGCGATGGTCACCTCAACGCGATGCGACTCATTGAGATGTTTTCTTCCTCGGGTGATCTTGCGGACATAACTTATCAAACTCGGCGCATGACTGCTCTCTGCATGTGCTTGCTTGCAGCCTACCTTTTGGTACCCTCCACTAGTCATGCTAGCTCAGCTCTGGTTAGCATTGCCATTCAAATCGAGGCTCGAAAGGACGTGATTTCGATGGTTTTGGTTGAAATATTGATAGGTTTGGATAAAGTTTGATATGGAGAGACTGAGACTTTCGGGGGTAGTCCTCTCCTCCTACAGGTTTGCTTCTCACTCAGCTCTCATTTTTCGAGTCTTTCTCACGTTCTCATTTTACCTCAACGCTCGGTTGGGCTTTCTGTGGTTTCTTACTTGTTTTTCTCTCATTTGTAGATCTGCCTCTGTAATAAGGTGAATGTGCTGACCATTCCTCCTAGAAATTGGGCATATGAGGCTAGGTTGTTATCCCTTCGATGCTTTGAGTTCGCAGACAGGCGAGTTCCTGAGTGGGTCAACTTCTATAGGCATCTGCAGGCTGAGACCGTTTCGCGGATGTGTTCGTGGCTAAATCTCCCTACTATGACTATGCACTTCATGGGCCCACAGTGGGTCACCCATACTGGTCTTGAGCCCTTTACTTTCTATATCCCATACCGGATTCAACGTCAGCTCGGCCTTAGACAGGAGGCCCCTGCAGAGGTTATGGTCGATGTTGTTCTGCCCTTGTTTCGCCACTCCGTTCTTTACAACTATCAGCGGTTTTGGAGAACTCGTGAAGTGACTGATGCACACCCTTACTCATCTGTGATGGTTCGCGGGAGCTACCGGAAGTGGCTAAGGAGGGACATTGCCACAAGAGCTGGGGCTCAAGGAAACTGACTCAATCCTACTACTCTGACCATGAAATAAATCACAGAACTGCTTTGATCATGTTGTCTTTTTTGTTTTTGAAAGTTGTGCTCGGCCTTATGTATTAGAAGCAGTTATCATAATAAAATGAGTTATGGAGGGTTTGCCCTTCCTTGATTCAGTGCTTTATCTTCTCACAACCTGGATTTTTATTTTGATTGATGGTGACCGGGCCTTAGCGTGAGGCTGCCTATGTATCCTTGTAGCAAAGAAATCAGGTCATAACGTAGTTCAGGCTAAGGTTCGCTATGGCTTTGACACTCTCCTTTTATATTTTACCTAGTACCGCCCTTTCGGATTTTCGGTCTAGCAAGCTAATTCATTATTTGTCTTAATTTTTGCCTAGGATGCCCTTGTGGATTTTCAATCTAGCATGCTTTTGCTCTAACTTTTGCCTGGGTTTGTCCGCCCTTGTGGTTTTCAGCCCAGTGAACTTCTCTCAGGGATAATTGCACTTGAGTTGATCCAGGTTGACTAGAGTTGCGAATTCGTTCCCGTCCAAGTCAATAAGCTGTGTGGCTCCTCTAGACAAGATGGTCTTGATGATATACGGTCCGGACCACTTTGGTCGGAACTTTTCGCGTGGATCGTAAACTGGTGCCTGGATTTCCCTTAAAACCATATTGCCTTCTGACAAGTCACTTGGCTTCACCTTTTTGTTGAACGCGCGCACAATTCTCCTTTGGTACCCCTGGATATTGATAGAAAGCCCACCGACGTTCGTCGAACAACATGAGCTCTTAGAATCGATTACTCAGCCATTTTGCTTCTTGTACTTCACACTCGATCATGGTCCGAAGAGATGGAACTTCTAACTCAATGGGGAGCACTGCCTCCATACCGTAGACCAAAGAGTAAGGGGTTGCTCCTATTGGTGTACGTACGAACGTGCGGTATCCCCATAAAGCCAGTGGCAACTGCTCATGCCAGTCTCTTGCGGATTAAATGGGAATGGCTTTGATCGTTTTGTTAGCTGCTTCTATGGCTCCGTTGGTCTGCGGCCGATAGGTCGTTGACTTGTGTACTTGGATCTGGAACTCATCCAAAACTTTCCTGGCTCGTCCCTTAAAGTGAACTTTATTGTCGGACACGAACGCTTGGGTGACTCCATACCGGTAGATGACATTTTGCTTAATGAAGTGGGCCACTTGTACCGCGGTTGAAGTGGCATAAGAAGCAGCCTCTACCCATATCATGAAGTAACCCACAACCACCAAGATGAACTTATGACCATTTGAGGCAGCCGGCATGATCCTGTCGATGACGTCAATTCCCCATACTGAGAAAGGCCACGGTGAGGTCATTTGATGCAGTTCAGATGGCGGAATATGTGTTAGATTGGCATGAATTTGGCATTTGTGGCACCGCCGTACGTATTCCACGCATTCTATCTCCATGGTGGACCAGAAATACCCCTGCCTTAGGATCTTCTTGGCGAGCATCATGCCATTCATGTGAGGACCGCATTCTCCTTCGTGAATTTCTTCCATCACCCTTCTTGCCTCTGTACCATGGATGCATAACTTGTGCATGCCACAGTGTGATCTCTAGTATAGACTTCCTCCACAAATGATGTACTGAGCCGCCATCCTCTGAAGAGCGATTTTGTCTTTCTTGCTTGCTTCCATGGGGGTATTCTCCCCTTTCTACGAGTCTCCAAATGTCATGATACCAAGGGTGACCATCTTCAGGTTCATCAACAACCATGACATGCTAGTATACCGGCGTATCTCTTTGTTCAATCACAATTGGCCTCAGCTTTACTCCAACAGGAATCTCGACCATGGACGCTAGTATTGCCAATGCATCTGCGAATTGATTCTTGAGCCTTGGCACTTGAGTAAAGGTTACCTTGTTGAAATGAGGGATGAGATCTTCAAGATCTTGATGGTATGGCTTTAGCTTTTCTTCTTTAACTTTCCAGTCGCTGTTGGCTTGTGACACTACCAGGTTGAAATCTCCTACTACGTCCAATTTCTCTGTACCAATTTCAATGGCCGCTTCCATACCTACAATGCAAGCCTCATACTCTACTTGATTGTTGGTTACCTCAAAATTTAGCTTGAATGCTAGTGGAAAGTGAGATCCATCAGGTGCTATTAACAACACACCAATTCCAAACCCTTGTTGATTAGCAGCCCCGTCGAAGTACAGCTTCCAAACATCTTCAGCTAGAGTCATTATGTCTTCGTCAAGAAACCTGAACTCAGCCTCTTCCCCTCCCTCAATTGGGCAAAGCTAGGAAATCAGCAACATGTATTCCTTTTACGGACTTTCTGGTGACATGCTTTAATTCAAATTTTGATAACATCAACAACCACTGTGCCATCCTTCCGATAAGAACTGGTTTCTCAAATAGGTACTTGAGGGGATCCATACGAGAAATGATCCTTATCGGATAAGTTAGCATATAGTGCCTCAACTTCCTGAAAGCCCAGACGAGTGCCCAGCATGTCTTTTCCAATGGAGTATACTGCTCCTCGCATCTTACCATCTTTTTACTTAGGTAGTAAACAGCCCTTTCAACCGCATCGTCTCCTTCCTGCGCCAGCATAAACCCCATAGATGTCGGAGTGACTGACAGGTATAGGATCAAAGGTTTTCCCGACATGGGGGGTGTTAAAACTGGAGGATTTTACAGGTAAATCCGAATCGTGTCAAAAGCTTTCTGGCACTTGTCATCTCACTTGAATGGCATGCCTTTCTTGACCAGGCAGAAGATTGGCTTGCAGGTCGAAGTTAGTTTGGCAATGAACCGACTAATGAACTGCACCTTGCCGAGGAAGCTCCTCGCATCCTTTGTCGGACTGTGGTGGTTCCATCTTTAGAATAGCCTTGATCTTGGACGGGTCGACCTCGATACCTAGGGTGGTAATCATGAATCTGAGCATTTTTTCAGCTGTAAGCCCAAACGTGCATTTGGCCGGGTTCGGACGCATCCTGTACTTCCTCATTCTTTCGAAGAACTTTCTGAGCGCCGGTAGGTGTCCTTCCCGCTCTTTCACCTTGACAACCATATCATCAATGTAAACCTCTACTTCCTTATGAATCATGTCGTGTAACAAGGTCGTAGCGGCTCGTTGGTACGTGAATCCTACGTTTTTCAGCCCAAAAGGCATCAACCGATAGCAATAAGTTCCCTACTCAGTGATGAACGTGGTTTTCTCCCGATCCTCTGGGGTCATTAGGATTTGATTGTATCCCGAAAAACCATCCATGAAAGAGAGTAGAGCATGCCCAGCGGTATTATCAACTAGCACATCAATGAGAGGTAACGGGAAGTCATCTTTCGTACTTGCTTTGTTGAGATCCCTGAAGTCAACGCAGACCTTAATTCTACCATCCTTTTTAGGGACAGAAACAATGTTTACGACCCACTGAGGATATTCAGTTACCATTAGAAATCCTGCGTTGATTTGTTTAGTGACTTCCTCTTTTATCTTAAGCACCCAATCAGGTCTCATGCGTCTTAGTTTCTGTTTTACGGGTTTTGCATCAGGATAAAGGGAAATCCGATGTTCCACGATTTCAGGATCGATTCCGGGCATGTTAGCATGCGAACTTGCAAAAACATCTTCGAATTCCTTTAACAAACTTATGAGAGCTTGATGCTCTTAATAAATAGAAGTTGGTTGAGAGCCTCTCTCTCCCTAGAGAGAGAATGCACTCCCATCTACCAAAATCAGATTTTTGAAACAAATTCCACTGATTAACGTCATGGTTCTCATAGATTCATTCATGAATCTAGTTATTTCTTCAGCCACCAAGTGGACTGATTTCCTACAGGATAGAAGTTCATCCGAGAAAGGAGATCTTAAACCCTCCTTTTCCTCTACCGATCTTCAACTCGTGCAAGGAGAATCAGTCCAACACCATCCTACAACATCTGATTTCCAAGCATCAACACTCAGTCGGAGGCAGAGATCATTCTAAGCTCTACTCGGCTTGACCCACCAACCCAGTTTGTGGTTTCTACATGGTGGTTTCTAGCAAAGCCATGGGCAGATTATTCAGATCCAGACCTACTCGTCGGAGATGATTGCCCAGGTTGTGGATTTCTTAACACTTCGAGCAAGTTCTCACTGTTAGTTTGGCTGAGCTTGCCGGAGATGATGGGAGCTCAGCTGCGAGCGACCGGACATTCGAAAAGACCAAGATCTGTTGCCCGTGAACTAAAAATGGAGGTATTAGTCAATACACAGTCTCTGGAAGCATGCTTTGGTTCTGAATTCATCACCTCAGGAATGTACACTCCAGCCGCGGCCTACACGATGGACGGCGGTGAGCAGTGGCGTTCGGGGGTGTGGTGTCGACTGGGTTTTAGAAAATCAGAAAAATTTGGGTGCTCTTGGTTGGGTACCCACGGTGTGGACCTGAAGTGGTAAACAGGACACACCATCTCAGGAACAGTTCAATCCAGCCGCTGGTTTGTTAGGTTTGTGTTGGAAAATCACAATTGACAAAGTTGGTAGCGTGCCTTGAGGTATACCCTGACATTGTTTCTTGTGTTCAAAGAGCACGTTAATTCCTTGTTCAATCTAGAGTTTGCAATTGCTTATTTACTATCAAAGCTGCTGCTGGACTTGTGGGCCAGTGTCTGTTAGTATTTGGGGTTTCAATGCAGGTGCTGCAACCACCAATATCAGATATAGTGTTGTTTAACACTGAGATTCATGTCCAGTTTAGATACTGAACTCATTGCCCTTTGGGGCTCAATTGCTCTGCAACTCGTTGTAGAGTTCCATTAAATTCCATGATCCTTTGTCTTCTTGGCTTGGTTCTTTAGCGTAGTGTGGTGTGTCTGGGCTATCATTGACTAGATTAGTGGTCATTCGCTGATCGAAAGGGGTAGTCTTGCGGGCTGTCACTGATTAGATTGGGGT
The DNA here is from genome assembly GCA_014282245.1 of Rhododendron simsii. Classification (NCBI taxonomy): domain Eukaryota; kingdom Viridiplantae; phylum Streptophyta; class Magnoliopsida; order Ericales; family Ericaceae; genus Rhododendron; species Rhododendron simsii. Next base: position 22,979,920 of record CM024955.1, read on the forward strand.
AGTGCTCTGATCGAAAAGGGCAGCTTGGATTCACCTGCGGTTCGGGTGGTCACACTTCTTGTGACTCCTCGTTCCGTCCCTCTTTTAAATTATAGCGAACCTAAGGAATTAGGTTGAGGGTGTAGTAGTCTGGATGGAATGGGTGTGGTGTGCAAGGTGCTTGGGAGGGTAGCCTTGTCGGATGTCATTATCTCCAGTTCGAACCTCTTCTCGGTGCCTAGTTTCTCTGTAGTATCTGTTTTCTTGAATGTGGGTACTATGCTTGTTGCTCTGGGTTCGTTTGGAGTTTTAGAATCGTGGTTTGCTTATCCCTTCTCTGGAGTCTGGGGTGTATGGTTGTTGGCTGAGAGTGGGTTATTTTCTAGCGAGCCTTTGGAATTGGATGAGGGAGTATTAGGCTGGATGGAATGGGCGTGGTGTGCAGGGTGGGGCCCCCTGTCGGATGCTGACATCTCTGGTTCGAGCCTCTTCTTGGTGCCGATGTTCCTCTGTAGTAGCTGTTTAGCTCCCCTTCTTACCGAATTGCTATATTAATGTTAGTCCTCAGTGATGGTTATCATTTGGTCATTCTGATTGTGACTTTTATGTTATTTCCTAGCCTGGCGGGATGTGCGAGGTAGTAGTTCTCTCCATGTAATTACTACTCGTATCACTACTTATCATACTCCGTTGTACTGTCCTGCCGCTTAGATGGATAGTGCAATGGGGGTATGATCTCAACACACATGGTACTTTTATTATTTTACTTACTTTACTCTACTCTCCATGGGGGTTGTGCATGGGTTATCGCACTTTTTTCAATCTTCCTTTTTTTCCTTTTCTTTTCCTCCATGGGTATGCCCCTTGTAGGCTGTATATTTGATTAACCTTTTTTAACTTCAACCTATTTTACCCAAAAAAAAAGAAGAGCTTGATGCTCTTCTGTAGATAGCGCGGAACCGATCTGAATCATCCAGGGATTCCCTTCATCTCTCAGATTTATTAAAACAACTTCTTCTTTTACAAGCTGAACATGTCTTTCGCCATCCGTTTCGACTACAGATTGGATTTCTTTAGGGATATCTCCATCGAAAACAATTTCCTCATCATCAGGGTTAACACAATTTATTTCAAAATCAAGGAAGTAAGCAGAATCAGGTTCATTTATTTCATCACTAGTAAAGGCCTCGGGGGCACCATACACATGGGTAGACTCAAACTCAAAGTACAGACGATGAGGGGTTGGGCCAAGAGGCGTCAACTTAGACTCGACAGATTTAGCAGACTAAAAAGACTTGGACTCAGATTCAGATCCATGGTGAGTTGCACTTGGTAAGAAAGCCCAATTCTTGTAATCTCCAGCGGCATCCATGATGAGCAAAGTCGGGTCTTTAAAGACCTCCTGTCCTAGCAGCAGCACTTCTGCTTCCATGACTGTACTCTTTGGTTCGTACTCCCTAAATAGGATCGCCAGACTCCCTATATCAAAGACCTTGATCCAATCCACTGGCCCTGTCGGCTCTTTTATGGCCTCAAATTCTTCATCACTTTTTGGCTAGACATCGCCAGCGAATATCTTGAATCCCGAAAGTAGAGTATTGGTTTCTTTGTCCAGAAGGGTTCCGGTTGCCCTTGGTAAATCTGCTTTGCTTTTTCCTTACCAAAATAATCTTCCAGCCTGTCCCCCTTTTTCACCTTGCAGCTTTTTGAGGGTAAATAGCCAAATCCAGTGGTGCGCATCAGAGTTCTGCGAGCTTCGAACTTTGCGGGCCCTTGCAGGTTCTTTCCCAATGCTAGACCTGGCATGTAGGACATCTTCTTCATTATCTTTATGGCAACATTGCTGATGACAAAGTCATTATCAATTCTGATTGAAAAGACAGAATTATAGGTATCTAGCGAGAAGCCACCCAGAGCAATGTCTTTTTTCCCAAGCTGGATTTTCAAGAGTGGGGCATTGTTTTCAGTAGGTACGTGAATCCCAGAGTCTCCATGAATAGTAAGCATGCCCGTTTCAAGACCTAGGTGAATCTTCTGATGGAGAGTGGAAAACACAACCTTGATGTCAGGTCGATGCAGTCGTGGTCTGCCCAGCAACAGGTTGAAGAAAGCAGGAATGCTCACCACATGGAATTCTATCTCAATTTGGTAGGATCCGAAGGTCATTGGCAGCATAAGGGTTCCAACTACATCTCGACGCGTATTGTCATATGCTCGGACCTTGACTTCCGAGGGAGAGAAGCCCTTATTTTTGTACCCCAAGCAGTAAGCAACACGGAGCGCGCCAACATTGATTGCTGACCCATTGTCAATTAGGATTATTGGAACCCACTTATCACGGCATTTCAGAGTGACATGGAGTAGTTTGTTATGATCAGTTCCTTCAGCGGGAAGATCTCGATCAGTGAAAGTTATGGCATGCTTGATAGGGATCATTTTGATAAGTGCTACAAGCTCGTCGGGAGTTATTGTAGAAGGAACTTCCAGGTGGGAGAGGGCTTGAATGAGTCCCTCACGGTGGCGAGTGGAGTGAACAAGCACATCCCAAACAGACATTTTGGCCTGAGTTCGTTCGAGTTGTTGCTTAATCATTCCTTCGGGGTTTTTCTCAGGACGGGAGGGTTCCTTGGCTGGCGGAGCAAAAGGTTGGAAAGCGTTTTTGGTTGGGGTAGTGAAAGGGTTTGACGGTTCTTTGGCTAGTGCAGCTGCGGGGTTAGAGGATTCCCCGACTTGGAGATTGGGAGGTTGATAGATACGCCCACTCCGGGTCATATGACCAATCTGACGGTACTTTGATTACTCACTCCACAAATCAATAGGGGCTTTACGCTTGGTCCCGATGGTTGTATCCTGGAGATTGGATGCTAGATCAGCGATAACCAGATCTTCCCAAAGGTCCTCTGGTCTCCATCGTTCAGACTCCATTACCACCCTGTTCACAGTCCATTCTTGAACTTGTTATAGCACATCCTGTTGTATGCCACGAGTACTGCTCGACCATAACTTACGATCTTCTGCCATATTCTTTGTACCTCGAATCACGTATCCGTTTGTGGAAAATCTACGTGATTGTTTGTTCTCTCTCACAGCCCACTTTTCTGATCTCTCAAAAAACGTGTCATCAACCTAGAGAACGAAGCGGTATATTTATAGGGCTAGGGCAGGGACCTAAGGAGAAATAAATCTGGGCTACTTGTGTAAATAAGAAATCTTAATCCCACTAGGATTCTATTTTTTATCACACAAATTACAATTCACGCCACTACAGAATTGTAATTGCACTTCCGTCCTTATCTCAATTATATTTCGAGCTCAATGTTATTAATCTCCCCACGTTAAGATTAGAGATATTTATTTTAATCAACGGGTATCTATGATCTTAACATGGGGAGATTAAGAGTATAACTTTTAGTATAATTTTCTAACAAACTCCCACTATGATTCAAAGTCATGCTACCACGCATCTCACTTCCATTCCCTCTACATGACTATCAAAAGTCTTAGCTAGTAAGCTGTTGGTAAAAGGATCTGCTAGGTTGTTTACCGATGCGATCTTGGACGCAACTATATCACCTCGCTGAACAATCTCTCGAAACAAGTGAAACTTATGCTCGATGTGTTTTCCTTGTTATGAGTCAATGGCTCCTTAGAGTTAGCAATTCCACCACTATTGTCACAACAGATGTAATAGCTAATTGCACTAAAGGAATCACTTCTAGATCCATCAAGAAGTTTCTAAGCCAAACGGCCTCTTTGGCTGCTTAAGAAGCTTCCACATACTCGGCCTCCATGGTGGGATCAATCAATGCACGATTGCTTAATACTCCTCCAACTTATGGTTCTACCTCCTAGGTAACATATCTTGAGGTTTCTGGAATCCTTATTTGACACAAAGTCTTAATCTGTGTACCCATAAGGTATCAGACTATCTGACTGGTAAACCAAAATATAATCTCTAGTTCATTTCTGATACTTGAAAATATGTTTCACTACAGTCCAACGCTCTTGCCCTGGATTAGACTGAAATCTCTACTAACCATGCCAACGATAAAAGCAAATATCAGGTCTAGTATACAACATATCATACATGAGGCTTTCTACTGCCAAGGCATAAGGAACTGCCTTCATCTTCTGCATCTCCTCGGGTGTCTTACGACATTTTTTTTTTGGGTAAGGTGTCTTACGACATTGATCTTTGGATAGGTTGATTCCATGTCTAAAAAGGGAGGAACCCTTTTATGGAATCCTGCATGCTAAAACGAGTAAGGATCTCATCATTATAAGTAGCTTATGATAATCCCAACATTCTATACTTGCGATCTCATATAAGCTTAATCCCAAGGATGTGACCGGCTTCTCTTAAGTCCTTCATATCGAACTGGCCGGATAACCACACTTTCTCTGAAGACAACACTCCCACATTGTTTCCAATGAGCAGGATATCATCGACATATAGTACTAGAAAACGCCACCACTTTTCCGTTGCACTTCTTGTACACACATGACTCATCCGAACATTGATCAAAACAAAAAAAAAAAAACTTGATTGCTCGATCAAAATGAATGTTCCGAGATCTAGATGCTTGCTTGAGTCCATGAATAGACTCCTTAAGCTTGCACAACATGTACTCTTGACCCTTTGCTATGAATTCATCCGGTTCCATTATCTGGATGCGTTCATTCAGATTTCCATTCAGGAATGCAGATTTCACTGCCTTTTGCCAAAATTCCGCATCTTTATCTTTTAGTTCCTCATTATAGTTGCAGGGTTTAGTATGTTGTTATTCAGAGATCATATCATAAAATTCTCCCAAAAACGTATACCGATTGGGTGGGACAACAACCCTCTCACTACGATGAGCCGGTGTGTCAACAACTCTTTCTTGCAGTGTAACCTCCGGTTCCATTGGTGTTAACGAAGTCTTTGTCAGTCCTTCTCCTCTCAATTCCTCTAGAACAATCTTGCTTTTGGGCTTATGGTCTATTACATAGTTCTTCACTAAGTATCAGATATTGGTGCTAATAATGACCTTCTAATTCTTAGGACTATAAAATAATCCACATTTTGTTCCTCTAAGGTACTCCACATGTAGAGACCCGTATTTTTTATGCTGTATTTTTCTTTTGCAATCGTACAACTTGTCGAGATAGGCAGTGTGGATTTACAGAGCACGGGCTTGGTTGACTTGGACGAAGGGTCGGGTTTTGCACAAGTCTTTGTTTTGGGGGTTTTACGCCTTCTTAAACTCAAGATTGAATTTTTCTTCCTTCATATGAAATAGAGTAGGACTTAGAGCCCGTTATAATGCCACAGGAATCACCCAAAACCGTTGAAAATTGAATTAATGGTGGATTTTAGAATCTGGTCATGAATCTGTCTCGGTTTCTGTTGTTTCTGCTCGTTTTCGGTTTGCGCCCAACTTCAAATGGCTGTAACTTTCTCGTTTGATGTCCAATTCATGCAAACTTTATATCGATTTTGAGCTGTTGAAGTCAGCTTTGTATTGCCACTGGAATCGCCTTAAACAATCATAACACCGAAAGTTATGATTGTTTGAGTGGAGTTGTGTCAATCTGTCACGTTGATGCATGACAGATTCATATTGCTTCGATAAATGCCTGTTTAACCATCCTTGGAGTGCAGATTTGACTAGGGTTACTTCATACCTTTTAAGCTTCGTTCAGTTGTGCAACTTTTGGGACTGGAATCGTTCAAAAGTATTAAGAACTCGATTTATAGTGATTTTTAGAAGATTGCCCTGTAATCTGGAAATTTGGGCAGCGTACAGAGCTGCGTTTTTCATCGTTTGCTATGGTTAAACGATGCTATTGGTTATGAATCCTTATGGGTTTAAAAGATTGGTAAGTTGGTGAACTTTTGGGGTTAGAATCATTGAAAAATATTGAGTACGGAATTTTTAATGAATTGTCAAACACTGACTATTCTCTAGGACAGTTTTGGTCTGTTGGTTCTTGTTCATCAGTTTTGACTCCCAATCACTTCTAACACCTTTTGAACATCGTTAAACCATCCTTAAGCTTGATTACTCAAGTTCCAATGACTGCAACGCAAGGGGTGGATATGCAGATTGCAACGCAATAAGTGGAAATGCAGAGTGGTTGAGATTATGAGAAGTGTTGAATAGTTGCAAACCTATTGTGAGTACGTTGGACTGATGTAATATTGTTTCTACATAACATGTGAACGGTTAGGAATACATACAATCTGTTTGGAACTCTTTGGCCGTAGTCTGTCTTCCGTTGTAATAAACTCATGTTTCTCATGTTCACTTATCAAATTCTTTCACTCTTTGTGCATACTTTATCGCATTTTCATATAGTTTGAGTATAGATTCTCTACTTCGCTAGTGTAACTCAACCTATCATTTTCAGGTACACTAAAGGGACAAAGCCTTGGAGAGTGTGAAGTGCATGCAGACATCATAGGCTAAAGTTATTTTCTGAAGTACTTGTCTTTTTTCGTAAATCAATCTGCATTGTACTATTTTCTCTATTTTGGAATACTGTGTCAGTTGACAGATATGTGAGATTCAGAAACTGTATTGTAATTTGGAGTACCGTATGTACTATTGTGAGGATTTGTATTTAAAATGGTTTTGTTAGTTATGTTAAAAATTGAGGGTGTGACAAATTGGTATCAGAGCGTTAGGTTAGAATACCCAGAGACCGTGGGGAGACTTAATCTCTTGGGTTCAAAAAAAATAAATCATTGCATATTTTAATAAAAACATGTCTGATCTTGCATGACCGGCATGTGTTCATTGAATTGGCATTACATTTATGAATCATGAAGTAGTGTAAAGTTGATGCCCATGTCAATGAAAAAGAGAGGTTTGATCCCCCGTAGTGGCTATGGCTGCGACCGTTGATGTCGTTGTCATTACTGTTGATAGTTTTGGTCTTGAGCCATTTTTTGAATGGTGCCCTTTTAGATGAGATGTTGGACAAAAAAAAATTTGAAAGGCTGAGATTGTTGTAGTAGTTAAGCGTAGTGGCGAGGTCGACATGTGAGAGATGATATCCGTTAGTATGTAATAGAAGTGTTAGACTATTAGTAAGAGTTTGTGAGGTAAATAATTGATGTGTTTTATTTGAACTGTGCATATTACGTGTTAAATTGCAAATACTTTAAGTAACTTTTATTTGATGTAAGGTGTGACAGGAACCATAATTTGTCCAAAAGTGAGTGAGGTGTATTATAGCTAGAGGATTGAGCTAGTGATTGTCTTGAATGTGTTTAAAGGGATGATGTCTTGTTGTGGTAATGATTGTGTTTTGTCATTGTTAGGGTGGTTATTGAAGTAGTGACTCTGAGTATAGGTAAGACAAGTTGAGCCTGCCTAGGGAGTTGTATGTTTCTGAGGTTGACTTAGGAATATGTGGGTTATTGGTAGGGTGTCTAGATACAGTATGTGTCTTCTGGACACCCAGGCGACTACCGATGAGATCCTGTTAGAAGAGGCGTTTGATCACCACTCCTTCTCGATAGAAGTCTCGGGAAGTCAATCGGATACTAAGTTTATACTTTGGGGTAAGTCTCTAGGTTTGAGACGGATGTCTGTATATAGAAGTTTCTTAGAAAAGGATGTGTTGTGGTATCGTTGTAGTCATTATAGTGATTGTTGTAGTGTTATTGTTATGGAGGGTCGGTAGGAGAATGTTAATTGTATTGTTTGGTCAGAGGGAAAATAAGACAGGGAGAAGGATAGGGATGTAATTTAAGTCAAGTGGTCAATGTAAGGTAGCATAAGGAAATTATTTGAAGTAAGGGTGCTACGGGGGTGAACCATTAAGGGCGATAATGAAGGGAGTGTAGTTGGTGTCCTTAGTTGAAATAATGTGAAATTTGTGGTAAGCGGGACTGTTAGAAGCTATTGGTGCGAGTGAAATTTATTTTTAAGCGATGAGGTGATACGAGTCTTAGAATACAATGAGGAGTATAGACATGTTTGCAACCCCGGAGTCTTGTGGGTATTCAGGGATAAGTCTGTCAATTGGCCTGTATCGGTGTCTGAGTTATAGCATAAGGATATTCGAGAGTATTGGATGTTCGTTGGTGCAGCTATTGCACACTTTATGTAGGTACCCAGGTAATGAGATGTTGTTAGGTTGTAATGTTATATGAGATGTTGTTAGGTTGTAATGTTATAGAAATAGAGGAATAATTTGAATTAATAATATGTGTATTTGTGATGTGATGTGATGTTTAAGACTGTGTAAATGAGAAATACGTGATTTGATTTGACCAAATGAATGAGAATGCTCTAGATTGGTAAAGTAAATAGACGTCGTGGGAGACATTACAAGATTGAAAAGAACGAGAAGACTGTTGGGCTTCCTAAAGCCATGAATTATGAAGTAGTGGATACTTGGTGAGTCCGTTGGACACTCGGAAAGTTCGTTGGATACCTTGTAAGTCTGTTGGATACTGAGTGAGTTTGTTAATGCATGAATATGTTTGGTGTTGTGTGAACTCTTCAATTGTACGATTGGTTTGTTGGGATATTTCGTGTATGAAGTTTATTGCTCTATAGCTTAAACCTGCATGTTTGACTTGTTATGTAGTCTCAATGCGTGAAGTTTGCTTTTAGTATACGATGTGGACTAAATAATGAAGCATATGTGAGTAATTGCTATTAGAAGTTATTTTTGTAGTTGAAATTTGGTGTATGCCTTTTTTTTAGTAGCAGCAGTAATATGTGGGGAAACTAAGTTCAAGGAAACAATGGATTTGAGATTTTACGTGAATGCTTTCATTATTGTATCGCGTTGAGTTATGTAGAAGGGACACATTACCATAGGAGTGAATTTGGATTTCTCAAACAAGAGTTGGTAGGGATACTAAGTGAGATGAGAGATCTGGAAAAGTATTAGAATCTAGTTGTATTTGAATGTTAGATGGACAAAAAGGGCACTTGAGGTTATGTAGAATTGATAAGAGAGTTGTGTGGGTAATAGAGACGTGAAATGGAGGTAATGACTAGGAGTTTTGTGTTATATGTGTTCTAATGTACCGATAGAGGTTGATGGGAAAAGATAGAAGTTGAAGTTTAGAATTCAAGTTTTTAAGAGCAATTTAATTTCTCCTTCTAGGAAGTTAGAGAAGTACTAGGAGATTGTAAGAAGATTGTTTGTTGGTATGTGGTATGATTGTTATCTTGGTGTGTGAGTTTAGGACTTTTGTATAGATGTAAGGACTTGAAGATTCGATGAAGATGATAGTGGCTTGTGATTGAGTGTTCAGTGGTAGAACCGTACCAAAAGTGAAGGTTTTGTGGAGTAATCAGGATAAGAAAAGCCTACGTAGAAAGGAGAGGATGATGTGATGATTATGAGATGGAATATGAGGTTTAGTATTGTGGTTTGTGACTTGGTCAGATTTGGGTTAGCAAATTTCGAGGACGAAATTTCTTTAAGGAGGGTAGGGCGTAGAGACCCGTAATTTTGAGGCTGCATTTTTCTTTTGCAATCGTATGACTTGTCGAGATAGGCGACGTGGATTTATGGCGTGGCATGTTCATGAAAGGATATAAGGGTGGTTGTGCGAGACGTGCACGTGTGTGTGTGCGTGGGGTAGGAGCTTGGGATTACTCCCCATGCCAATAAATTTTCCCAGGAGAATCATTTCTCCAATTTCCTCCCTTTTTCTCCCTCGTGTATCTCTCTCTCCTCCTCTCCATCCAAAAACTCTCCCCCTCTGCTCTTTTCGATCTCAACACCTTAGATCGTGACTTCGGACAAAGTTCAAGAATTAAAGTTGCTATACAGAGTACAGACTTTCCGAATATCCAAGAAAATCAAAGGGTCTGGTTTGCTCAAAACCCACGAGGTAGGGATTTCTTACTCTTGTTATGCGTTTATACGGTGTTTATGTACCTTGATCGTGCCTTTCATTAAGGTTGTTCCTTCTATTTCCGAAAATTTGCAAAACAGGGTCTTTGTTTTGGGGGTTTTGCGCCTTCTTAAGATCAGGATTGAATTTTGGTTCGTTCATATGAAATAGAGTAGACTTAGAGCCCTGCTGGAATCGAGAATTGAATTAATGGTGGATTTTAGAAATCTAGTCATGAATCTGTCTCGGTTTCTGCTCATTTTCGGTTTGTGCCCAACTTCAAATGGCTGTAACTTTCTTGTCTGATGTCCAATTCATGCAAACTTTATATCGATTTTGAGGTGTTGAAGTCAGGTTTGTATTGCCACTTGAATCACCTTAAAACTCTTAGTACACTAAAAGTTATGGTCGTTTCAGTGGAGGTGTGTCAATCTGTCGCGTTGATGCGTGACAGATTCGTATTGCTTCAATAAATGCCTGTTTAACCATCCTTGGATGGCAGATTTGACTAGGGTTCCTTCATACCTTTTAAGCTTCGTTCACTCACGCAACTTTTGGGACTGGAATAGGTCAAAAGTATTAAGAACTCGATTTATAATGATTTTTAGAAGATTGCCCTGTAATCTGAAAATCTGGGTAGCGTACAGAGCTGAGTTTTTCATCGTTTGCTATGGTTAAACGATGCTATTGGGTCCTTATGGGTTTAAAAGATTGGTAAGTTGGTGAACTTTTGGCTTTAGAATCATTGAAAAATATTGAGTATGGAATTTTTAATGAATTGTCGAACAGTCTCTTTAGGACTGTTTTGGTCCGTTGATTCTCGTTCGTCTATTTTGACTCCCAATCACTTCTAACACCTTTTGAACATCATCAAACCATCCTTGAGCTTGATTACGCGAGTTCCAACGAGTTAATGATCGTTTAAATTCCTTTGATACACGTTAAGCGTAATCTTAGTGTCGTAAATGAAATACGTGATGTAAGATTGTTAAGGAGTACCGAAGGCTAAGTGAGACATTGTGGGAAGTATAGTTGGTAGACGTGAGCTTTTCTAGTGATCCAAGTTGTAGCGCAGTAATTCGTGTCCGCGTAATTTACTTATCCTTTAAACTCTTTTGGCGCTCGTTCCATGAGATCTACGTATCAATATTATCGAGCAGTATGTTGTAGAGTCACTATGGAGTCGGTACGATATTGTGACGTACTAATAGAAAAAGGCGTGTACTGATTTGTCAGTTGATATTCTATTATGATTGATCATTTGGAATACATTGAAATGTGAATGTCGATGCGTGTTTGACCAATAAGTCGACTTGATTGACGTGCTTTATTGTGTCATGAGATTAGAGAAGTGTTTGTTAAATGAGTTCTATGAATAATGGGGTTCGAGTGACTATAATTGAGAATTGGAAACTGCAATGCAATGGGTAGAAATGCAGACTGCAACACCAGTGGTGGTAATGCAGAGACCCAAACAATGGGTGATGTTGACTGCAACGCAAGAGGAGGATATGCAGATTGCAATGCAATAGGTGGAACTGCAGAGTGGTTGAGATTATGAGAAGTGTTGAATAGTTGCGAACCTATTGTGAGTACGTTTGACTGATGTGAATTTAATAATGTTTCTACATAACATGTGAACGATTAGGAATACTTACAAGCTGTTTGGAACTCTTTGGCCGTAGTCTGTCTTCCGTTGTAATAAACTCATGTTTCTCATGTTCACTTATCAAATTCTTTCTTGTGCATACTTTATCGCATTTTCATATAGTTTGAGTATGGATTTCTCTACTGGGCTAGTGTAACTCAACCTATCATTTTCAGGTATACTACAGGGACACAGTCTTGGAGAGTGTGAAGTGCATGCAGACATCACTGGCTAAAGTTATTTTCTGAAGTTCTTGTCTTTCTTCGTAAATCAAACTGCATTGTACTAGTTTCTCTATTTTGGAATATTGTATCAGTTGACAGATTTGTGAGATTCAGAAATTGTATTGTAATTTGGAGTACCGTATGTACTATTGTGAGGATTTGTATTTAAAATGGTATTGTTATTTACGTTAAGAATTGAGGGCATGACACCACAAATGGACAAACTTATGTCCTTGATTCTAATTTATCTGCATTCGCATTCAGCACATGTGCTGAACATTCCCAAATCCTAACATGCTGCAGACTAGGTTTGTGCCCAATCCATAGTTCTATGAGTGCTGATGGTACTGACTTAGATAGTACCAAGTTAAGAATGTACGCTGCTGTTTCTAGTGCATGTTTTCCAAAACGAAATTAGTAAATTTGAATAACTCATCATTGATCTCACCATATCTATAAGAGTCGTATTCCTTCTTTCTGCTAAAACATTTTGACGTGGATACTTGATGCTGATAACTGGGATGTAATTCCTTCAGCGAACAAGTACTCACTAAACTCTTTTAAGAGGTATTCGCCACCACGATCAAATCGCAGTGTCTTAAGGCATTTACCTAGACGCTTCACCATTTTTGCCCTATACTCCCTAAATTTCTCAAAGCATTCGGACTAATGGTGCATCAAATATATATATCCAAACATTGAGTAATTATCAATCAAAATGATAAAATACTCAACCACCTCTTGTTTGGATATTCATGTATCCACACAAATCAGAATAAACCAATTTCAATGGCTCTTTGGCTTTATAACCTTTTGCTGATAAAAAAGCCTCTTGGTTATCTTACCTTCTAAACAGGATTCACAGACTAGAAGTTGTCCATCCTTGACCAATCTAGAAATCCTATTCAGATTATAATATGACCAAGGTGTGAGTAACAAAGATACGTTTGGTTCAATCTATAAAGCTCATTTCTCTTACATGACATATTATTAGTGTTATTCAATTCATGCAGTTGCACTATACGAAATATAGGATTATTAAAGTAAAGATTATCCACCAATGAACCAGAATAGACAAAACTTTTATTTAACTTAATAACCACAAAGTTACTAAAATAAATCAAATATCCATCTTTAATCAACTTAGAAACTAAAACCAAGTTTCTTCTAAGTGTGAGAACATAAAGACAATCTTTCAAAATTAAACTCCTATTGTTACTAAAATTTAAAATAACATTTCCTACTACAACTGCTGCCACTCTCGTAGCATTACCCATGTGTAGATAAATCTCTCCATCATCGAGTTTTATGGTTTTCTGGAACCCATGCAACAAATTGCAAATATGATTAGTGGTTCCTATATCTACATACCAGGTACTGGTAGATAACACCACTAAACATGATTCAACGACTAGCGAAAAGATCTATCTTGATTATTCACTTTATTGAGATAGAATAGACATTTCTTCTTTCAGTGTTCTTGCTGCTTGCAGTGAAAACACTTGCCCTTAGGCTTTTTCACTCCACCTTGAGGCGCTCTAACTAGCTCCATAACCTTCTTCTAAGACTTGTTCTGCTTCTTCTTTCCTTTCGACTTAGAAGTAGAATCCATTTCCGCCACTAATACAGATGGTTTCTTCACACCCACAAGACCCTCAACTGCATGGAGTTCCTTAAAAAGTTTCGCCAAAATTAAATGCATTTTGTTCATAGAATAGTTTAGGTGAAACTACTTACAGCTCTTAGACTGCAGTGAGTTAAGAACGAAATCGATTTGGGTTTCTCCATCAATTTCATCTCCAAGGATCTCTAGTTAATTAAGAAGAGCTATCATCTTCAGAACATGATCCCTAATCGGGGTCCATTCAACATGGGTGATACTCACCAATTTTTATAAATTTTGCTTCCTATTCTGTGGCATTCTCATCAGGTCTAGGAGGGCACACCTCAGACAGCACAAAATTGTGTCACTCAGCAGTTAACACAATATCTAAGTTCCTTTTCAGTCAATATAATTCGATCCAGTAATTTTATTTGCTTTGAGAATAATTGCAAGTGAATTGAAAGAACCCATTTTTGAATCTGATAATCCCATAACAACAATTATGAAGGACAATAAAAACATGGAATTTCATTTTAATATTGGTTCTCTGAACCACATGTTAGAAGAAAAACCTTACACACCGTGAAGAGCATGCCTCGATTGTAAGGTCATCTACTCTTCTTTATTCGTGTAGATAGGCACAACCTTTTAATTTTACTATCTAGACACTATACTATGCCAAACAAAATTAAATAGCCAATATTGCTTCGGTCCTATAAATAATAACAGTGACTCAGATAGGGAGGATATTATTATTTATAGCTAAGTGTATAACATTACTTAGCTTTTAGACCTATTGTTCCGTTATGAACCAACTCAGATGGAGAAGTGACCCACCCAACAATTATCTTAGAGCTATCCCTTTAGGAAGTTTCTACAGACTAGGAATAGGACCATCCAAAATAAATTTCCATTCCCACTTAGTTATTTAAAAAATTTGTGAGGGTTATCAAATTTTTGAATTTGCAAAAAAAACGTGATTTATGTCAAAAGCCAAATATTACCATGTTGTCCCAATATGGTAAACTATCACATATGCAAACAATATCGAAACACAAATAATAAGGAAACACGAGATAAAGAATCCAGCTATTATGGTCAAAGATGCAATTCTCGAGTAATAAGCAATCCTTCTAAACTTGAAATTCTTAAGCAATAAGTAGTCATTACAAACTTGAAAACCTTAAGCAATCCTTCCAAACTTGAAATCCTTCAGCAATACTTGTGTGGAAAACTTAGATGGTTTGAATCAATTAAGGAAACCAAAATCCAACAGTGCTTAGGCAAGAAAATTCGGATTTGATATATTCCCGCGTAAACTGCACAACTTTCAGTATTTTGGCCATATCTTTCTCATCCGACCTCCGATTGAAGTAATTCAAATTGGGTTGGATTTGAAATTCATTTATCTACAACTTCCATGAACAAAAAATTTTCTAATTCCAACGTTTATTAGGTCGAAATAGCCTTGTAATCAGACCCTACGAATCTGGAAAATATCTGTTGCGAGCCAAACAATTTGTATCTTCTGTATTTACCACCTTCGATCTCCGAATAACCATCGAATGCTATTACAATCGAAAAACATACATACATCAATCTTATGCCTCCATTGGGGTTCACATGCTATGCTAATTATTACAATCACTAAAAATAATCGTGGTACCCAATAAATAACGCATGCTACGTTAATTATTACAAACACGAAAAATAATTTTGGTACCCAATAAATAAAAGTAACCACAAAAAAATTATCGTGGAATCCAATCACACAAAATCAACAAAAAATAAGTGACCATAATATCTGGGTAAGAACGCTGTAAAATAAGGGTTAGCACAGTTCTACGTTCTACCCTCTATAACCTACAGTCAACATGGCCTGTTTAATCTATACGCGTGATTACAGCATGCTTTGATACCACTATTGGAAAAACGAATCCCTAAGACCCAATAATGACGCGTACAGATTAGACAACAAAAATTGCAAAAACCCTACAAGGCGGAATTAGGGTTTTACCACAACTCCAGCGTCACGAATGCTGGTTGAACTTATTACAATACATCTTGCTGTATGCCACGAATACTGTTCGACCGTACCTTACGATCTTCTGCCATATTCCCTTATATCTCGAATCACGCACCCGTTTGTGGAAACCTTACGTGATTGTTTGTTATCTCTCATAGCCCACTTTTCTGATCTCTCAAAAAATGTGTCATCGACCTAGAAAATGAAGCGGTATATTTATAGGGTTAGGGCAGGGACCTAAGGAGAAATAAATTTGGGCTCCTTGTGTAAATAAGAAATCTTAATCCCACCAGAATTCTATTTCTAATCACACAAATTACAATTCACCCCACTACAGAATTGTAATTGCACTTCCATCCTTATCTCAATTATATTGCGAGCTTCAAGTTATTAACTATTTATTAATCTCCCCACGTTAAGATCACATATACTCGTTAATTAAAATAAATTACCAATAATCTCAATCCCTAAATCAATAACTCGATGAAGAAGTACTTCGAACATTTGGAATGCGGGAATAGAAAATCCAAGAAAGTAGAAGAAAGTCTTACTGAATGGTAGTACTACTGATGAGTTGTCTCATAATTGTCCAAACATGATACAAAACTAAGCACATGAATCAGAGGGTAAAATTTCAAAATACCCTCAACCTTTACTCTAAATTTTAATTAGACTTCCAACCTTTTAAAAAAATCAAATTTACTCCCAACGTTATCTTCCGTTAATCAAAACGCCCACTTCCTTCCACATGACTAACGGATTTCGTTAAATGCTCCGTAAATAGTGTCGATCGAATTTCAATGATTCGAGCTGCTCAATGTGATTAGAACGTGATTTTAAGAGTAACCATGAGAAATCAGCAAAAAAATGACCAAAAAGGGCTTTATCTGAACTGTTCAATAAAAAATTGCTCAAATCAAACCTTTTTCGATTATTTTTGTAGGGGGATGAAAACAATTGATGCTCTGGACAACAGCAATATGCTACGGCCGCACGTGCCTCTTCACCGGAACCCTAATTCGTCGTTCGTACCCTGATCTGCAAAACAAACAAGGGGTGAGCGCACCTTTGCTTCTCGTAGCAAAGGCCCTCCGATGCCAAAGTTAGTGTCACGAACTAATAACAAACCCTAATTATCAGTAGGAAAATAATCTGAATGCAACGTATTGCGTACGTTTTATCTCTAGGTTTACCTCGTATTTATAGATATACGTTTGCTTGTTCTCTAAGCATCCTCATTGGCCTAGGATTCCTATCTCGTATAGGGAACCCAGAATCTCTTGGATTCTCGTTCCCTTATCAATTCATTACCATAGTCCTGCTAGGACTCTTCTCTATAATAGGCCGAACATCCCATTTACGTTGGGTCTCTTTCCTAGATCTAATAAACTTGGGATCTTATCTTTTAAGGGATAAGACCGTCTTAGAGCATTTTATGCCACCTTATCACTTTAGGCGGCCTTCTTAATAGCTCTTTCCCTATTCGGCAATCTTATTGCTGAACAGACCATATGGACCAATGAGCTCACATATTTCTGGTCCTTTTCATCATATTTGGACAAATGACTTCTCATGTCGTTTGTCCTTATATGCCGAACAGACTGCCTAGACCAATGTCCTCTCATGCCACTGGACCATATTACCGTTTGCCGTCATAGCAAAAGGCATGTTTGATCATGTTAACCACGCGTTTGCCTTATACCACGTGTTCAGCGATTAGTTGTACCTGTTCGGGAATACCTCCCAACAATTGCTCCCCAGCTTTGTCTGTTGCCACTGTTCGGGGGCTAAAGGTAAAGCTATAATTTAGACCTTTGAGCCGAGCTCATTGAGTCCTGTGTAGGTATAATATTCAAACCCATTGGTGTTTTTTGGCGGTTTAATCATCATTTCCTTGAAGTAATGGTCCCACGTTGCGCATTTCGTACGTTCCGCGTTTAATTCTGATTGCCGTTTTAGCCAAGACGGCTTCAGAACGGCACTCTTTGAAACCTTCTTTCCGTTACTTTTCGTGTAACGGCGTGGGAGGTGATGGTTCACTTTCGTCCCTTACTTCTAAAAACCAAAAAAAAAAAGGATTCTTTTTGGGTTTTTAACCAAAAAGAATTCGAATCCCCGTTTTCTCTCTCTAAAATCAGGCGAAAGATAACTTCTTCTTCCTTCTGCCATCGCCGCCTTCTGCTACTCAATTGTGCCTCCGGCAACCGCTGCAATCGCTTCGTAAGATTCTCATTCTCACTTCCCTTTGTGCCATTTTCTGAGATTCATTCCCAGATTTTATCCTCTTATTTTAGGGTTTTTCTGTCTGTTCACTCCCTCTATACTTATGGCAGAAAAAAAAGAAAACCCTCCTAAACCTAGTAAGTTTAGGAAGCTCTGTGAAACTCCTACTGCCATGGCGGCATTTAGGGTTGAATATAACGTTCCTGATAACGTGGGACTTGAGCTTGCCCCTTTAGGTGCTGACAGGGACGGCGGTTCTTGGGATAGAATGTGCATCGCCATCGTGGCGATCGTTGAGGGTGGGGTTCGTTTCCCCCTACACCCATTACTCCGTCAAGTTCTAAATTGGTATCGACTTACCCCCATGCAAGTTTCCACGAATGTTTTTAGGTTGGTGAGGGGGATTGTAGCCCTAAATAGGGTTCTGGAGACCCAACTAGGAATCTGGGACATCCAGTGGTGGTATAGTATAGTGCTAAATCCTGAGTACAATACGTACTACTTCAAGGTTAGAAGGGCAGACAAGCGTCTCGTGCTAAACTTGCCAGATTCTGCTCGTGACCACAAGATTGATTTCCTCTACGTGACCGGAGCATTCGAGCCAATAGGGGAAGATGGCCAAGTGGTGGGCCTCCATTGCCCCCACATATGGGGCTATCCACGTATGCTCTTGATTTTGACTTGTAATTATTTTGTGTACTGCCTTCTCGTGGCTCTTTTATGTTTTTAATTTACAATTTGGATTTTAATCCTGCAGCGAATAACGCTAACAAGCGTCCTAAACGAGAGTCGAGTTACGTCCGTACAGAGGATATCAACAGGATTTTAAAATACACAGGCGAGCCTGGTACCCGAACAGCTGGTAGGGGTCGTAACGCTGACGTACTGCTGGGATACGACCTTTCTTGCAGAGGTGTTATTGACAGAAGACTCGCCCATCCAAGTACCAGCGCTCCCTCTACGTCCACTGCTTCCCAACCACAGAGTTTGAGATTCCAAGCTGGAGTTACTGTTGCCGGGCAGCAAGGTGAGGTTCCAATCCCTGATGGCGATCCTTTGACTCCCGTGGTGCTCAGAAGATCCTCACGAAGACAAGTCATTCCTGAACAACAACCCGAAAAACTCATTCCCCACTGCGTTACCAGCCAGTCGTCTTCCTCCGGTTACTCTCGATCTCCACCAGACCCAGGTACAATGACTCGCCAACCCCTTGACCTTAGCACCCTCCTTACTGTCCCTACACGGGGACGTGGTGCTGCCAGTAGGGTGGCTTCAACTGGTCTTGCCCCCCTGCGATCTCGTCGTACCGAGGGGGGGAGGGGGGTCAACACGATCATCCTCCTCCCCTCGAGAACATGATAACTCCCTCGAGGCTGCCGATGCCCATCGGGCCAAACGTCCCCGGAACCAAGAAGCCGGGGATGCTGATACTCCAGCTGCTTCATTACCTTTGGAAACTCCCCCGCCGAGCACCCAAATCACTCCTGATGTCTGGGCCCTTCAACTCATGAGGGGGGACGGGCTTGTAAACGTTGGGGACAGTGCCAGCTCCTCCGAAACTGCACTGGCCCTGGCACAGGGCTTACTGCTACCTGTTGACATGCAGAAGGAATCCTTATCTTCCGCTGATCGACTTGTGTCCACTGGTCTCGTTAGTGGAATCAAGGTAACTAAAAGTCTTCTTTTAGCCTTACTTTTCTCGTAGTAGTTAAAATCTTTTTAACTTATGTTTGGGATTCCTATAGTTTATCCAAAAAATGGTGACACTGGGCCAGAAGTTTCAAGAAACTGAAGCGAAGAGAATCAGAATTTTGAATGATAATACGAGGCTGCTCCGAACAGTCTCAAGACTAGAGAGAGAAAGAGGCAAAAGCCAAAACAGATTTCACTGAATCTCAAGGCAAGCTTGAGACTGCTGAGGACAGTCTTAATCAAGCTTTGGCAGAGATTGATAGTGCCAAAAAAACTGCTTGCGAAGACGGTTATCAAAAGGGCTTCGACGCCACAATGGCCAGCTATGTGGAGCAGATGCCAGTCATTCAAGACCAGATCTGGGCTGCTTGCTGGGAGGCGTGCCTGACGAAGGTGGGGGTTGCTGAGGATTCCCCCCTCTGGGAGGAGAACGATTTACCAAGCTGCCGAGCTGCAGCCCCTCAAGAGCATGATGACACTCCTACCAATGATGTCGATCAGCAGATTGACGAATTTGCAGACGCTGATGAAAAGATACAATTGAACATACATCTGCTCGGGAGGTGACTACTGAGACCATCATCTCAGAAGAGAATGCTGCTGCTAGTGATGGTATTGTTGGAACTAAAGCTCCCCCAGAGATTCAGGATATAGACTGAATCAGCAGGTAAGTAATTTAGTTCCATTATTTGTTTTGTTTAAACAATTTGGCTGGTCCTGCGTGACCATGGTAGTTCAACCCTGCGTGGTATCAGTACTTTCGTGCTTTTGATAACACAGGTATTCGGCCCTTCGTGGCGAGACATATGTTTTGGGTGGCCATTCGTGGCTTATTTTGTTTTGGTCGGCTGTGCATAGCCTGACCTTGGTGCTTTAATTCGTAAAAACAAAGACATAGTTTTCCGTACCCAAAGTTCATATTTGCATGATTGCCGTATGGTTCAATCTGTTATATATGCCCGTATTCCAAAATGTATATGAATATCCCAGCATCGCATGCTTTAGACATATCCCTAAGTGTTTTCGTACTTTGGAAACATACCAACATACTTTTGTATACACATGTATGCTTCTGATGCATGTTTTTGGCTAAGAATCTCATACTTAGTCAAAGTAGTATTTAAACCTTTTACGTTCGTGCCCAAGTATTTCGTACTTGATTTCTGCATGTTTTTTGGGTAAAATAGCTTGAAATAGAAAAGAGGCTAAGCGAATGTACAGCCTACAAGGGGCATCCCCCAGGAGGAAAAAAGGAAAATCAAAGATTGAAAAAAATGACCTAAGCCAAGTGGCTACATTGATCTAAGCTAAGACCTACAATTGCAGGGCCGCTTTGGAATCCACATGTTTCACTGCCATCTAAGAGATGGGGGAGAAACATATGCTGAGGGAAGGTATACACAAAGGTGCCCATTCGCACAAAGTTCTTTGGCAACAGCTGCTTCCTTTGAGCTGCAGCAGCAGCCTTTCTCAATTTTCCGGATTTGAAGCATTCAGCAGAAGAAGAACCACAGCTACTTGCTGCTATTACAGTTGCACAGCAGCTGGACAGTAGCATATCAACCGCAAAAGAGTAACTCTGGTTGTATATCACAGCAGCCGTAAATTCCAATAGCAG
Source organism: Rhododendron simsii (assembly GCA_014282245.1). Lineage (NCBI taxonomy): Eukaryota > Viridiplantae > Streptophyta > Magnoliopsida > Ericales > Ericaceae > Rhododendron > Rhododendron simsii. Next base: position 23,000,786 of record CM024955.1, read on the forward strand.
TAGCATTCACTAACCATTACAAAAGCATTATCCTAAGTAAATGCCCATCATAACTAGGTAAAGCAGTCAGTAACAGACGGGGTGGACAGCAGCTACTTGCTATCTTTTTCTATTCTCATAGCAGCGAGTAGAAGCCCACAAGTCGGGTACACTATTCCAGCAAAACCGAAGCAGTACATGAGAGTTTAACTGCTGCCATTATAGCAGCAAACAGCAAGCAGCAGAAGCAGCAAATAGCAGCCGTAGCAGCAAGCAACAGGAGCAGCAAAAGAAACAGGAGCAGCCCCTCGAATAATGGCAGCAGAATAAGAAGATGCACAAGCAAGGGACAAGCCTCCTAGAAAAGCTTAAACATTCCAAGGGACAACCCCCTGAGGATAGGTCAAAACTAATTGGAATACTGTGAAGATAAGATGTCTAAATTCAAGAACACTCTTGTACAAATTGTCAGATAAATTGATGTGCCTAGCAGAAATTCCGCACATTGAAGCGCCATGTCTTTGGTAAAAAGGCATAAGCACTTCCCAGAAACACCATAAAATAGCACCATAAAATAGCATTCAATCTATATCTTTGCATTCAACCTATACAACAGAGAACAATTGTTGAACACCAAAAGAACAGGAGATGTAAGCATTTATCATTAGCTGAATGCTCAAACAAACTCAACAAAGGCTAAACAGGTTGATCTGTAACGAAGACAGCCATTCAAATATTTAAAGATGCCCTTGGTAAGTATAGTGCTCACCCTTCTACTCCCTTGGATCCTCACAACTCCCACTCTCTTTTGCAATACCAAAAGCAAGGGTCCCTTTTCTCCCTCCACTATTTCTCACATGATGCCCCCACTATTTATTACCTCCTCTCACAAGGAAGGATGGGGCTCTAGCACTCAACTGACATGGGTTTCCACAGAGAAGTAAGAGCACTCATGAATTAAGAAATTTCAAGTCGGTCTACAGGGAGTAAGTTAATTACCTGGATACTTAGAAGTAGTAGCAGCAACGTTACCGTTGCTGAATTAAAATAGGACAGCAACAGCACCCGTAGAAATCTGTGAAAGCTACTGTTCTGAATGCTTTGGTAACTAGATCATGTAAAGCTGATCCCCTTGATTAGTGGACCTGTAGAACCAAATCCTCTGGGTATGAGAGCTGGAAAGATCAAGGAGTTTAGTTGTGAAGCTGTATACCCCTTGATCTGTGACCTGCAAGTGAAATGATATGAAATGATGTGAGTAGAAATCTAGACTAATAAAGTATAATTATAAGTGAATGTTCCACATAGAAAGTAACCAAGAAGGTCCCTTGGACTCTAAGGACAACAATCTGCTCCTAACCTCAGTTGAAATTTTGGTAACAACCACTCCAGGAGGGCAACTAATGTTCTGAAACTTCCTATAATTCCTTTCAAACCACACTTGGTGCACATAAACTGTAAAAATAAGTTTGGCAACAGTGACTGCCAAGGACTTACCTCTTAGAGTGGACAACTTACTTACCCATTGTTGCCAAGAGGTCAATCCAACCATATGCGGGGTCTTAGGGGACAGTATTCTCCTAATTTGTGTGGCTATGGGACACTCAAAGAAGAGATTATCACGTGATTCTGCACCCATGCACAAGCTACAAATGGATGTAGATTTCATGCCAAACATAACAAGTCTATCTTCAGTCGATAACCTATTCTGAATGGCCAACCATGAGATCACACTACACCTAGGAATGTGCCCGGAGAACCATACCACTGTAGACCAAGTGATAACAGGAAAGTGTGATCTCAAATGTTCCCACAGGGAAGATATGGTAAATTTCCCAGAGGCAGTGAGAGTCCAAGTGCATTTATCCCCAATGGTGTCATTGATAGAGACCAATTGTAGGTCAGATCTGACTTCATTAAGATCAGGAGATTGAGTCATTGGGAATGCCCACTGATTATTCCTAATGATAGCCTTCACAGTGACATCCTTGGGAAGGCCTGAATCATAGACAATTCTAGGCCCAAATCTTGGCCAAAGGGGACCAAGGGGATGCCAATTGTCAAACCACAGAGAGATTAATTGGCCATCCCCAATGTGATACTTTATATGAGGCTGGACGCATGATCTAAGTTTGAGAATTTTCCTCCAAGCCCAGGATGGATCACTTGGGGTTTTGACACTCCAGAAACTCTTACCCTTAAGTAAGTACGACTTAACCCATTGGCACCACATAGATTGTTCCCCCCCAGAAACAAGGAACCAGATATGCTTAGCTACAACAGCTTGGTTCCAAATCTCTAAAGATTTGAAGCCTAAGCCTCCCTCCTTGACAGGAGTGCACAGGTGTTCCCAAGAGACCTTTGCACCAGTCTTCTTAAGATCAGGACCTGACCAGAAAAAAGCTCTAAGAATTGATTCAATCTCCTTAATTACCTTCTTAGGGATAATGAAGAGAGATGACCAATAAGTTTGCATTGAGGAAAGAATTGACTTTATCAGCTGAATCCTTCCAGCATAATACAAGTACCTGTGAGTCCATGTCTTGGTTTTGGCTACAATCCTATCAACCATGACTCTACAGTCAGCGTGCTTGAGTTTAGTGGATAGAAGAGGTACCCCCAAGTACCTTACAGGTAAAGACCCTTCCTGAAAATCCAAAATGTTTAAAATAGAGGTTTTAATGGTTTGGTTGACACCAGAGAAAAAAATGTTACTCTTGGTAGGACTGGGGGAGAGGCCAGACAAGGCTTCAAACTCAGACAAGGATTGTTTAATGTGAGTGATGGAGCTCACCTCACCTTTGCAGAAAATCATAAGATCATCCGCAAAGCAAAGATTGACAAGTTTGGTGGAGCCACATTTCCAATGGAATTTAAAGTCTGGGAGAAGAGACTTTTCCTTTAGGATGCAAGTCAAGACCTCCATAACTATCACAAAGAGGTAGGAAGACAAAGGATCCCCTTGTCTTAAGCCTTTCTCCCCAGGAATGTACCCTATTGCTTCGCCATTGAAGCACAAGAAGTAATTGGCTGTAGTGACACAGGCCTTCAGCCGCTAGATCATCTTAGGATGGAAATTCATGGAGATTAGGACATCCCAGAGGAAATCCCATCTGACATTGTCATAAGCCTTCATGACATCCACCTTCATGGCACATCTAGGGGATGAAGAATGTTTGTGGTAACCTCTCATTAATTCCTGAGTAAGGAATATGTTATCAGCTATTCTCCTACCCTGGACAAAGCCAGATTGAGCGGGATCAATGAGGGATGGTAAAGCAGTTTTGATTTTATTGGCTAGAATTTTTGCAATACATTTATAGATCACATTGCAACAAGAGATGGGTCTGAAATCCCCCACCTTGGAGGGGTTGGGGACTTTTGGTACCAGAGCAACCAAAGTAGCATTAGCCTTCTTTAAGAGTTGACCAGATCTAAAGAAAAGTTTAACAGCTGAGGTCACTTCATGGCCTATTACAGGCCAAGCTTTATGGAAGAAAGCAGCATTGTAACCATCGGGACCCGGTGCTTTTTGGGGATTTAGAGACGAGAATGTGTCCTTGATCTCTTTATCAGTAACATCAAGCACCATTTCCAAACTTTGAGATTGGGATAGTTTCCTAGTGATGAGTTGGTTCACTCTAGAGGATCCAGAATAACCACTCAAATGTTTGGTACCTAACAAGTTTGTATAGTAGTTGATGAAGGTGTCCTTAACTAACTCAATGTCTTGGGTAACCGTTCCATCCTCCAAAACCAAACTAGAGATTCTACTCCCATTTCTGGATTGACTAATGGTTTTGAAGAAAAATGAGGTACATTGATCTCCTAACCTGAGCATTGGATCCTTGACTTTTGTTGGGCTAAACTTTCTTCAGCCCTGGCATACACTAGGTATTGCTTGCAAAGATCCCTTTCAATGGCCTGCTTTGCAAGATCATTGGGATTGGATCCCAGCTCTCTTTGGATGGCTTCCAATTGGTGTTGATAGGAAGCCACCCTAGATGACAGGTCATTGAATTCATTGGTATTCAGTTTTTTCAAATCCTCCTGCAGATACTTAAGTTTCTCACAGACACAGTACATTGGATTACCCAGGATTATTTTTCTCCAAACTTGCTGAACTGTGTCTAGGAATCTCTGGTGTCCAGCCAAAAAATTAAAGAATCTAAAAGGCCTCCTCTGTGGACGCGAAGCAGCTGTCAGACTTACAACAGCAGGGGAATGGTCAGACACTCCAGGGTTGTGAAAATGAGCATTGGACCAGCAGAAGTCCTTGATCCAACGTTCATTGACCAAGACAATCTTGGTGCTAATGCGGGCATCCCCTAGTTGCTTATTAGACCAAGTGAAGTGGCAGCCAGAGTATCTAAGGTCAACTAATTCAGTTGATTGGAGGCAAGCATTGAATTCCTCCATCCAAGGTAACCAAGTCCTATCACCTCCTACTTTTTCATTAGGATTCCTAATGGCATTGAAATCCCCTAATACCACCCAAGGGGTGATGACACTATGCTATTGTAAATCCGTCCACAGTTGATGCCTATCTAAAGAACTATTAGCCCCATAAATAAATGTGGCAACAAAAGTGTAATGTATATACTGACCAGATTGAAACATTACCCGTACATTAAACACCAAAGGGTTCCAACAAATCAAAATTCTCCCTGCAGAAGAGCTGGAATGATTGCTAACAAAATTCCACCTGGGGAACATAGAGTTGACAATAGAGATCTTGGGTTCTTTAATTTTATGTTCAAGAAGTCCAACTAAGGATAATTTATTCTTAAAAACCCAATTTTTTGCCTCCCTTTGTTTGAGAGGATCATTAAGCCCCCTCACATTCCAAGATCCAAAAAGTATAGGTGAGCAATACATAATACAATTCTAAATATAACCACAAAGTTATAATCAGTATAGGTGAGAGTGAAAAGCAGTAGTACTGATATAACTTATTGTGGACAAAAGATAAGAAAGGAAAGTTACTGCCCTGAACTGTAGAAAGAGCCCTTGGAGCTCTTCCGCTTGCCAATCTGTCCAGCTTTGCTTGAGCCTCCCATCAGCAGAATATCAGGAGGTTCTTTATCTTTAAGCTTGGCAGCTATTTTAGCAGCTTTCTTGGCTGTTGATCTGGACAGTGGAGCAGCAGGACTAGAGGTAACATCTATGGGCTGCTCACTGAAGGACTTTGTCACCTTAATGATGCGCTCTTCCTCCTTCAAGAGACTAATTTGAGAAGAACCTGATTCTTTAGAATTACTGATGGCTTCCTCATTGTTTTCCAGTGGCTCAACATTGCTAGTGGCAGGATGGTGAGAAGGCGCTGATAACTGGGTAATGGGGAGACGTTCAAGCACTTTTTCAACTTCATCCTCTGCGTCTGCAGCCCCAGCTTGAGGAACAATGGCAGCACATGTGGTTGATGTAGGTGTGGTACTTGAAGGATTGTTAGGAGTACTCAAAGTAAGGTCAGGCTCTTGCTTCCCATTACCCACTTTGGTCCATTTCTCATTGGGATCACTAGAAATTGGGGGAGGTTTCTTAGAGCATTGGGTAGTAGAGTGGCCAAACACTGCACATAGCTTACACATTGAAGGTAACACCTGATATTCAATAAGGACCACGACTGAATTGCCCTCCACAGTAATCCTCACATCTTCCGGAAGGTCATGCTCAGCACTAATTTCAATGCAGGCTCTAGCACTGGTTGACTTAGTCTGGAGAAGGCCCGGTTGACTAGAGGTTTTGGCTGTGGCTTGGTCCACATGAAGTGGTCTGCCAATGGTACTGGCCACTCTGCTTAAACACTCCTAGTTCCATAATTCCAGGGGCAAGTTATGCAACCTCACCCAAGCTGGAATATAAGACGGCTGTTCTTTGACTGGCTTCATCATTCTATGCCAGTCTTTAAGAACTAGATATTTTTGTGAAAAGAAATAGGGGGCCCCATCTAAAATTTGTTGCTTAGCCTGTTCATCTCTAAATTCGAAAAGGTAGCACCCTGCAACATCTGGCTTAACAGCCACAAACAATTCTTTCCATTGATATCTGGCAGTGGAGAGCACCAAGGGGTAAGGCATTTTCCCATCTAAGAAATGGCCTACTAAATATTTGTTCCACAGCCCAACATCAGTGAGTTCAATATCGATTTCTACCTGGGCCTCTTTCCCTCGAAAAAGATCAGGATGGAACTCAAGTTTCATCTCAAGAGAGGGACTTTGTGATTGCAGTAAAGATGCCCAATTTTTAGGCTTGGGTTTAGGCCCAGTCGGACCCTATCAGGGTTTGTTGGGAGCTTGAGGTTGCTGACCCTTGGGAGACCACAGTCGCCTAGGTTTGGAATCTGCTTCATCGTAGCCCATATTGGGGTCTCCTTCTAGGTATGGAGTGCCTCTGGCATTAATTAGGGTTTTTGGAACAAGGATTGAGGGTACCTCTTGTTGTTGTTGTTGATGAAGAACATGGTGCGCTCGTTCCTGTGCCTCCAGGATCAATCTTTCTTCAAATAGAGATTGTTGTTGTGTCCAAGTGGTGCTAGAGTTTTGTTGGAGTATAGGGCCGAGAAACCCTAGCCCTGTTGAAGATGAAGGGCGATTGGACTCTCCTGACCTGATTGACTGTGGATTTCCCAGCTCAACAGGGCTTGAGTTCTTAGAGATAGCGTGAATCCATCTTGCCTCAGAGTCTAGCTTCAAACCCTCTTCTAAAAATACCTGTTGGAGTTTCCGAGCAGGGCTTGGATTCTTGGACGATTTAGGGCTATAAGTCCCAAACTCATGCGTAGATGATTGAGGACCCGAGCTTGTAAGTTTAGGGTTACATGATTCATAACCCAGATTTGATGAAGTGTCGGATTGATTCTCTGGTTGTAGTGATCTAGAATGAAAACCAGCTGTGGAATCTATCGTTGATCTCGTTGGAATCAAGGGCTTTGACGCCTAGCCCATCAGCTAGTAGGATCGTGCCATCAGCCATATTTACCTGATCAATCGGAGCGAAGACAGTAAGAATCGCCAAGGCTCTTGCGCAGATCGCCCATTTCCCCTTCGCCAAGGCTCCTGCGCAGATCGCCCATTTCCCCTTCGCAGTTCTTCACAAGGTTCCTGTGTGATTTGTCGGGAAGTAGTTTAAGGGCATTTCGATGGCAAAGTCAAGCTCTCTCCAGAAAAGTGATTTCTGCATGTCGTATGCATCCTCAAAGTTTGTTCATACTCCGATTCTACTAAGTATACTCGTACTTTAGATATCCGTAAGTTTCTCGTGCTTAAATATCTCCCACATCTTGCGCTTTTCATGCTTTAAACGAAAGCTAAGTATTCTCGTACTTAGACAATTTAGCTAACATATGCTCGTTATGTTTTATACCAAGCCAAGTGTTTCATACCTGCTTGTGAGTGTCTCGTACTTAGTCTTATTTCGGATACCCAAATATGTTTTCAAGCTGTTCGCTATACATTCAAACATACGAGGTTAAGTATTCGGTGGTGGATATGTATATCCATCCATGGCATTCGTGCCTATATCCTGCTCCCCAATACGAATAGAGAGAAACAGAAGTCTATAATTCGTATTCCAAAAACACGATATGGATGGAAAGATGATTTTATTCATAATCTCTCAAGGGGGCGTTATTCGTACCCCATGCAACTAAATAATAGATTACAAAGGAGCTCTATTCGTAGCTTCCACACAATCACGTAGTGTATTCTAAAACAAAATAAAACTTAAGGGGGCGTTACTAGTACCCCTTACAACTAATAAATTTTAGAAAAATAAAGAAGCTTTGTTCGTAGCTCCCACACGATCACGTAGTGTGCTTTAAAACAAAATAAAACTCTTTTAAACAAAGAATTTTCTCAGATTATGAACGTTCCATGGCCTCGGCACTGGATTGTCGTCCAGATCAGCCAATTTGTAAGCCCCTATCCCCACAATCTTGGTTACCCGATACGGGCCTTCCCAATTGGCACCCAACTTGCCCTCGTTGGCCACCTTGGTATTGCCAAGCACTTTTCGAAGTACAAGGTCCCCAATACCAAATTCTCGAGGGTGGACGTTTTTGTTGTAGCTCTTCATTAGTTGCTCTTGGTAAGAAGCTAGATGCACAAGGGCCCTTTCTCTCCTTTCTTCGGCAAGGTCAAGCTCAATTTCGAGGGCTCTATCATTGCCCCCACTTTCGACTGCTGCAGTCCTGTTTGTTGGAAGGCCAACTTCTAGAGGTATGATTGCTTTTGTTCCATATGCCAACGAATAGGGGGTCTCCCCTGTAGAACTCCTAGGTGTTGTTCTGTGTGCCTATAGAACCAGTGGCAATTCGTCTGGCCACTTCCCCGTAGCCTTATCCAACCTCTTCTTGACCCCGTCAAGGATGGTTTTGTTGGAAGCTTCTGCCTGCCTGTTGCTCTGAGGGCAGGCTGCGGTCGAGTAATAATTTCGTATACTGTATTGAGCACAGAAAGCTTTGAATTTTTTTCTGAAACTGGGACCCATTATCAGTAATCAATGAATAAGGGACCCCAAAGTGAGTAATAATACTCTTCCACGCGAACCTTTCTATCATGGTTTAGTGATTTTAGACAGGTCTGCCTCAATCCACTTGTGAGATAATTTGTTGCCACCAACAGGAACTTCTTGTTGCCAGTTGCCTTGTGGAGTGGACCCACGATGTCCATTCCCCATTGAGCAAATGGCCAAGGACTCGTCAACGGCACCAGATCTTCAGCTGGTGTCCGGATCATTGGTGAGAATTTCTGACATTTCTGGCAAATTTTCACATAGACCTTTGCATCTTCTTGCATGTGTGGCCAGCAATAACCTTGAGTGATTGCTCGGTGGGCGATGGATCTACCCCCAGCATGGATTCCACAAGTCCCTTCATGAATTTCGTGCAGAAATTTTTGCACCATCTCAGCGTGCACACAAAGCAAATAAGGGCCCATAAAAGATTTTCTGTACAGCTTCCTCTCTGGGGACAGCCGAAACCTAGCAGATTTGGTCTTTATTTTATGAGCCTCCTTTTTGTCAGAAGGGAGTATTTCATCTCGTAAAAACTCCACAATCGGATCCATCCAACTTGGTCTTTGGTTCACGTTGAAGACCAACTCAACACTCCTCCCGATGCTCGGCTCAGTCAGTTACTCGACTGCTACTTTCTTTTAAATTCAGTGGGCACGGCTGCAGCCAACCAGGCTAGCGAATCTGCGTGAGCATTCTGTCCAGAACTTATCTGCTCGATGTATACCCTTTCGAAGGTATCAAGCAAGTCCTTGGCTGCTTGCACATATGCCGCCATCTTCTCATTCCGGGCTTCGTACTCACCGGACAGTTGATTAACCACAAGCTGAGAATCACAATACACCCTCACTCGCTTCACTTTCAATGTTCTTGCACTCCTTCATCCAGCTAAGAGTGCCTCAAACTCCACTACATTATTCGATGCACTGAAGCCAAGCCGAACAGATAGCTCAATCATTACACCTTCAGGAGGAAAAAGGACAACCCCAATTCCTGAGCCAGTGTTACATGCTGATCCATCAACAAACAACTTCCATTCTGTGGGATCCTGTTCGGCTGGGACTCTGTTCTTTCTGGCTGGTGTTTCAGTTACTTGTTCCTTTCTCGAAGGAGGCAGGGGTGCTATTGCAGGAGAAAACTCCGCCACAAAGTCAGCCAACACTTGGCCTTTGATTGCTGCGCGCGGTTGATATTCAATATTGTATTGGCTTAACTCGACGGACCATGTCGAGATTCTTCCCGAGAAGTTTGCTTTTCGTAGCTGTGATTTCAACGGGAACTCAGTATAAAAGAAAACCTTGTGGCTTTGGAAATAGTGTGGCAATTTCCGTGTGGCTGTCCTCAATGCCAGGACAAGTTTCTCTAGGGGCAGATATCTCGCTTCTGCATCTAGCAATGTCTTGCTAACGTAGTAAACAGGGATTTGCTCGGTTCCCAAATCCCTTAACAGGACTTCACTCACAGCATGTTCAGAAACAACCAAATACAAAACTAAAGACTCACCTGGCTGTGGAGTTGACAAAAGTGGAGCCTCGGCCAGATACTTTTTCAGGTCTTGGAAGGCCTGCTCGCATTCTGCTCCCCATTCAAATCCTTCCCTCTTTTTCAATAACTGAAAAAAGGGTCTGCATTTATCACTTGATCTGCTGATAAATCTATTGAGTGCTGCAGCCATTCCCGTCAACCTTTGGACTTCCTTTGTGGTTTGGGGCTTTGTAGCCTTTGCAAGGCTGCAATCACCACCATATCGTCTATGTATACCTCCATAGTCTTGCCAAGCAGCTTTCTGAACATGATGGTTGCAAGTCTTTGGTATGTCGCCCCTGCATTCCTAAGTCCAAAGGGCATGACACTATAACAGTACAACCCTCGTAGTGTAATGAAAGAAGTCTTCTTCTGATCAGGTCCGAACATAGCAATCTGATGATATCCTCGATACGTGTCGAGGAAACTCATTCGTTCATATCCTGCAGTTGCATCAACCAACTGGTCGATCCTTGGGAGGGGAAAACTATCTTTTGGGCAAGCTTTGTTTAAGTCCGTGAAGTCTACACAGACACGCCACTTTCCATTCTTCTTCTTTATGACCACAGTGTTGGATAGCCATTCTGGGTAGTAAACTTCACGTATTGCTTTGGCCTCCAGCAAACGATCGACCTCTTCAATTACAGCATCCACATGCTGTACGGCTGCCCTCCGCTTTTTCTGAATGACAGGCTTATGCTGAGGGTCAAAATTCAAATGATGACAAATCACACCTGCATCTACTCCGGGCATTTCCTCTGGTACCCATGCAAATACATCGACATGTTCCTTTAGGAAGCTTACCAACTTGGCCTCTTCGTCTGCTAGTAATGTTTCCCCAATTAAAAAATACATTTCTGGATCAGTTTCGTTGATCTGTATTTTCCTTAGGCCTTCAACCACTTTCTCTGCCGGGCTTCTTCCGACATCTTCGATAGTCGATTGATCCGGTTCTTCTAACGTATGGACATGATGGGCTTTTGGGACTCTTTTAACGATGGAAATCAAACATTGCTGGGCCACTTTTTGGTTGCCTCTAATTTTTTCGACCCCATTAGATCCTGGGAATTTTACCATCTGGTGATAAGTCGAGGAAGCAGCTCTCATCTTGTGCAGCCAGGTCCTCCCTATAATCGCGTTATAGGAAGAAGGGACATCTACAACTAAAAAGTCTGTCCTCAACACAACTGATCCAGCGCGAACAGGCAACGTTACTTTACCTAGAGGCCAAACTGCTCCTACACCGAACCCAATCAGGGGTGTTGTAAATTGCTCCAAGTCCTTCTGGGCCAGCCCCAGCTTTTTGAACGCATCATAGTACATTACCTCAGTACAACTCCCTGAGTCCACCAGAATTCTCTCGATGTCATATTCCCCGACTCGTAGGGTTATGACCAAAGCATCGTTGTGGGGTATTTGGACTTCTCCCAGATCCTCATCTGTAAATGCTATGCTTTCGTTGCACACATCGTTTTCTCGCCCTCTCTTGATTCCCAATCGCATAACGTGCTGGTCATGCTTGACCTACCTTTGGAGTAGCCTAACCTCATTTCTCGTATAAGGTGCGGCCAACCCACGTATCATATGGATTAATCCTCTAGGATTCTGCTCGTAAACCAGTTCCATGGCTTTCCCTTTGTCCTTGGGGTCTTCCTGGATGAATTCCTTAAGATAGCCCCGTGAGACTAAGTCGTCAAGGTGTTTCTTATACATTTCACAATCTTCAGTCATGTGGCCCAATCTTTATGGTAGCTACAGTGCTAGTTCGTAGCACGTTTTGCGTCTTTATCTCCGCCTAGACTTGGGGGCCATTTAAAGTACGGCTGATTCTTTATTCGATAAAGAATCCTATAAATTGGCTCCTTCCAAACCGTAGTGATAGAAAAGAATCACTTAGGGTCAGGAGCTTGCTTATCCTTGTACAGTTCTTTCTTCGCTTGCCCGTATTCCTTCCTCTCCTTATAAGTCTTAGGCTCTGGCTTATCCACCTTTTTAACGGGTACCTTTGACTATTCGGCTACCATCCTGCCATCCTCCCGGAGTATGTCATCCTCCATCCTGGCGTGTTGCTCTATTCGTTCCATCAGTTTAGCTAATGTCACTATTGGGTGCTTATTCAATGAACGACGTAGCTCTCCCCGAACACGCAAGCTAGTCTTGAAGGTAGCAATAGCATATTCTTCACTGCAACTTTCAATCTCGTTAAAAGTTTCCCAGTACTACTTTGCATAATCTCTGATCGGCTCGTTTTCTGCCTGCTTCATGGTGGAAAGGCTTTCAAACGTTTTTGTGGCTTTCCTACTTGTCAAGAATCGAGCGGTGAATTCCTCAGCCAACTGCGTCCATCCTCGTATAGATCGTGGGGCCAATTTATGGAACCAAGACAAGGCCACTTTCCCGAGACTTGAAGGGAACATCTTGCACAAGATGGCATCATCCCCATCATGCATAAACATAGCCTGCTGATAGTGTTGTATGTGGGCCATGGGGTCCGCGTTTGTCTCGTAAAGTACAAACGTACCATGCTTCATCCTGCTCGGCAACCTAGCCTCTTGTAACTTCCTTGCAAAGGGGGAGGCTGCTATACTACTCAGAGCCTTTTGTGCTGCTTCTCGTGCAGTTATTGTCCCGTCCTCAAGTTCCTTCGTCTTGTGAGCCGTGGCTTTGGCCCAATCAGCATCAGGCCTCTCGTACCTGTCCCGGTGATGCTTCCTTGTCTCCTCCTCCTCGGGGGTGAAACTTCGGTCTCTGTTCCTTCTTTTTTGTGAAGAAGCCCTTCTCCTCTCTAGTGTTTGGCTTTTACTTCTGCTCCTCCTTTTTCGTGGAGAAGCTTCGTATCTTCTCGTGATATGACTCGTGCTCCTGCTCCCTCTTCCTCGTGAATGAGTCTTTTTATGGATTATCAGAGCCTGTCTATCTCCCCTGGAATTCCCTCGTGAAAGTCCGGAGTCTTCTGGGTGTTCTCGTATCCGCTTTAGCTCTCGTATCTCATATTCACGTTTTTTGATTAAACGAGCGTACTCCTCGATTTCCTTCCGCTTTTTATCGAGCACATCTTCACTATTATGTATACTTCTCGAATGCGTGACTAACTCTTCTCTTCAGTGGGATTTGCTCCTTCTTGTGGAGCCTGTCACCTTCCTACCTCCTTTGTCTTTGGAGTTATCTGGGAATACAAGAGGGTCATCTCTGCTTGTTGTTTTTCTACCATGCCTACCAGCAGGCTTTTTCGGAGCACCTAGTGGGGACTGATCTCCCTCCCCACCTAACTGGTCCTTCGCATTGAATGGTGTGATTGGATCCTTTTCCATCGTGGTAGTTTTTCGAGGAATTCAATCGTTTCCCACAAACGGCGCCAATTGTAGAGGGATGAAAACAATTGATGCTCTGGACAACAACAATATACTACGCCCTTACGTGCCTCTTCACCGAAGCCCTAATTCGTCGTTCGTACCCTGATCTGCAAAACAATCAAGGGGTGAGTGCACCTTTACTTCTCGTAGCAAAGGCCCTCCGATGCCAAAGTTAGTGTCACGAACTAATAACAAACCCTAATTATCAGTAGGAAAATAATCTGAATTCAACGTATTGCGTACCTTTTATTTCTAGGTTTACCTCGTATTTATAGATATACGTTTGCTTGTTCTCCAAGCATCCTCATTGCCCTAGGATTCCTATCTCATATAGGGAACCCAGGATCTCTTGGATTCTCGTTCCCTTATCAATTCATTACCATAGTCCTATTAGGAATCTTCTCTATAATAGGCCGAACATCCCATTTACGTTGGGTCTCTTTCCTAGATCCAACAAACTTGGGATCTTATCTTTTAAGGGATAAGACCGTCTTAGAGCATTTTATGCCACCTTATCACTTTAGGCGGCCTTCTTAATAGCTCTTTCCCTATTCGGCAATCTTATTGCCGAACAGACCATATGGACCAATGACCTCACATATATCTGGTCCTTTTCATCATATTTGGACAAATGACTTCTCATGTCGTTTGTCCTTATATGCCGAACAGATTGCCTGGACCAATGTCCTCTCATGTCACTGGCCCATATTACCTTTTGCTGTCATACCAAAAGGCATGATTGATCGTGTTAACCACTCGTTTGCCTTATACCACGTGTTCGGCTATTAGTTGTACCTGTTCGGGAATACCTCCTAACAATTTTTTTTTCTGATTTCTCGCGGATACCCTTAAAATTACATTCTAAACACATTGAGCGACTCGGATCATCGAAATTCGATAGAAAAAGGGGAGGTGCGGACTGAAACAAAATTCAGACATCCTGACTTGAACGAAATCCGGATCGGTCCACACCTCCCCTTTTCCGATCGAATTTTGATGATCCGAGCTGCTCAATGCATTTAGAACGTGATTTTAAGGGTACCCGCATGAAATCAGCTAAAAAAAATGACCAGGAAGGGTTTCATCCGAATAGTTTTTTATTGAACTGATCAAAATTCGACCGGAACGCTATTTAACGGAGCCTTTAACGAAATCTGTTAGTCATTCGGATGGAATGAGGTGTTTTGATTAACGGAAGATAACATTGGGAGTAAAAATAATTATTTTTAAAGTTTGGGAGTCTAATTGAAATTTAGAGTAAAAGTTGAGAGGTATTTTGAAATTTTCAGAGCATAAACGCTTGCTAGGAACTCGGCTATATTCTTCTTTCACATTCTCTTTAATAAAAGCCACAGTTCGTACACCAACTTTATCTGCATTGAGTACCACCATACGCAAACAAAACCTACCACCTACAAACAGAGAGAAAGACAGAACCTCCTTCCACAAGAAATCCTATTCTTGAACCATGATGTGTGATTACTGTAAAGCTCACCTTTTTACATGTATTTTGCTCGAAACCCCAAAAAGCGATTAAATACAACAGTTCCAAGTTGGTGAGTTTGCATTATTATGTAGAGCTGAATTAGATTTTTTCGTTAAGAAGGGAACCGTACACCCTTGGTTCATTAAGGGCAGTGAACGAAGTTACTGAACGGAAAAGGGGCCGAGTTCAACGTCTGTCCTACCCTTCCGCCTCTCTATTAGCTATGGTACTGATCAGGCCCCATTTCAAAAATGAAAATAAGTACTTATTTTTTAAGAAGGCAATTTCAAGCTCAAAAATTATGTGTTTATGCAAATAATTTTCCTAGCAATATGAATCTTATTTGATAGATCTCATTGAGATCTTTTAAACGGTGCAAAAAAAATAAAAAATAATTTCCATTTACATTATTTTTAAGTTTGAAAATGTGAAATAAACTACTTATTTTCTGAGCAAGTTTCTGGAACAGGACCTCAGTCTCACCTCCCAAGTTTGATTGATCAGGTTTGATTCTTGGGGTCAAGCCGCAATAAACTAATTCCATACTCTCGGCATGAATGACCGAACGGATTGGGGAGGGAATTAGTTGAGGTACGCGTAAGCTGAATATTGGATGAAAAATGAAATGATTGGATCGAGAATCTACACATATCAGATTGAGCTAATTTTTCACTGTCCCCCTCGGTTCTTATTTTTAAAATTATTGAATAGCTCGGATTATCTGTGCGGAGCCTAGAGTGGGCCCCGCGTGCCGTCAGTATGTACGGTTTGTTTATATGGTCGGTATGCGTAGCAGGGTTCTTATTCAATGTACTCCCTCCGTCCCAAAAAGAATGTCAATTTTTAAAACTCATGTCATTTTTCATTGTTTATATCTTTCAATCTATAATGTTTTTCATGAGTTTGAAAACTTTGTATAATAGAACTAATCGAGAACTATCAAATAAGATCCATATTGCTTATCTTTTGAGATCCACGTTAAAATATACAATGAATTGAAATTGGCACAGATATCAAAAATTGACATCCAGTTTGGGACGGAGGGAGCATAAAGTTGGGAGGTTTCATCCCTCAAGAGATGCTCATAGAAAACAAAGTACTGATATGCATGAACAAAAAAAAAAAGTTCTGATATGCGGTGGAGCCATGGTGCCTAGTGGGGGCGTGCCCCCACTGCAATTTTTAATAATTTTACTTTTACCCCAAATTATAAATGTCATCACAATTTGTATTAAAAAATTATTCACATTTTTTCTCTTATAACACTTACCTCCTTAGTGTGTGTGTGTGTGTGTGTGTGTGTGTATATACACACACGCACAAATACCACGGTTCTTGTAAGGGATCCCTTACGTCCTTACAGAGTGGACCTCCCCTTTCCCGATCGAATTGCGACAATCCAAGCCGCTTAATGTGTTCAGAACGTGATTTTAAAGGTACTCATGAGAAATTGCCAAAACAAATGATCAGGAAGGGCTTGATTGGAGCGGTTTTTCATAAAAACGCTGTAAATGCTTTTTTATGTAAAACTGTTTAGATTAAGCCCTTTTCGGTCATTTCTTTTGGCGATTTCTCGCGGGTACCCTTAAAATTACATTCTGAACACATTGAGCAATTCGGGTCGTCGATTCGATTAGAAAAGGGGATGTCTGCACAGTTTGGCCATAAGGGATTCCTTAGGAGAACCTGACTGTGTGTGTCTGTCTGTGTGTGTGTGTGTGTATATAAGGCCCCTTCTAATAAGGGCGCCCTTAGAGTAATAAGTTGCGGACTTTGCCTTTTCAGACCGAATTTCGATGATCCAAGCTGCTCAATGTGTGCAGAACGTGATTTTAAGGGTATCTACAAGAAATCAGCAAAAAAAAAATGAACAGGAAGGGCTTGATTCGAGCAATTTTTATTTGAAGCTTTCAATGAAAGCTGCTCGGATCAAGCCCTTCACAGTCTTTTATTTTTGTTGATTTTTCGCAAGAACCCTTAAAATCACAGTTTGATCACATTGAGCGGCTTAAATCATCGAAATTCGATCAGGAAAGGCAAAGTATGCAACGTATTAGTCTCTCTCTCTCTCTCTCTCTCTCTCTCTCTCTCTCTCTCTCTCTCTCTCTCTCTATATATATATATATATATATATATATATACGCCCTCATGTTTCCCATCACATAATACTCAAACGATGGTAGCAAAATTAAAATACTAATTGAAAATTCAATAGGAAAACAACTTACAAATTACTTAGTGTTTACTCCTTCAACTATATCCTACTTGGCTTTGATACCATGAGGGGCAGAAGCACATATACAGTATAGAAGAACATAGGAGACAGAGTAGAATAAAGCATGAAGCATGTAATATTAAAAGAGCATTTACTTGAAATGGACAAAGCACTTTGAATAAACTATTCAAATGCTAAATCAGGAAAGTATTTTACTTATTAAATTAATCAAAGTTTTTAATATTCAATTGTAATGGGAAACATACTGATTACCATATATAGCAGCATATTATAATCTATATATTAAACTAATGGAACATTAGTTATATGTATAGTTTATATTCAATAAAATATTTTAAATTCAAAGCATATATTAATCAAAGTAAGAAAGCGCTTACTAAAACTGTCTGGTTTCAATTGCTGAATCAGAAACAGTTCATGACTTGAAGGGTTTACAAGTGGACTAGTGGGTAGGAAAGTTGGAGTATAATCAAACTCAGCTCTTGACTAGGTTGATTACAAGAGAAGCAAAGCTTCTATAATTGACTCTAAAATTTGAATACTTGAACTTCACTTGAATTGTTACTACATCATTCTCAATTCCTTTTATAGAGTAAGGACCTGACATTTATAAATGCTAGATGACTCAACCCTGTGACTAAAGTTGGTAACTTTTCTCTTTTGGTGGAGAAATGACTAAAGTAGGTGCTAGCTGTCGTCTGAAGATGCTGACTGTCTCCACTTTCGGTGCTGAAATGACCAAAAGTAGAATTTACTATTCTTCAAAAGCAGGAAGAATTTGCTTTCTGTAGTGCTTGCTGTCATGATGACTTTGTAATAATTCTTCAGACTATCGGCCAAATGGGTCCTAAGCATCCTGGAAAGGTGATCCATATGGATTTTTGTGGGATGTTGCCGTGGCTGATTCTTCTGAGGAATCATCATCTTCTTCTTGACTAGCTTGAGCTATTAACTCCTGGGCTAACATTAATAATTGTTAGAACTTGGCTTTTGACTTGGATTTTGAAGGTCTAGAAGAACTGGGTGTTGGGCTTCCAAGCTTGATGGTGGAAAATGTAGGTGAGCTTGGTTGTGGAAGAATAGCTGTCTGCTTTCTTTGCTGAATTTGTACAACTTGAATTGGAACTCTGACTGGAGTTGGAACCTTGAATGGGAACTCTTCTTTGACTTGGTCAATGATCCGTTGATACTTGTATGCATCCCACCATTTTACTAGATATTGACGAGTAACTATTTGGTTGACAATATTATATCGCCATTTGAAATCCATGGAACTTTGTATTTTGCCATAAACAGTAAGAGAGCAGGAAATTGACTAGTGTGACTGTTTACTTGATACATGGAGGAAAAGTAACTGACTTGATCCATAAGCTCAAGTGGTAAGAGGTCAGGAATGGTGCCATTCTGATTCCACCATCGAAAGAACGAAGATGGAATCACAAATTTGAACTTATGGTCAAATGAAAAAAACCAAGAACAGGTAAAAGATTCATTTTCATGAAGGATGACCTTAAACCATGAATCAACATAATCATAATAATTATACTGAATTGGATGATTAGGAAGATCTCTGAGTAGAGATGGGTGTCCCCATTCATCCAAGCTGACAATGTTATGAATATAGAGAGAATGGTAATTGACTTTACTTGGATTGACTCTATCTATAATGGGTTTTATCACAATGGATTTGTGATGTAGAAGAATATCCTTGTAAAATGAAAGTGTCTTGTCTAGATGGGCAAGGATGAAATGCCATCCATGAGGGAGAAAGGCTTTTTACTAGTTCAATTGGGTTGTGAATATTTTTGTGGACTGGTTCAATGGAGAATGTAGAGACCTGTATTTTCGAAAAATGATTTAAACGTTTTATAAATGCTAACGTATTGAATAAATGAGAAATTTGTGAGTTTATTTGATTTGGGGCCTAAATGAAAGGATTGTTACTTGAGGGAGTGGGTGTGTGATTAAAGGATATATATCCCATCCTCTCTTTCTCTCTCTATTGTTCCCTTCTCTCTCTCTACCGAAATTCTCTCTCTCTCTCTTCTCTTCTCACTCAAAACTCCTCCAAGACCTCAAGAACCTCAAAGATCAACCTCCCTTCGGCCTTCCAATCGCGTTCTCGAGCATGAAATTTCGTGGGTCAAGTTTGGAGGGAAGCTTTTGTCGATTTTGGAGCTTTGGAGGTCTAGGGCTTGCTTGGACTTCGATCAATCGCGTGGGTCTCATACGAATTACTTGAGGTAGGGATTTCTTACTCTCTCTATGTTTTTATGGGTTGATTATGTACCTTGATCGTGCATTGGTTCGTTGTTTGTTGTTGAGGTTTTGTTGTTGAAAAGCTAAAAATTTGCAAAAAAAACTCCGTGGTATTGATACGATCGTGATAAGCACCCAAGATTGTATAATCTTGGGCCTCAAATCCTCCAAACTGTGACGTTTTTATATTTAAATGTTCATTTTTTACTCGACATTGCACGTAAGGTCTCTTGTTGAGTTTTGTAGGTGAAACGTGCAAATAAAGCAGTTTTGAACGCCATGGAACGTAACCAAGTGTCCAAGTGTCCGCCGGTGCTAATTTCATTGTCATCGGGACTTAACGGCGTCCTAAAGAGCCTATGAGGACAGTTAGTGGTCTAGATGGCAAGGATCGTGCCAAAGCATAGTGAACAAGCCAAATGCATCGAGAATGACCCTCGAGGGTATCCGAGTACTTGAGGCCACTAATTGTTGCCCTACCAAGTCCCTCGAGTCAAGTGGCGATGCCCCGGAAGAGACCTAGAAGTGTCAAGGCAAGGCAGGAAGATTTGCAGCCTTGAATCTGCAGTTTTGCAGAGTGTTATCGAAAACAATGTCATAGTTATCGATAACATTTGCCCATTTCGGTCCAGAAGCTCTCCAGACCTGAGGGTATCAATAGCCTTTGTCTTGAGTTATCGATAACTTACTTCTACGGGAAATTTCTGGCTGATGTTATCGATACCTTTCTTTGGGGTATCGCTTACTTTTGTCTCCAGTAGATATTTTTCTAGCTTTTTCAGACTTTCCAATTATGAAAACTTTCTTTTTATGGGTAGATTTTTGGGATATTTGCTGGCTTTTGTAGAGAGAGAAACCCTTTGTGTATAAATAGGGGCTCTCTTTTACATTATTTGTGTCTAGCTCATTACAACTTTTAGTTTTCCTCCATTAAAGCTTTCAAGCTTTTTCCAAGTGTAATTTCCTTAGAACTCGCATAAGCCTTTGTCGTTTATTGTTTTCTCGTTTATTAGAGTTGTTCATACAGCTTGGATCCTTATTAATACCACCACGTTTATTTTCGTTTCTATCGGTTAAACATGTTTTCCAATTCTAGCATGCTTTCTAGTCTTTTCCTTATGTGTGAGTAATCGATTAGGCTTTGCCACGGGGTGATTAACGCCATATAACTTATGTTAATCTTGCCTTTCTCAACTAAATACTTGAGGTTCGGTATGGAAAGTGTGTAGGGTTCGCCTTTTATGTAACAAAACTTGCCGATGTTAATCTCCGGTGATCATGTGCTAGCTCACATGGTTTCGAAGCGATGTCTCGGTTCGTGTTTGCCAAGAGAACAAAAGAGCTCATTTGTTTTCCATACTTAATTTCTAGTCTTTAATGGTTTCATAGCAAAATCTTCCGGTTGATAGCCTATGCCGTGCAATTCAACCGTGTTTTCGTTGAGAATGGTTCAATGACCTAAGTTTCGGGCGCTAAAAAACTCCAACGCTTTGCTGCTTGTTTAATCTAGTTAAAACTCATTCTCTAGTCTTTTTCATAAGAGCATTTTCCACCTTTCAAAGCAAAACCAAAAGTTGGCCATCTAAACGCCACAAACCCTTACATCTACAAATCCTAGCAAGCTATAAAGATTATCTCTGTGGGAACGATTCCAGACTTTTCGGTATTTATGCTGGCAATTACCTAGCCCTACGCTGGGGGTAAATCAACCTATTTCAACGATTAGTTTTTGGCAAAGCATATTTTGGTGCCGTTGCCGAGGATCTTTCTTATATAGCTTATTGGGAGGTTCGACAAACTTTTGTAAGTATTCCATTTAATTTTTCTTTATGCAACTTATACTATTTCTAGCGGATACCTCTAACCGATCATACTATCAACTTGAGGTGTAACGAAGCTAGATCTAGTATCCATTGCCTTTTCTTTTCTTTTCTTGAATACATATATATATATATATATATATATATTAGAAATCTTCAGGTAAGGACCTTAAAATGAGGACCTTATATGCGGACCTCCCATTTCTCACCTTTCCCGATCGGATTTCAATGATCCAAGCCGCTCAATGTGTTCAGAACATGATTTAAAGGATACACAAGAGAAATCGGCAAAAAAAATGACCGGGAAGGATTTGATTTGAGCAGTTTTTATTTGAACCGTTAGATAAAAAAATAAACAAAAACTGCTCGAATGAAGCCCTTCCCGGTCTTTTTTTTTTTACTGATTTCACGCGGGTACCCTTTAAATCACGTTTTGAATACATTGAGCGGCTCAGATCATCGAAATTCGATCGGGAAAGGGAGGTCCGCATTTTATTAAAATAAGGTGTGTGTGTGTGTGTGTGTGTATATATATATATATATATATATATATATCGAAGTGGCGACATAGCTCCTCCAGTCTGCGTTTCTTATTGCAGAGCTGTTCCATAGCTCTTAATCGGTAAAAGCGGAGGTTCATGCTTGTGGTTTATTGTAGTACTCGCTCAAACCGATTACATCGATCCAGTTCTCCGCCTCATGTACGAAGCACTCTCCGAGCTTACTCTCCACCAAGGCAACCTCGTCACCCTTACTCTCCATCAAGAACATCAATGGCAGATGTGGAAGCTGCTCTGATTAGGACTCTTAAGGATTACTTGAATCTGGAACGGGTCACTCAACTGTCACCGATAGTCTTTCCACAGCCCACCACTGTTGCAAACACATTCGTGTTCAAATCAGATTATCATCGTTGTATTCCAACATTCCATGGGATGGAGCGCGAGGACCTGTACCAGCATATCCAAGAATTTGAGGAAGTTCTCCAATCATTTGTTAGTGGGGAAGTGCTCCTTAACCAAGCAAGATTGAGGCTTTTCCCTTTCACCTTGAAGGATAAGGCCAAGACATGGTTTCATTTCGTTGAAGCCTCAATCGTTGAACACATGGAGGGAAGTGCAAGATGCTTTCCACAAGAAGTTCTTTCCGGCTAGTCGAACAAAGCTTTTGATGGATCAAATCCAAAACTTTGAGCAACGAGAGGGAGAAGCTTTCCACCAGTATTGGGAGAGTTACAAGGATTTGCTTTCTGCAGTTCCTCACCACAACTTTGCCTTGTATCAATTAATCCACTACTTCCATATGGGTTGCACGCAACAAAGCAAGTAAGTGCTCGACACCATATGCTCCAGGGGATTCATGAATAAGTCACCTGATGATGGTTGGGATTAATTGGATGAGTTGGCCAAGGAGTCCTTGACTTGGAATTATGAGGATGCCGGTGATAGAGCTATGGCTAATCAAGGCCCCAATGGCTCTGGGATGTTCTCCATAAATGAGCACAATGCTATCGAAACACAGATGGAACAACTAGCCCAAAAGTTGGAAAAATTAGAGTTGAAAGGGGTGAAGAAAGTTAAGGCAGTAAAAGCTGTGGAAGAGATGTGCGTTATTTGTGAAACGATGGGTCATTCAACCGACAACTGTTTATCTATTCCCACTCTCAAGCAGCATTATAGCAACATCAACCTTTCGATCGAAGAAGTTAGTGCAATAAACCAACGATTTGAATCGTTTCCCCAAAACTTCCACAAAGTCAAAGGCAACATCCAGGATTTCGTTGGAACAATCAGACTGAAGGAGGACCCTCTCAAGCCCCTCCTAGTTCTCAGATGCAACCATGGCGGCCTGCTCAAAGCCATGGGCAACCTCGTTTTTCACAAGGACTGCACGGGTTTGTGCCATTCGGATCATTTCAATGCTCTAATCAGTTTCAACCTCCGCCGAGGCGATCTTTGGAGGATACTTTTCAATACTTCATGCAAGCTCAATCGAATTACAATGAGAACAATACGCAAATGATGGGGGAGCTAAAAATCAAATGGAAAAGTTAACGACATCCATCGAGCTTCTCCAACAAGAAAGGGGCAAGTTTCCTACTCAGCCACAAGCCAATCCACTAGGTCAACTTCTCATTGGTAGTTCTTCGGGACCTCCACACGAGCAAGCTCAAGCAATCATCACTCTTAGGAGTGGCAAGGCCGTCGATAATCTTGTGATCAACCCGCCGGTTACACCTACTCTAAGGCCATCTTCGACATCAACAAGTTCTACTTCTCCGGAGGAAATTATCGGGCAAGCTCTTAAGGAAGATGGGGAATCTCTAGTGCAGGTTTCAAAGTACGTTGAGACCATTTTATGCCCACAAATCTCTCCTGTTCTAACACTCTACCCATCTCGACTAAAGATGCCGGCCCATCCGTTGAAGAACGCCGATATACTTGATGTATTCAAGCAAGTCAATGTTAACATCCCGCTGATGGATGCCATCAAACAAATCCCTTTATATTCCAAGTTTTTGATAGATTTATGCACCCAGAAACGTAAGCTTAATGTGCACAAGAAGGTGCTTCTTACCAAGCAAGTTAGCCAAATTATCCAAACAAATCTTGCACCTAAATACAAAGACCCCGGATGTCCTACAATTGCGATTACTATTGGGGGGGTAAGCGAGTAGAGCAAGCTCTTTTGGATTTGGGGGTGAGTGTTAATTTGCTACCATACTCGGTGTACCAAGAGCTAAGTTTGGAGGAGATCAAGCACACAAGAGTTACTCTTCAATTGGTGGATGGGAGTGTCCGAATTCCTTTTGGCGTGGTGGAAGATGTAATGGTCCAAGTTGATCAATTTGTATATCCCGTAGACTTTGTTGTCTTGGATACTTGTCCATTGTCTTCATCACCATTGTCTACTCCCGTTATCCTTGGGCTGCCGTTTCTAGCAACCTCAGATGCAGTAATCAATTCCCAGAATGGACTATTGAACATGTCTTTTGGTAATATGAAAATGGAGGTCAACATGTTCAACATCGGGGTTCAAATGGGTGACGAAGACGATTATCAAAATGTCAATCTTGTGAATACATTGGTGCAATAACATGTGGGCGAATTCTTGTACAAAGATTCTTTGGAGCTAGCTCTTACCTCCGAAGAAGCCGCTTTTCTTGAATCCGACGAGATGAAGTCCGTCTTTTCCCTGCTTAATGGAGAAGACGGCGACGAGGAAATTTGTGGAGTTGCACCATGGCTTCCAAAGTTTGAAGAGTTACCTCCTCTTGAGCGGAAAACAGTACCTTCTAGTGTCGAGCCACCTACTCTTGAGTTGAAAGCACTACCAGACACTTTGAAATATGCATTCCTTGTCGAGAACAATACCTTTCTGGTGGTTATTTCATCTTCCCTTGAGAAACTCTAAGAAGAGGGATTGTTGGCACGTTGCGGAGACACAAAAAAGTGATTGGATGGACTATTGCGGATATACAAGGCATATCTCCCTCTCTATGCTCTCATCATATTTACTTGGAAGAGGATGTCAAATCATCGTGCCAACCTCAACGCCGGCTCAACCCTATCATGAAAAATGTTGTTCGGGCCGAAATTCTTAAAGTGCTTGACGTTGGGATTATCTATCCCATCACTGATTCTAAATGGGTGAGCCCCATTCAAGTTGTTCCTAAAAAGGCAAGGGTGACCGTGGTGCAGGATGAAAAAGGTGAGCTCGTTCCGACTCGTGTGACTATCGGTTGGCGAGTATGCATAGATTATCGCAAGTTGAATGCGAGCACACGCAAGGATCACTTTCCTCTCCCCTTCATCGACCAAATCTTGGACAGAGTTGCCGGTCATGCCTTTTATTGTTTCCTTGACGATTATTCGGGTTATAACCAAATAGAAGTGGCTTTGTCCGACCAAGAGAAAACAATGTTCACATGCCCATTTGGGACCTTTTCTTATAGACACATGCCATTCGGTTTGTGTAATGCTCCTGGCACCTTTTCAAGATGTACGATGGAAATTTTCAGCAATATGGTCGAGAAAATTGTGGAAGTCTTCATGGATGACTTCTCCGTGTTTGGTGATTCTTTCGAGTCTTGTCTTTCCAACTTGGAGAAGCTCTTAACAATATGTGAGGAGAAGAATTTCGTTCTAAATTGGTTGAAGTGCCATTTTATGGTCACTCAAGGAATTGTGCTTGGGCATATCGTATCGGCCAAGGCTATCGAGGTAAACAAGGCCAATATTGACCTCATTTTAAACCTCCCTACCCCTAAGTTAGTCAAAGACATCCGATCTTTCCTTGGCCATGCCGGTTTATATCAGCGTTTTGTAACGCCGCGATTTTCTGACACGTTAATTAAATCATTTTCAACTGATTTAATGATTCATAAAATTGATAAATAAGAAATGAAATTTTATTAAACAGAGTTTAGCAGCGGAAACCTCAAATACTAAGCTTTCAGACAAGGGTTGAGAGCTTCTCTCTCTAGGCTTAGAGAGAGAATGCACTCCCCTTGAAAAATTGCTTCCGTTCTACCACATACAGAGGTAATCCAAGCTCTGTATTGTATAAACTGCATTCGGCCGTCATTTACAAAATCCTTTTCCACTTCAACCATTCGGTTTTACGATTGGTGCACCCCCTGCGTTAGGCGACCTCCAATGGTGTTCCGATCGCCGGCAAACTCTCTGTTCAATTAATTGATTGATTGATCAATCCCCAGAGAAATAACCCACATCCACCGCTTGTCCGGCGACAACAGCTGAACCATTACATCTACTACTCTGTCCAGATCTGGTGGAATAGGTTCACCCGTTCTTCAATCGGGTCTTTAATTGGTTGCTGCCAGACATTCAAGCGGTGGGTTCTCATCTCCGGCGTTGGGCGACCTACTATGGTGTTCCTATCTCCGGTCAACATAAAACCTCCACCGATTGAGATTGAATCTTCGGTCAATATTGAAGGTATTTTTTCGCTTAATTTCTGTTTCAGATCCGGACTGAGATTGGTGGTCTGGTATATTGTTCTTTGTCCATTTAAGTTGGGGATGAAGAAAGTAGGTTTTGCCTAAGATTGGGCATTCCATAATCCAGACCTGTTGGCGTGAAGAGATCGCCGGCGGTTTGGTTCTATTGTCATTTGTTAGTAGCTGTTTAGTTGCTAGTTCTCAATTGCTAGTGGTTCGTGCTGTTTAGTTGCTGTTCTGCAGGGGGTGTAATTGAGCTAGCCGGACTAGGATTGAAGGATTCCTAGGTTCCAATCACTACACAGTCTCGGCATTCTGGCTACGCCTAGTTTAGTATTGAACAGGTGAGCTTCTGGTCACTTAAGCCTTTGCGGGCTCAAACCCAGTTTAGTTACAGGGTACATTGCCCATTTGGGGCTCATGGGTTATTATTCAGCTCTTTGTTGAGCTTCTCTAAATCCCTAGGTTCTTTGCTTAGATTGGAGTGTTGCGCTGATTGAAAGGGATAGCTTTGCGGCTACCATTGACTAGATCGGTAGTTGGGCTCTGATTGAAATAGGTAGCTTCTGGGGTTGTCTTTGATTAGATTAGTGGTCGTGCACTGATTGAAAGGGATAGCTTCGCGGGCTGTCATTGATTGGATTGGTGGTAGTTCACTGATAGAAAGGGGCAGCTTGGTCCGCCTGCGGTTCGAGTGGCCACATTTTGTGGTTCCTCTTTCTGTTCCCCTTTTAGATTATAGCGAGCCTAGGGGATTAGGTTGAGGGTGGAGTAGTCTGGATGGAATGGACATGGTGTGCTAGGAACTCGGGAGGGTAGCCTTGTCGGATGCCGTCATCTCCAGTTCGAGTCTCTTCTCGGTTTTTAGCCCCTCTGTAGTAGCTGTTCTTTTAGAAGTGGGTATTATGCGTGTTCTCTGGGTTTGATTAGAGTAGTAGTATCTTGGTTTGCTTATCCCTTCTCTGTAGATAGTGGTGATTGGTAGTTGGCTGAGAGCGGGTTGTTTCTAGCGAGCCTTAGGCTTGGATGAGGGAGTATTAGGCCAGATGGAATGGGCGTGGTGTGCAGGGTGGGGCCCCCTGTCAGATGCCGACATCTCTGGTTCGAGCCTCTTCTTGATGCCTTGTTCTTCTGTAGTAGCTGTTCAGCTTACCTTGATGCCGTTTCTATGTTGCTGCTAGTCCTCAGTGTTGGTTATCTTTTGATCATTTCTGGCCGTGACTATTTATTTTATTTCCTAGCCTGGCGGGATGTGCCAGGTAGTAGTTCAATTTCATATTATTTCTATTCATATCACTTCATATCATACCACGCTGTACTATCCTTCCGTTTAGATGGATAGTGCAACGGGGGTATGATCACTACACACATGGCACTTTTGTTATTTTATTTATTTTACCCTACTCTCCATGCGGGTTGTGCATGGGTTATCGCATTTGTTTCAATCTTCTTTTTTCCTTTTCTTTTCCTCTTGGGGTATGCCCTTTGTAGGCTGTACATTCGGTTACCCTTTTTTAATTTCAATCTAATTTACCCAAAAAAAAAACCTACTTAATTGTCTTACAAACTAACAAAATGAAATAGAGTTTGACAAATGTGATAACACTTATGAAAATTTAAATAAAAGTACGTCAAATTAATAGAGTTTCTAAAGGTATGGCCTCCAAGGATCAACAAACTTCCCTTCCTTAGTTGGGAGCTCTTCACCTTGGTACGAATCGTCTTACAGCGGATTCTGCTCTTCGGTCTCTTGATTACCTGGCATGAAACGCCAGCCCAACAGCACTATAATGAGTTTTGAAACTCAGTAGATAATCTCAACCCTACTAACCCTTTACCTTACAATTAGCAGATCAACAATATAATAATTCGCATAAGATACAAGATAACGGCACATTGTCTTTTTCTTTACTATCCATCAACTTACATGAAATCTAAGGATCATCTCCACAATGTCCTTTCCTCCCACATCCACCAAGTTTGACCGTCCCGTGGAATAACTCTCCCTATATTTGTCCTGCACCAGGATTCTAAGCAAATACTACTAAATTATGTATCCAATCTAGATTCGCTTACAATCATAATAACAGCTCACCATGACAGCTCAGCATTAGAGGTCGCACTATCTCATTGTCAGGATCCTGTATCGTCTCCCAACTCTACACACTGGGTATTTTACCATACCCCTAATCTACACACTGGGTACTTTACCATACCCCTAATCTACACACTAGGTACTGAATCGTATTTAGGGATCCTTTATCGTTTCCCAAAATACTGTACCCGGAGTCCTTTACCGTTCTCCACATACACACTGGGTACTGTACCGTATTTAGGATCCTTTACTGTATCCCAAATATTATACCCGGAGTCCTTTACCGTCCTCCACACACACAGAGGGTACTGTACCGTATTTAGGATCATTTACCGTATCCCAAATACTGTACCCGGAGTCCTTTACCGTCCTCCACACACTCTAAGTACTTTACCGTACTCGGGGTCCTTTACCGTTCACCAACTCAACTAAAGGTACTTTACCATGCCAAGGTCCTGTACCGGCACCCAACATCCTCAACCAACTTTAACATTTTATCCTTTACTTAACCACGTCTACGTGTTCACTACTCAAAACCACCCATAAACCCAAGTCCATTCTAGCATGTACAACTTGATACAATCAATAACAGCTCAATTCATAACATGATACATTTCAATGCAAAAGCTGCAAGCATGGCAATTGATATAAGTAAACACATAAGAGTTTTGGATTGGGCCGGTGCCTTTTTGATTGATTTAATTCTTATTGACAAGTATTAGCAATTTTATTCCAGTGAGAGTTTACTTAATAATTTTGTAATCTTTGGGTAAGTTGGTAGTCTAGAAAATATTACGTGTCCATTGGTTAATGTAAATATGTTGAAGGGTCAAACCTAATTCCTAAGGTTATTAGTAGATAGGTAAAGTGTTCACTTTATTTTATTTCCAGGAAGTTCATTTCTTTTCTCTTTTATTTATTTATTTATTCATTTATTAGGTTTTAGATAATAATCTACCAATTTCACAGATTCGATAACTTTTGTTAAACCAATGTATTTTTATGGTTTCATTAAATTATCATGCCAGTCTAGTTTTCCAACTAGATCTTGTTATAGATTTTATTGTGTCTTGCACTATCTTAATGGATTTTCTACTTTGATAATATTTAGTGTACTCTTATATTCTTAACTTATCCTAAAATCTTAACTTGCTTATATAGAAAAGTATACTGAAAAGATCATTGCATGAGTATGTTGAAAGGGTTGAGAGCTTTAGAGAGAGAATGCACCTCCCCTTTACCAAAAATCATATTTTTGTACCAAATCCACCGAATTGCTGGTGGTTAAAGCTTCGATCCACCTTACATCTGGGTCAGAGGTAACTCAAGCCCTTAATCAAGTTCACAGACCGATTGACTCTTGAATCTGGTCCAAAGTTGAGAAAGGGGAAACTTTCGTCCATATAATCTGTGAACAACAGATTTCATTTTCGATTTCCATGGTCAATCAGCCATCATGTTCATCTTCGACTTCCATGGTCAATCGGCCAACACCACCTCCCAATCCCGATCATTGAGCACCGACGTCCAGCCAAGTGTATGCTTCGAGTTGGTTTTCAATCTACACGAGTGTGGGGTTTCGATCTGCACGAGTGTATGCTTCGAGCTGGTCTACCGGTGGCTTGTCTGCCGGTGAGAGTGAGGTGTAAATCAGGGGAGTGCTTCGAGATCCTAGTAGTGAATACTCGGCAGTGAAGTTCTTTGTTTCAGATCCAGTGCTTAGTATCGATGATAGAAGTCCACCCGTGTGGGTGCTGGTTGCGTTCTAGTGCTCGGTAATGGCGAAGGGAGTCCTCCCATGTGGGTGCTGGTTCTGTGAGGGTTTTGCACTATGCTGGGTTATGGGCTGAGCATCTCCGGTCATCGGAGGTACTTACTTGCTTAATTTTTGTTTCCAATCCAGATCCAGACTACAACCGTGGTTGGTAACTCAGACAATCCCGGTCATAGCAGGTTTTCTGTTATGTTATTGTAGTGCACAAATATTCTAGGAGTACAATTGTTTGCGCGCTGGTAGTAGCTTGGACAAACCCATACATTTGATTTTAAAGCTGGTGTTTGGAATGCCTATAACATGTAAATTCAACATGAGAAACTCGAATGGGTAGTCATCTGTTGGACTGAGATTGGGTTAATTGTGTTGGATCTATTTCATTACTCCTTGTATTAGCTAGATGTTCGGGTGTCGCTAGTACTGTTCGTTGCCCAATTCTGGGGCTAAGGTCTTAGCATCTATGCTAGGCTTGTTCACAATCCATGTTTCCTTGCTTCTCTGGGCCTTTGTTCTTGTGTAGTTTGGCTGTGACCGTGACTGTCCTACTGGATTGGTGGTAATGCACTGATTGATAGGGTTTGTTTATGGTTCCTCCTGTAGTTTTGTATGCCTCAGTCTGTGATCAGATGATGCAGTAGTTTTGTATTGTTGATGGGCTGCCAAATGATTCGGTGGTAATACTCTGTTGATGGCGGTCTGATTCGAGGCCCAGCTGTCCCTTTTTTAGGTTATAGTGAGCCTTATGTACTAGGTCGAGGGAGTTTTAGTTCGGTTGGAATGGACGTGGTGTATAAGGTACTTGGGGTGGTAGCCTTGCCGGATGTCTTCATCTTCGGATCGAACCTTTTCTCGGAGCCCGATCCTCTGCAATAACTGTTCCTTAGAAGTGGGTTCTATGCTTGATACTTCTGTGCTAGGTTGGAGTTTTGGACTCTTAGTCTGCTTATGCCATCTCTGGAGACTAGTGGCTATGGGTTTTGGCTGAGTGCGAGTTGTTTCTGGCGAGCCTTAGGCTTTCTTTACGAAATGGTCTGCAAATAAGATTTTCATATTTGTTAATTTTGCTTCAAATTTTTGTAACTTATTGATTCGTCTCGTCGAGAGGAATCGAAAAAGTAAATTTTTTTGATTGAAACTCATAATTTAAAAAAAAAACAAAAGAAGTAAAAGAAGATATCACGGATGAGGAACCGTCTCGGGGAGAAGGGAAACTGAGAAAAAAAAAGAAAAAAAAAAGTAACGGAAAACGGGTTAGGTCGGACAGGCTTGAGTTTGGCTTGATCCATATTTGACCTGACCCGTTTCAACCCGTTTACTATTTGACCCACAACCCATTTCAACCCGCCCAAACCCGTCCATTTGCCACCTCTAATATTTTTTAATATATAAATGGTGTAAAAAAATAAGTATTCCAATTTTCAATCCGTTTGAACCGATGCGAAAATCTTAATTTTTTGATCATTTTATCCTAAATGGTCATAATTAAATTTTGACTCTATGACTCTCGTTGATTAACCATAAAAGATATTTAATTCTATGATTTTCTTAAGACTAATCAAAAAGAGCTCTATAATCCAAAATTTAATTATGATCATTTATGATAAAATGATCAGAAAATTAAAATTTTTTCACCGGTTCAAATGGTTTGAAATTTGGAACACTTAATTTTTTAACCATATTTTTTAATATATAAATAGTCTAAATAGGTTGAAAAATTAAGTATTTCAAATTTCAATCCGTTTGAACCGGTGGAAAGATTTTAGTTTTCTGATTATTTTATTCTAAATTGTCATAATTAAATTTCGACTCTATGATTCTCGTTGATTAGCCCTAAGAGATATTTGATTCTAAAACTTTTTTAGGACTAATCAACGAGAGCCATAGAGTCAAAATTTAATTATGACCATTTAAGATAAAATGATCAGAAAACTAAAATCTTTCCACCGGTTCAAATGGATTGAAATTTGGAACATTTAATTTCTTTTAAAAAACCAAATTTTATAAATAAAAAAAATTGTTTAATATAATAATACTAAATTCGTTAATTTGTTAATAGAAATAAATATTACGGCTTAAATTGTGAAAGAATAATTAAATTTGCAATTACATATATAATTAATTTAGGGACTATACAAGGGCGAAAGGGTCATTTGACAGTTTTTTATATCATCCACCATTTCTTATACCCCATATTAATTCTCTTTCAAAGCAAGTATTATTTAATCCCATTTTTAAATACCTCATCCAAACAATATACTATCTCCGTCCCTAAATGTTTGGCCGTTTCGCAAAACGAGAACTCAAAAATAATGCATTTCTTTCAAGAAAAAATTCAAATTTTTTTTCATAAATTAAGAGAACTCATCAATATCTAGTGAATTGTTGAAAAAAAATTTAATTTTTCTTGCAAAAGTTGCATTATTTTTACATCCTCGTTTTGCGAAACGGACAAATATTATGGGACAGAGGGAGTACTATTTAATTCCATTTCATAAATATATCATCAATGTGGATCATCCCTAATTAATTAATACCCTAAGGCCCCATTGCTCTTTTTCCAAAAACCTTCTTTTTCAAAAAGAAGGTAATTTCAAACTCAAATATAACAAAAATGAAAAATAAATTTTAAATTTGTTTTGCACCGTTTGAAAGATCTCAATGAGATCTATCAAACAAAATCCATATTGGTAGGAAAATTATTTGCGTAAACACATGATTTTTGACCTTAAAATTTACCTTTTTTTAAAAAAATCCACTTTTTTAAAAAGTGGAACGGCACCTATCCTCTTATTAACTAATACCTACAATTTTTTTCCCGCATCCAAACGAGCCCTAAAAATAAATCTTTTTACAGCTTTCAATCTCCTTATCGTCCTAGATAGAGAGAGACGTGGACTCAATAATCAGCTCCCACCCTCCTCGTCCCTCTATCTTCGTCTTGATATGCTACACATGGGAAAAAATCTGTCAAATTTATTCAAAGCCCAAACCCAATTAGGTATTCCTAGTAGCATCTCTTTACCTTCCACCCCTTTCGGCACCCCTAAAACCTCCCTCCCTCTCCCTCCCTCCCTCCCTCTCTCTCTCTCTCTCTCTCTCTCTAGAGTTTATCTTTCCTTCGATGGCTTCTCCATCTCAAGCAAGCCTCCTCCTCCAAAAACAGCTCAAAGGTATACCCATTAGTCAATTCATCTATTCCTTAGGGTTTTGATTTTCACTTCAATTCCCAATTTTAATCGACCGGTTCGTCTTTTCTACGCGCAGATCTCTGTAAACACCCTGTCGACGGCTTCTCGGCTGGCTTGGTTGATGAAACCAACTTATTCGAGTGGAGTGTCACCATTATGGGACCACAGGATACTCTATAGTTAGTGTTTTATCCGTCAATTGCGTAAAGTTTTGATTTTCTTTGCTTACGTGTTGTTGTGTTTTGATTGCAATTGACTGTCATGATTGATCTAATGTGTTGTTTGTCGGATTGGGTTTTCGTTGATTGAATGATAGGGTGAGCGATTATGTTAGTATTTTTCTGGATTTATGCTTGGGATTCTTTTCCACTATACAAACTGTCTAAAGATTGGATTTTTTTATCCTTCCTTATTTGCTATGTTTGATTTCAATTGACAATCATGATTGATTTTTGAGGGTTTTTGTTACTTTTCTGGGTTTGGATTTTTGCATTCGAGTTTATGATCAGAATTGGTTGATGAATGTTGGTTGTTTTGTTTGATTTGATGGTCGTGTGGGGTGCATGTTAGTTTAGGGGTTCATTCAATTGTCGAGCCCTCATCATCAGTACGCCACTGTGAATTGTTTACTTTTAATTTTTAAGATTCACAGTTGCTGACAATTTGTTAAAGTTTAGCAAATCATTGGATTGATTGTCCGGGTATATATATAAATATATATTCTAAACATGTCTAGAAGTAAGGGTTTGTTGGGGTTTCCTTCTTCTGTTTTCCATTAATCAGTATTCGGACACTTGAAATTGCATATAGACCTGCTGTCTAAGTGAAATTAGGTGAGAAAGTGTCGGAGATGGAGTGAGAGAATTCTTTTGTGCTAATTTTGGTGAGAAATTGTGTTAATAATACAGAGGTTGCCCATTACAATACAAAGGAAGAAAATGAAATTTGCCTAGTATCCCTTCTCATATGCTTTGGCTTCTTCTTATCCAAACATTATAGTGAGAGAACACAACTATTCCTTTCTTATAACCGCTCTTGGTTCCGGTTTGTTTGGCATTTTACTTTAAAGACTCTTAGAGGTTGATACATGCTACGTTGATAGGAAGATAAGGCCATTCCTTAGTGGCAATTAATGTCATTGTTGAAGCTTTTTGAACCATTCCACTGGATGAAACTAGTGAGCTCTGGAAGTTACTAGTAAAGAGATACTGGAGTGCTCCTCATTGGCATTGTTGCTATTTATGGTTTTTCTTTTCGTTTCTTCATTAATATGTTAGTTCAGATCAGCTATGATATCCTTTTTTATGTAGAACATTGTTCCGGATTGTGATGTCTGTTCTGACTATGTTTCTATTTGGAAAATCCTTGCAGTGAGGGAGGATTTTTTAATGCTATCATGACCTTCCCATCTAATTATCCAAACAGCCCTCCAACTGTGAAGTT
The DNA here is from genome assembly GCA_014282245.1 of Rhododendron simsii. NCBI lineage: Eukaryota > Viridiplantae > Streptophyta > Magnoliopsida > Ericales > Ericaceae > Rhododendron > Rhododendron simsii. The sequence goes on from CM024955.1 coordinate 23,035,420, forward strand.
TACCTCAGATATATGGCATCCAAATGGTTAGTGGTGTCTTGTGTATTTATTTTTCTCTACTTAATTGTGCATCTTTATGGTGGTTGATTGCTTCCAGTTTGACGTTTGACCTGCAGTTTATCCTGATGGAAAAGTTTGCATTTCGATCCTTCACCCCCCCGGTGAGGACCCGAATGGCTATGAACTTGCAAGTGAGCGGTGGACACCAGTTCATACGGTATTACAAAATATTGTTTTTCGGTCATCGTCTTTTTTCATGTTAAAATTTTAGTGCACTAACAGTTTTTGTTTCTCGATTGCATCACTTTGTGTTTTATGTTTATTTTCTCCCCTTCCTGGTAAATGGGGAACCTACCCTAGGCAAGGTCACTAGGCCCACCCCCACATAAATCCACCGGCAAGATCCACGTGCCAGTCGAACAAAAGACCTCTGGCTCTTGAAATCTGACAATTGCCTACCTGTTTTAGTTGTTGGCAGCATACTAATGTAGAGGGTTTATTTGGTTTGTAAGCTAGTCATTGCTTTTTTGCATCAACCTTTTTTTCTTGTGAATTGTGTCTTCTCTGACCAATGCTTCACCCGGTATGGCTGAGGTAGAAACCTGGTTGGTTAGTTATTCCGGGTGAAAGGGGACAGATTGGTAAGTAAAGAAATACGTGTAAAAAATGCTGCAATAGAATTAGGTTTCCTTGTTTAGTTGTTGTATGATGTATCTCTTTCACCTTAGATAAAATTAATAGACCAATGTTAAGGGTTGATGTAAAGTGATAAAGTCTACCGAAATAGGCCAGTTCTTAGTTGGAGGAATTGCCCAAACAGTAGGTGTTTCTCACTCAGAAACGTGACGGGAGCATTGTTCCCCTTGAGACGGGATTGCGCTCTGTCAAGAGATGGGAGCTCACAGGGAGGGAGGGAGGGAGGGAGCATTGTTCCCCTTGAGACGGGATCGCGCTCTATCAAGAGATGGGAGCTCACGGGGAGGGAGGGAGGGACGCCATCGTTATTCTCTGTCGCTGGACTCAAGCAACAGGGCTTGGGTCATCTTTGGCTTTGTTCGGTTCCCTTTTATTTTTTGTTTTAGTTTTGGAAACCAATCATTACCCTACTTCTTTCTCCAATCATTACCCTATTTCTCCAATTATTATTTTCTCATCTCTCTCTATCTCTCTCCAATCATTACTCCTATCTTCAATCATTACTCTATTTCTCTCCCCACCCACTACCAAAACTAAACTAAACTAAACTTCCAACCAAACACAACCTTTATTGTTTAAGTTTGGATCAAAACTCTTTTGAGGCTTTGCATGTCAATATTAATGTTAACTATATATATATATATGTATATATATATATGTATATATATATATGTATATATATATATAGGGAGGGGATCAAGGGACAAAACATTTGACAACAAAATAGACACTAAATCCTAGCCATTAAAATGGACGGTTGTGATTAAAAATGAAAAGGCACACTCTCTCTCTTCTCCCATTCAACTCACAGTGTTCTCCCTCCCCCTCTCTCTCTCTCTCTCTCTCTCTCTCTGGTTCTCTAACTGTTCTCTCTCCTCTTTTTGATTTTAACTCTTAAAATTAGTATAACTTTTGTTCTACAAATTTAATTTTTATAAAATTTATATTTCTAAAATCTACTTGAAAAAATCTACAAAATGAGATCCATAATGGATGTAAAATAATTTTAAAAAAAAATTTAATTTTTCCATGTGACTATTTTTTTTGGAATCATGTAGGGGAATTTGTTGGAAATTTTATTTTTTTTTATATCTTCTCAGTATTCCTATTTTTTTCATAAGAATAAATGCAAAGGTAACAGAAAAGAGAGAACAATATAAGCTTCTATTTTCTAAAAAATAAACCAAGAAAAAAACATCCTCAGGAAGTGAAAATTACTAATTTGTATTTCATACCAAAAACCATGGTTGTGATATAGGTTTTTGGTTGTGATACCGTTTTTCTCCGTTCCTGTTTAATCTTTGTAACTTTTGGTTTGGTGATTAATAAAATTATTTTGCTGATCAAAAAAATACCTTAATGTGTTCTATTGACTATTGTCCGATTCCATGTTTGGTTGTGAATGTTGAATCCTTAGTTTTCTTGTGATCTCTAAGTCCCCAAAAATCAAAAGTTGCGATATAGGTTTTTGGTTGTGATATTGTTTTTCTCCGTTCCCGTTTAATCTTTGTAACTTTTGGTTTAGTGATTAATAAAATTATTTTGCTGATCAAAAAATACCTTAATGTGTTCTATTGACTATTGTCCGATTCCACGTTTGGTTGTGAATGTTGAATCCTTAATTTTTTTGCGATCTCTAAGTCCCTCAGGATTTGAAGTAATTTTCCCTTCTTGAGGATGTTTTTTTCTTGGTTTATTTTTTAGAAAATAGAAGCTTATATTGTTCTCTCTTTTCTGTTACCTTTGCATTTATTCTTATGAAAAAAAAAGGAATACTGAGAAGATATAAAAAAATAAAATTTCCAACAAATTCCCCTACATGATTACAAAAAAAATATTCACATGGAAAAATTAAAATTTTTTTTTTTTTACATAATTTTACATCCATTATGGATCTCATTTTGTAGATTTTTTCAAGTAGATTTTAGGAATACAAAATTTATAAAAATTAAATTTGTAGAACAAAAGTTATACTAATTTTAAGATTTAAAATCAAAAAGAGGAGAGAGAGAGAGAGAGAGAGAGAGAGAGAGAACACATGAGTTGAATGGGAGAAGAGAGAGAGTGTGCCTTTTCATTTTCAATCACAGCCGTCCATTTTAATGGTTAGGATTTAGTGTCTATTTTGTTGTCAAATGTTGTCCCTTGATCCCCTCCCATACATATATACAGTCTGGATCAAGTCCAAACCTCTTCCCGACTACACCGTCCGCACCTCCCTTTTCCGATCGAATTTTGATGATCCGAGCCGCTCAATGTGATCAGAACGTGATTTTAAGGGTACCCGCAAGAAATTGGGAAAAAAAAAAACACCGGGAAGGGCTTCATCTGAATAGTTTTTGTTTGTATTTTATTGAACGGTTCAATTAAAAACTGCTCAAATCAAGCCCTTCTCGGTGTTTTTTTTTCCCAATTTCTCGCGGGTACCCTTAAAATCACGTTCTGAACATATTGAACGGCTTGGATCATCGAAATTCGATCGGAAAAGGGGAGGCGCGGACGGGAAGAGGTTTGGACTTGAACCGGACTGTATATATATATATATATATATATATATATTTTCAAGTGAGGGATCTCTCATTTTTTTTAAATGAGGGACTTTAATTTCCAGATCAAATTTTAAAAATCCGAACCGCTCAATGTGTGCAGAACGTGATTTTAAGGGTACCCGCGAGAAATCAGCAAAAAAAAAGACCTGGAAGGGCTTTATCCGAGCAGTTTTTTTTGAACCGTTCAATGAAAACTGCTCGGATGAAGCCCTTCCCAGTCATTTTTTTTGCTAATTTCTCGCGGGGACCCTTAAAATCACGTTCTGATCACTTTGAGCGGTTCGGATCATCGAAATTCAATCGGGAATGGAAGTCTCTCATTTAAAAAAAATGAGGGATCTCTCATCGGAACCTAACTATATATATATATATATATATATATATATATATATTCACAAAACTTCAAATAAGGGCCCCCTTACCGTATTAAGTTAAGGACGTCCTTTTCCCGACCAATTTGCGATGATCCGAGCCAATCAATATGTTCAGAACGTGATTTTAATGGTACCCGCGATAAATCAGAAAAAAAAAGACCAGAAAGGGCTTGATCTGTGCAGTTTTTGTTTGTATTTTATCAAACGGCTCAAATAAAAAATGCTCAAATCAAGCCATTTCCGGTCATTATTTTTTTGCTGATTTCTCGCGGGTACTCTTAAAATCACGTTCTAAACACATTGAGCGGTTCGGATCATCGAAATTTGATCGGGAAAGGGGAGAAAAGGGGACGTCCGCATTTTATTTAAAATGAGAACGCCCTTACTTGAAGGGGACTCTATATATATTAAGTTATTAACCTGTACAAGATAAACTAAAAATACAGTAGTTATAAAATTTTATTAAATAGATAAAAATACACAGACGCTCCCAACCTTAGGAGCTTCTAGGTACCCTCGCTTCCGCCCCCACTTCGTGCAAAAGGGCCTGCTATACCCCTCTTCTTGATTTACTTAGAACTTTTTAATGCATAAATCCATACATGGATTTACCTCCCTGTGGTTTTGGCTATTTTGTAGATGACCTCCCTGTGTTTCACTAATGACCGCTTTGCCTCCCTACACTTTTGGAGTAAAGTGCAACTTTAACTCTGTTAACAGAAAATACTAAATGACTCTAATACCTGTCTTTTTTATATTTTAACATGAACCCGCCCTTTATACACAGTCATCAGCACATCCATACTCCACTCATCTCATACACAATCATCAAGATACACACACGGGCACCAACAAAAGAAAATATCTCCCCCACTCAGCCCTTCGTTCTTCTCTGCCCTAGAAACAAAATCGTACATATGATACTCTTCCACCTCTCTCTCTCTCTCTCTCTAAAAACCTTACAAGAGCCTCAACAATGGCGGAGGACGAAGGCGACCACCAGAACCTTGACGTGGAGGAGCGTGTGGGGTTTTTTGTGTTTGTCAGGACTGATGGCCGCCCTGACGTGGAGGAGCGTGTGGGGGGTTTTGCGTTCGTCAGGGCTGATGGCCGCCCTGACGTGGAGGAGTGTGTGGGGGTTTCTGCGTTCGTCAGGGCTGGTGGCCGCCTTTGTTGTCCTCCATTGTTGAAGCTCTGGTAAAGTTTTGAGAGAGAGAGAGAGGACTGAGGTGGTGGAGGGTGTTGGGTTTCGTGTTTGTAAGGTTTTTAGAGAGGGTTTTGTTTCTAGGGCAGAGAAGGACGAACGGCTGAGTGGGGCAGGGGCAGATAGTTCCTTTCGTTGCAACTAAATGAATTGGAGCAGATATTTGAATCTTGCTTTGCCCATTTCTCACGAAAGAACAACAGCATCATCTCCTTCCATTGGGATCACTGGAAAAAGTTCCCGATGGGGGCGGCAAGTTAGTTAGGGTTTTCTTGAATGGCCTCTGAGGATGTGGTAGGGAAGACGGGCCAGACAGCGGTGTCGACGATCGTCAATCTGGTGGAGGAAGCCAAGATTGCCAGTGAAGGAGTCAAGGCTCCCACTTACTCGATCTCTTGAGCATCTGCAACAGCAAGTCCCTCATCGCCGGAGGAGTGTCTGTTCGTACTCTCCTTTCATTTCGCCCTAATTTGCTGTAGCTTATCGAATCGTCGTCAGTCGTTATCCCTAATTTCATTTCGCCGTAATTTGCTGTAGCTTATGGAATCGTCATCAGTCAGTCATATAATCGTTCGATTTTACCAATTCGAGATCTATTCTGTTCAGTGATTCTGTTTATGTTACTGATTTCGGATGTATTGGATTAGTCTTGTTATTGGTGCGCCGTGTAATTTGCAACATAGGCATAAAATTCTCTGGTCTAAAAACCGGTCTACGTACGCCTATTCTGGAAAGAGAGAGATAAGAGAGGGAGAGAGATTACGAGGGAGAGAGGGAGAACAGTGGAGGGAAGAAAAATCCCAACTGGGTTTCCTTTTCTTCTTTTACAATTTCTTTTGTGTTTTCACTTTTCATATATTGTGATTTGGGGAAGAAGAAGAACCAAGGGTATTATTGTCCTGTTAGGATACTTCTTTTCTAGTAAAGTGAAAAATTTCATACCATAAATGCAGTTGGAGCAAGTGTGGCACATGCACCCTTACCTTTGGATGGAATATGTAACGGTTGTTCTTTACTCCAAAACTAGAGGGAAGTGAATTTGTCATTATTAACACACAGGGAGGTCATCTGCAAAACTGCCAAACCATAGGGAGGTAATCTGTACTTTGCTACTGTTAAAACGATTGTATCATTTTCACAGCAGGAGGTGTTAAGAGTTAAGCGTTGGGTCCCTTTGTGGTCTTGAGTAATTGATAAATGCTAATTGGGGTGGGGTGGCTTGTTGCGGCGATTCATAGGTTTGGTTATTTTTCTACTATTTGGGAAGAGTTATATTGAATTAATTTAAATTTATTTCCTGACTTTTTGGTGCAACAAGCCAACAAGTTCTTTTGTGTTGCTGTTCTTAGTTGTTGAGTTATCCAGATTTTTTGGCCATTTTGCTTTTTATCTGTTAATAATAAGCTTATTCCCCTTTTTTCTTTTTGCTGCTAGATGTTACATGGTTTGCTACCTTGTTTTTCATTTAGTAAAACCTGCAACTAAATAGATTGAAATGTACTATGCAGGTTGAGAGCATAGTTTTGAGCATCATATCAATGCTTTCAAGTCCTAATGACGAGTCTCCTGCAAATGTGGAAGCTGCAGTAAGAGTCTGATGATTATATTTTTTATTCTTTTCAGAACTGGGTTATGAAGACTTCCCCCGCCCCCACCTTCCTTTCCTCTGCCCTTTATCCCCTTCCTGTGTTTTCTTCCCTTTTGCCCTTTATTCATCTTTCTATTAGGGCCAGGAAGCATGAGCACAGCTCCTAGCATGCATTGCCAATAAGCATTGGACACAAGGCTACATGTGCCATAGACCTTTTTGTTTTACATTTTGTACCATTATCGCCTTCGCACACATGGAAACTCCGCATGTGTAGAGAGACAACCTTGAAGATTATTAGCTTCTTTTCACCTCATTAAAAACTCATCTTTATGTGGTTTTTTTTTTTGGTTGAAAACATTGGTTGGGATTAGCGTTCATCTTTTCATAATTCATTCAATCCCAGACTGCACATTATGGGTTTTTGTGTTGATGATGTGAAAATCGTGGAAGTCTAGTTTGTTATGAGAAATTCAAGTTGAGAGGGTTCTTGTTGAAGTTAACATGAAGATGTTCTGTGCTCAATTGTTCTGTTTTTTATGCCTTATTGGTTTTTGTCCTTTGTTTTATTTTGCCTCAATTTGTCACCAACCCATATTCTTACTCCCTTTTTTCGCCTGATTGCAGAAAGATTGGAGAGATAGAAGGGAGGAGTTCAGGAAGAAAGTCAGCCGCTGCGTGAGAAAGTCCCAAGAAATGTTGTGAACTGCTGTTATGCTGCTTTGTCCGACTTCTATGGGGAAAAGACCGAAAGTTTTTCATTGTGTCCAAGGAACTGGCTGTCCATCGGACTATTTATGGCTCCGTGTAGAATTCAGTGAAGTTTTCATTCTCAATCTATTATCTATGCTCGTTTGGGGGACACAAATTTTAGGTATGTTATTTGGAAATGCGATTGCTAGTTTGTGTGGGGTACTTTTGAGGATTTCTTTATCAATCTTTATTTCCCCTAAACTAGTTCAGTTATGAGCACAGTTATCCTCACAATTTCTGAGAGTAAAGACAGGTTTGTTAGTCGAATGGTACAAACTGTGTATTCATTTGGTTTCTCCATCATTTTCCTTAGTAACTTCCTTTACCAATGCATGATTTTAAGAAGCAGTTTTTTTTTTTTTTTTTGTGTTATAGCCATAGCACCGCACAATCATTTTCAAGAAACCTCACCGCACCATTGTTGGGATTTAAGATAAGGCCCCACTGTGTAGGAGTGCCAAAGATATGTAGTCAGTCTCGACCAGCAGTTATACAGATTGGAACTCTAGCTCGACCAACAGTTATACAGACTGGAACTCTAGCATTGAGCGTTGAACTTTTTAAGTACTTGCCTATTGCATGACATTGGCAAAACCTTAGTGGGTTATTTCATTCTGAGAAAGGATATCCACACAGATAAAAAATCTGTACCTGCCAAGTACATATTCAATTTAGACCCATTTCGGGTCCCAAAAAATAATCCAAGTCGCTCATTTTGTTTAAAATATTATGCTCAGGGTTCCTGTAAAAATCAACTTAATTGGATAACGATATGGGCGTTAATGATACATCCAACTTTGCTTTATAATTCAGGCTTGAATTCTGTGACAAAGTTGGAGGTTTCATAAACGTCTTTACCATTATTCTTTTGAGATGAGTTTTTACAAGGACTCTAAACACAATATTTTAAACAAAATGAGTGGGTCAGATCATTTTTTGGAAACCCGAATTGGGTCTAAATAAAATCTTTTCTTGTAGGTACAGATTTTCAATATGTGTGAATAGCAAAGCTCTTTCATTTTGTTAAATTTTATTTTATTTTCTAATATTTTAGTTTGTTACACTTTTCTGGATCGTTTCTAATATTTTAGTTTGTTACACTTTTCTGGATCACTTGCGCTCCATTTTGCTAAAGTTTTTATTTTTAATTATTTATTTTTCACTTTACGAGACATGTTATTCTTTTATGATATATTGCCTTTAATTCGGAGAATAAGTATTTATTTTAGTTAGTGGAACACACTCCTACTTTCTAAGCGAAAAATGGGGTGAAATTTGGTTAACCCACACGACAATGTCAAATCAGGATATGAATTGCCTAGCTGAATAGAGACCTCAAATACGAATAGTGGTAGGTTTTGCTCTCAAACGAAATAATCCTTGTAATTCTTGTCCATAAAACACGCATTCATATTTAAGAAGAAATGCCAAAAAAATTTATATTATAAAATAGAGCAGATTTTTATCTACATATACAAACAAGAGCACATCTCCAGCCGTCGGATCAAATTTTCAATAGGTTATAGTCGTCCAATCAACTCCTTTAATAAATTTATTCTCTTCCTCCCTCTTTCCTTCTTAGGCAATGTTGCCTTTTCAATGTTGCCTTTTTTGGGGACAGACATTATTTCTTTATTTAACAATATGTCTTTTATTATCAAAATATTTTCTTCTCCCTATCGTTAATCTTAAATTCTATTATTGTGGTGTTGTGCATTGTACATGTCCACTCATCCATCAAACAACTCTATTCAATTACTTTCTTCCATCAACTGATGAGGTAACAATGGAAAAACATTTAGAAACTTTAGTTACAAAAGAATAAATTTAGTTTTTTTTACTAACAAGTTGTTTCACTTATTTCCTGAATGCATGATTCGAAATAGTAGCGCTTGCTAATTTATCTCAGTTGTAAGCCTGTAGTATTCCTATGATTTGAAAAGAGAAAAATTAACTCAAGTTGTAGCATTCAGTTGCAAGAATCACTTTCAATCTTAAAGAAAAAACAACATTCGTTAACTTACGGGATCGAAGTGGAGTTTTAAAATGATTCAATTTTTTTTTCGTTTTTGGATTAGTTGCTAGTTAAACTATGTTGTTTACGGGTGTGATATAAGTATTGGTTGATCGTGATAGCTGCTAACGAATGATTGTGCATAAGTTAATTAGAAATATCATATGGGTATATATATGCTCCTACTTTTTCAATGATGTGGTGTTATTTGTTGTGAAACTATTCTTAGAAGAAATTAGTTCAGTTTATCCTATTTGAAGAGAATTTTAGAAAATAAATTATAAAATTTTTCATTTGGGTTTGTTAAGTTGTGATCACTAGAAGGGAAGGATAATTTTTTTTTAAGTTGTAATAAAAAAGTGTTGTGTCGCGCCTTTTTTTTTTGTTTTTTTATCGACGTATTGTGCCGTACCTTTAGGTAAAGGCACGGGCAATCACTATACTTGATAAATTAAAATAATATCATCTTAAACACCAATGAAAATATAAAAAAAAATACTTACAAATCAACGAAAATGCGTAGCTCGAGGAGATATCTAAAAAGAACACAGGAAAATATGTCATTCACAAAAAAGAGCTAAATGATAAAAAGAGAACAGAATAGAACAGATTCAAAAAAAAAAAAAGGAAAGACAAAAAGAGAACACCGTATTCCCAGAAAATTGTCCACAAACACAACTAACGTTGAACGTCTCCAAACATCCTCATCATAATTGTCGGATACATATAATTTTTGGAACGTCTTCGGGCAATGGGCAACCCAACTTCTTTGGAACTTATTTTCACAATGCATACAACCTAGAAGAAAATGACGACAAACGGTAATCTTTTAGTTAGACAAATTGGGAACGACATTTATACAAACACCTTATAGTCAATAAAATGGTCACAGCAATGAGTCTTTCGAACTCAATTTTAAACTCAACCCATTGGAAGACATAATCTTTCAGTTAAAGGAATTGGGAACGACATTTATAGAAACACTTGATAGTCAATAAAATGCTCACAGCAATTGAGTATTTTGAACTCAATTAACTATCAATCAGGATAAGAATAGATAGATGAAACGCGTATATGCCGATGAGGGTTTTTACTCGTTACCATCATTTATATGCTTCAAGAAATCAATCGTTGCAACATGTCCTATCAGTTTGTCTGCTTAAAATCAGCCATACTTCGATGTCTTTCTGTGTTTGTCACTTTCATACCAAAAGGGCTCTCCTTTCAGGAATAGAATAGATAGATGAAATATGTGTTCAATGTTCATAACAATGATCAAATTAAAATGGAAAACATAATAACCAAATTCAAAAATTAGGAGAGAACCCGTACTTTTTGCTTCTCAAAATCAGAGAATGTCATGTTCATAATTTTTGATTGTTTGAGCCGTGCCTTCAGGCACGGGCATGCAGTAGTGTTTGTATAAAAAGAAGCTGAGTCACATTTGACAATAGTAGAAATAGGATTTACATTTCAGATTCAAGGATTTTCTCACGCTTGAAAGAATTTTCATTTAGCATTGGAAATTGAAATTCACGTCCCCTTTTTTGTTATCCACACTTTTTTTTTTTAAAGTGTTGAAAGTGTACTTTTTTTTTTTTGTTGCTCAAAACAAAAAAAGGGAGTGAATAACAAAGAGGGGGTGTGAATATCAATTCCCTTAGTATTTTGAAACAAAAGCTAAAACTATTGCAGTTCCTTGCTAACTTCATTCAACACTTATCAAAATTGCGGGAAATGTTTAGAACGCTAGGTTTTTCAAGTTTACATTTTTTATTTTTTGTATTTTACACTTTTTTGTATGTTTTCTATATATAATATTATAATCTGATGTTCTTTTTTTTCCCCAACAAAAAAAAGTTGAAGACTTTAAGCCACAAGGGCTACACGATACCAGAAGCTAAAACTTCTTGCTTTGGCTAAATAATCCGGGGAGTTAGTTTTTTTTGTCTTTATTCAAAAAAAATAAAAAAAATTACATTGTTAGTTTTGTGCTAATTTTTTGTAGATTATTGATTCGTATCATTGAGAGGAATCGAAAAAGGTAAAAAATTATATTCAAGACTATTTTTTTTTGAATTATAACAAAAATAATTCAAAAATCAGTTTGTTTTGGATTTTTTTTTTCTTTATTCAAAAAAGTTTTAGTCTTGAACATAATTATTTACTCTTTAGATTCCTTTCATTGAGTTAAACTAATAATTCACAAAAACATCAACGCAAAATTAACAAATGCAAAATTTGTTTAAATAAAGACACAAAAAAGGGGGCCAAGTACGAATTACCTCCCCATGGTCTGGGGCTTTTGCACATCACCTCCCTAACATTTAGAAATTAACCAATTCACCCTTCTCCTCCCTCCCTTCTCCTCTCCCTCCTCTCTATTGTAGTGGAGACTTCCCTCTTCCTTCCCTTCCCTCGGTTTTCCTCCCCTTCTTGTTGCTCTTCCCACTTCCGGCGTGATCCTACTGGATGTATTCAGCTTTGGGCCCTAATAGTGAAGATCAAGACGTGTAGCGTTGGTGTTCCTCTGGGCTCCTTTTTGCGCCTTCCAGTGAGTTGAGTAGCCGCCGCTTGGGGCGATGGCGTGTTAGATTTCTTGGAGGGTTCCAACCTAAAACCAATCGGCTATAGGTGAAGTAACCTCCAGATTATATTAACCAAGCTTGGGTGACTTAGATAAGTGATGTGAAACAAAATCCAACAATCCCCCTTACGTGCAGCCCGGATGCACATGAAGGTGCGAATTGAGCTGAAAAGGAGATTTGCTTCGGGCGACAGAGACTTTTCCACGAGAGGTGAGGCCACTCAAAACCTACCTCTGATACCATGTTAGATTTCTTGAAGGGTTCCAACCTAAAACCAATTGGCTATAGGTGAAGTATTTCTTCAAGCTTGGTTAATATAATTTAGAGGTTACTTCACCTATAGCCAAATTGGTTTTAGATTGGAACCCTTCAAGAAATCTAACATGGTATTAGAGCTATAAGATCTAGGCCCACTAGGTTTGGTGTTTGGCGGCTTGCACTGAGGCGGTGGCGCTATGGTTACCGTTTGGGGGCGCGGCGGTAGAGGGTTGAATTTGCTGTTGCTGAGTTTTCTTTTTCTGTCTTTTTAGGAGTGCCTTGCTGGGTTCTTGTCTTGATTTGTCAGAGCTCAACCCTTGGAAGTCGATGTCGTCACTTTCGGACGCCGCCCTTATTGCTGCTGCTCAGCATGTTGGTTTCCTGGCAGAAGGGGGTGTGGTCGACGTGCTGTAAGGCGGTGGTTGCTGCGGTGGCTGCAGTGCTTTGCTTCTGGGGTGGCAGCGACAGTCAGATAGGTTTAGGGTTTTAGTTTCTGGGGATTGGGCTTGACCCAATAGGTGTATGGGCTTCGACCGTTTAGGTGTGGGCTTTGTCCCAATGGGTCTCTTTGGTTGGTTCCTTACCAATCGAGGGTTTGGGTCTCGGATTGAGTACACGATTATTCTTAGCTTTGCTGGAATATGATGTTGTTCTCCTTGTCCTATTAGTCTTTGTAATAATTTCAAAGATTAATGAAATTCTTTTGCTGTTAAAAAAAAGGATTATTGGATTATTTGGGCTACCAGGAGAGTTTCTCTGGTTGTTGGGTGTTCGGCGGCGACTGATTCAAATCTGCTTAGGATTAGGGTGATAGGGCGTGGGGCTGGGCTTGGCTCATCTTTGAGTTGTTGGAAATCTGGGTTTGAGATTCATAGGTTTCTGGGCATGGCCCAATGGCAAAATCAGATTTCACATATTCTTGTAATTCTAGGAAAACTTGAAAAGTATTCATCAGAACACGCCCCTTTTACAAATTTGTGTGCTTCATTTTATGAATTTTTGATGTTCAATTAAGTAATTTTTTGTGTTGCTTTTTCGAATTTTTATGGTTGAAAATACTCCAATTTTTAAGGGTTCTTACTCAACCTCATCCGTAATTCTAAGCTTTAAGTTTATTGTTCTGAAGAATTTTTGAACTTTCAAAAGGTGGAGAGATTGAGACAATGAAGTCAAAGTCATTTTAATGGGAAAGACTGAGAAACCAAAAAGTTTCAACTCAATCCACACTAGAAATGAAAGATGTAAATGCAGATTTTTGTTTGAATTATGCTTTGTTTACATGGTATTTTAAAAATTTTTGAGTTTGGTTTTGGGTAATGAATGTCGAGAGAAAGTAAGGTAATAATTAAAGATAGGGGTAATGAGTGGAGAAAGATAAAGAGAGAGAAATGAGAATAATGATTAGATAGATGAAAGAGAAATTAGAGTAATGATTGAAAGTAGGGGTAGTAAATATTTTTTGAGTAGGATCTTTTTTTCAAGATACCATCCAAACAAGGTATTAGTAATTTAAATGCAGATTCAACACCAAGAGAAAGAGAGAGAACCAACCTACGATTGCAATCCACTCACCCTTCAAAACGTTTGAATCTAATCGGATCAGGCTCATACTAAAAATTAGTTTGATTAGACATCAATAAACTGTCATAACCTTTTAAATTTCAATTTTTTTTTGCCATGACGATAACAGGTGATATTATATTTGTGTAAGTCAAATTTCAGTTTGACTTACACAAATATGTATCATTCATATAGCCATCAATTTTCAATCAAGTACAATTTTATGCAAAAATCATACCTAGTTTTCCACCCCCTTTTTTTTTCACAGTGGTAGCGTTAGTGGGTTAGTTATTAATGTTTCTATATAGCAAGCCGATGTTACTCCATTAACTTGAACATGAGACCTCTTCCAATACCACTTGGGCTAGAGCCCTGGTCTTAATCATGCTAGTTGAACCATATCACTAAAAAGGGCTTGTTTGTTGGGAGGATAAGAGAAGGAGATAAGGAAGAAAGGTGTTTGTCTAGTCTCCATCATCTTAACTCCTCATCCCCTTGGATTGTGCTTGGGAATTTTAATGCCATTAGGTTCCCTAATGAAAAGGTAGGGGCCATTACTAGCTGACCCTCTTATATGAATGAGTTCAACCAGTGCCTTTATGCCTTAGAGCTGGATGATCTTAGATTTATTGGTTGCTTCCTCACCTAGACCAATCGGCAAGACTCTGCTCATTTTGTTAGCACCAAGCTGGATACAGTATTAGTCAATGAACATTGGATGAAGGCTTATAGCAGTTCTTTTGCACATTTTCTCTTATTATTCTTAAGGCTGAGGCTTCTTTTATTTTATGCTCTAGCAAACCCAATAGTAGGGGTGTGCAAAAAAACCGAGACCCGACCAACCCGACCCGAAGGGTTTCGGGCGGGTCCGAACATGGGGTTCGGTCGGGTATGGGTTGATATTCCTAAAAAAATCAGTTTTCGGTTCGGGGCTCGGGGTGCTTTTTTGTTACCCGACCCGACCAAAAGAAGAACAAAACATATAAACCACTTCGGTTTTGGTCGGACCCGACCCGACCTAAAAAATCGGGCACACGGGCGGGTATATACCATCGTTCGGTTCGGGTTCGGGTTGATTTTTCCCTTACCCGACATGGTCGGGCCGGGTTCGGGTGGCGGGCCATACCCGACCCACCCGACCCGTGCACACCCCTACCCAATAGTGATAGCTTGTTGTTACTCAAAAAACATTTAGCTTCCTTTTGTTTTATTGGATCATTAAGACTCCTAATGTTCCAAAAACCAATATTCAAGGGTTGCATAGACATAAAATAGATTCCAAGCAGAACTAGATAAGTAAATGGCAGAAAATGGAAGTATAAGAGTACTGCCCTGACAAAAGGATACAATTTAGATAATTCCCTTCCCTGTTCAAGGAACAAGAGGACTGCTCCTTGTTTGCTTCCTCAGTATCTTCAAGGCAGACTTGGAAAGTGCTTTATTGGCATCCAATCCAGCACTTCTTGATTCCATCCGGAGGATCAGGGCTGGCAGAACTTTTGTCTCAGAAAGGATATTTTCCTTTGGAACCATATTAGAACTATGGTCATTCACTGCAGGAGTCAATCCATCCCTTAATGCATCAGTGAGGGTTTCTGTGTTGTTGAATGGGGAAGGTAATGTAAGTGGGTTGGGAGATCCCATTTCAACTGAAGCTACTGCCTTTGATTGCTGAGGCAAAGCATCTAATCCTAGCAAAGCCTTAGGTCCTGATGGCTGCTATTGCCAAACACATTTGGTTCCTCATCTTAGGTGGGGAACAGTCCATGTGGTGTCAATGGGTTAAATCTTATTTAATAAAGAGGAGGAATTTTCGGACCTTGAAAATTCCTGGTGATTGCTTTTGGGTTTGGAGGAAACTCTTGAACATCAGACCTTTAGTGCAGCCCTTTATTTTTAGTGTGCTAGGTAATGGCCAATCCACTTCTTTGTGGTATGATAACTGGCATCCTCTTGACCCTTTAATAGACAAGGTCGGCCCCATAGTTACACTTGACTCTGGTATCCCTAGAGATGCTTCAATGTCCCACATCATCCTCAATTCAAATTGGGCTTTTCCCATTACCCGAAATGTGGAGCTTAATGAGATCAGAAGAACCTTGCCACTTCTAATTCCATCCAGATTGAGTGAGCCTGACCGCATTAGATGGACCCTCAATCCTAACGGCCAATTTACAATTGCCTCCTTTTTGGAACAAATTGAGAACTCCATTTCCAAAGGTTATGTGGCATAAATTGGTGTGGTATTCAGCCCACATCCCAAAATGTAGCTTATCAGTTGGCTTGCCTATTCAAAATAGGTTATCCACTGCAGGTAGGCTGGCACTTTTTGGACTTAATCATTTTCCATAGTGCAGCTTCTACCCTGGGAGTGAAAGCCATGACCATCTTTTCTTCAATTGTTCCTTCTCTTAGCAACTATGGGACACTATCTTTTCCAAACTTCATGTTTCCTGGCCTCTAGATCTTGGACTGCTTGGGTCAATTTTCTCTCTAACATAAAAGGCAAGTTTATTAAAACAGTCATTACAAAATTGGTATTTACTGCCACTGTCTATCATGTGTGGATTGAGAGGAATATGAGAAAATGTCTCAAGAAGTACGGTGGGGAGTGGAAGGCGATAGTGACAATATGTGGAATACGATAGTTGACGGTATTAGAAGAATATCGAAAGAAGTTCTTGGCGAGTCGAAGGGCAAAGGTCCAATTTCTAAGGAGACGTGGTGGTGGAATAACGAGGTTCAAATCATGGTAAAAGCAAAGAAGAAGTGCTTTAAAAAGTGGCAAAGGGACCGGCGTGAGAAAAATTTTCAGGGTTATAAACAAGCTAGCAAGGAAGCCAAGAAAGCCGTTAGGGATGCTAAGTTGAAAGCCTATGAGAATTTCTAGGCTAGACTCGATGGTAAGGATGGAGAAAAGATTATTTATAAACTTGCTAAGATACGAGAAAGGAAAGCTAGAGACATTTCTCAAGTTAAGTGTATAAAAGGTATTGATTCGGTGGTGTTGGTGAAAGACGAGGCGATCAAGGATAGATGGAAGTCGTATTTCGATAAATTGTTAAACGAGAAACATGAAGGAGGCTTTGGTGGGGAGGAGGCGTATGTACCTGGTGAGAACGTAGAATATGAGTTTTATCGGAGAATACAAAAGTTCGAAGTGGTTAAAGCTTTGAAAAAGATGAAACTTGGTAAAGCCCTAGGACCAGATGGTATCCCTATTGAAGTGTGGAAAAGTCTAGGTGACTTGGGAGTGACTTGGTTGACGAAGTTGTTCAACAAGATTATTATGACTAGGAAGATGCCCGACGAATGGAGAAGGAGCACCTTAGTACCTATATGTAAGAATAAAGGGGATATTCAAAACTGCAACAACTATAGAGGTATTAAATTGATGAGCCATACGATGAAGTTGTGGGAAAGAGTTATTGAGCATCGCTTGAGAATGGTGACTACGGTGTCAGAGAAACAGTTTGGGTTCATGCCAGGAAGATCCACCATGGAAGCTATCTACCTATTAAGGAGATTGGTAGAAAAACACAGAGCAAAGAAGAAGGATCTCCATATGATTTTCATAGACTTAGAAAAGGTTTATGATAGGGTGCCTAGGGATATCATATGGTGGGTTTTGGAGAGAAAATGAGTGACCAAAGGGTATATCGAGGTGATTAGAGACATGTATGAAGGTGCCGTCACTACCATTAGATCACCAGTAGGGGAAACGAATGAATTTCCAATCACCGTAGGATTGCATCAAGGGTCAGCCCTGAGCCCATACCTCTTTGCCTTAGTTATGGATGAATTGACTAGACAATTTCAAGAGGATATTCCATGGTGTATGATGTTTGCAGATGACATTGTCCTCATAGATGAAACTGCTAGAGGTGTTAATACGAAACTAGAAATTTGGAGGGAAGCATTAGAGTCAAAGGGTTTTCGGATAAGTAGGAGTAAAACGGAGTATATGGTGTGCAAGTTTAGTGGTACCAGTAGTGCGCTTGAAGAAAGTGTGATGATCCAAGACCAGGAGATACCAAAGGGTGATCATTTTAGGTATTTAGGCTCAATTATTAGTAGCAATGGAGAGATTGGAGATGATGTGGCCCATAGGATCCAAGTGGGGTGGCTCAAGTGGAGAAGCGCTACTGATGTACTATGTGACAAGAGGGTACCCACAAAATTGAAGGGAAAATTCTATGGAACGGCCATAAGACCAGCGATGCTTTATGGGACAGAATGTTGGCCTATTAAGAAACAACATGTGAGCAAAATGAGTGTAACGGAAATGAGAATGCTGAGGTGGATGTGTGGTAAGACTAGGCGAGACAAGATTAGAAATGAAACAGTTCGTGAGATGGTAGGTGTAGCACCTATAGAGGAGAAGTTGAGGAAAAATAGGCTAAGGTGGTTTGGGCATATCTACCGTAGACCGGAAGATGCAGTAGTTAAGAGAGTGGATAGGATAGCACTAGGTAGCAATGTTACGGGGAGGGGTAGACCTAAATTGACATTAGATGCTGTAGTACGCAAAGATATGAGTCTAATAGGTCTATGTGAACAAGTGGCTCTTGACAGAGCTCAGTGGAGGAAACGGATTCATGTAGCCGACCCCAAGTGATTGGGACGTAAGGCTCGGTTTGGTTTGGTTTGGTTATCTTACTTTCTTTGGTTCTGGTTTTGTTCTAGCTGGATAGGGAGCTATAGGACAATAATAAGGATACTTGGCTGCTAATACTCCTACCTTTAAGGTATTTACCTTAATTTCATCTCATGATTATTTGTTGCAGCTGCCGTTGGTGATTCCAACTCTGGAAATTTTAGTTCTTTGCTTCTTCCCATTGGTTTGTGTGAACCACCATATGTGTGAACCTGTGAGCTGTGTGCTTGAGCCCCAAATTTCTTGAGAGTGGAGGTAAAAGTTAGTGGGAGTCCTTTTGGTCTGCCGTTTTCATACCAAAGATATAATTTATAAAACAGGGTATTAACAATTATCTCGAAGAATAGCAGTTAAGTCTGAGATTGTCCACGGAGAGTAAAAAGTTAAGTTGCAATACATTCAATTGATTTCTAATTTAATTCTGAAAGGAAAAGATTTGGATTTGAGTTGATTTGATTTGATTAAACTAAAACTAAACTAGAAAGCAAATTAAAGGAGTTGTAACCTGAGGCGAGAAGAGACTAGGGTTTCCGATTCAGTCTCCCCTTGTAACATAATTGTTTCAAAACCTAGGATTCATATTCAACATTAAACCAGACCGCCGTAGGGTAGCAATTCCTATCGATAATCCCCAAAAATATAATCAAGATTTGTACTCTGTATAGGCTATCTCAACATGGCATGGATCATCTCATTGAATTTAACCACGACACGACCCGTCTCACCTTGTATAGTCTATCTCAAAACCTATCTCGAAATAGTAAAAGCCATTGTGTGACAGGATTTAATATCACGAATATAAATACAGTGCGAAGATTGAAAGAATAAAAACATTCGTAGAAACTATGAATCATCCAAGTCATACAATCAAAAGTTGAATATAAAACCCTAGAAATCTAACAACTACGCTACTTGGAAAGACCTCCTCATCACCCTAGTTAAGGGGTTTAGCCATTCATGGAATTGAAACAAATAAGCATGTAAGGACAGAATTCCATTGACAACTTAAAAACTTTCAAATAAATAACAAAGAAATAAAACCCGAAGCTCCTATTGTCGCTGGTTCGACCGTGATTCGCAAACGTGGTCGAAGCGCTGCAATGACTGATGACCGCCTCCCCTGTTCGTTGTTTCTGTCTTCCGTTAAGTGAAAAAGTCCCCCAAACAAAACCCTTTCTTCAATATATAGTTGCCGTTGCACCGAGAATTGTATTTTTGCAGCCCAAGTCCTTCCACAAATTATAATTATTAATGGGCCCACATTTTCCAAACTCCACCGTTTTGTCACAAATCATGGCAAATATATGGCCCAATTCCCAGCCACAAAACCACGTGCAAGACTATGCTGCCAATTTCCATTATACCTAAGAATTTGATCCAGTGCTTCCCTCTTTCGTTAAACTAGTGTACACTCAGTCCCATAATTTCATTAATTTCAGCGGCACCGGCTTTGCATTGACACCGACTAAAATATTATTTTGTGTTTTAGCTCCAAACGTTATTCATCGGTTTAGAGAGTCCTGAAACATAATTAACAAGAATGAAACCCTAAGTAGCGCACTAAATGGACATAACAAGCCTAAGTTAGGGGGCGTAAATAGGCATATTTGCGCACCTATCACCTTTTGTGTGGGAGAGTCGAGGGAGTAAGGGTCCTCCCTATTGCTTTTAGAATATTGGTGAGATAGGCTTCGAGGCAGTAAGAAGGGGAGTAGAGATAAAGCAATAGGACTGTTTTGGTTCATTTCTTTTCTACTACTACTATGAGATTGGTAGCCTATTCATTTTTCTGGTGCTAGCTTTCTTTTACTGCTAATGTTTTATGGAGTTGGCTGTTTGGAGCCCTTATCCTCCATTGCATTCCTTGCTACACTGCTCTTTTGGCTATAAGTGTTTTCCATTTGGTTTTGTTTATTTCCTAGCCTTGGGGGGATGTCCCTTGGAAATTCAGAAGGTTGGTTTTGTTGGTGGCTGCTATCCTCTTTGTTAGATTATTGTGTTGCACTCAAGTGTGATTTCTAGTGCTTAATTCAAGCTGTGTTAGCTGTTATTCATCATATGCTTGGAACTTGAAAATCTGGAATCATATCCCAATGAGGGGCTTCAATACTTTGTGCTGGTTGGTGCTATGCTCTACTGCTATTCTCTATATCATGTTGAAGCTGCTGCTGTTTTGCTAATGCTACTGCTATTTCCTACGGGTGTTGCTGTCTTGCTGTTATTTTCTGTTATGGCTGCTGTTTTTCATGTCAAGATATTGTATTTTGCTGTTATTTTCCCTATGGTGTATCAAGATGTTTTCCTATGGTGCTCCTCATGGCTTCTGGCCTACTCTACGCCCTGTTTTCATGAGCATCTTGTTGCTGTTTGTGTGCAGCAGCAGTCCGTGAGGTGAAGCTCCAGGTGTTTACTCTGTTGTTGTTGTTTATGCTTGTTCTGAACCTACCCAATGGATTAAAAACAGCGTGTCTCATTTACCTTATGTTGCCATTTGGCTTAGGCAATTTCTGGTTATTTTCCTTTTAATTTTCTTTTCCTCTTAGGGTATGCTCCTTGTAGGCTGTATATTCGGTTAGCATTTTTTTCAATTTCAAGCTGATTTACCCAAAAAAAAAAAAGAAAGAAAGGTGTTTGTTGGTGGGAGAAGGGAAGAGAGGGAGAGTTGATATCCCTCCAAGGGTGTTAGCTTCTCTCACCTCCCACTCTAGGATGGGAAATTGGTGTTCAATGGCTGTTGGGACAAATTAATCCCAAGTCATGGACATAGAATTTTTTACCCAAAAAACAGTTTTCTTAGAATTCATCTCAATATGGAAAGGATAAAAATAATTCTTAATACATTGAATTGGCCACGTAAAAAGACTAATGTATCCACACACATTTAAAACCCTAAAAATCAGTTCTTACCTTTACTCCTTTCCCATTCCGCAGCCAATGTTGCTGCTTCTCTCTCTCTCTCTCTCTCTCTCTCTCTCTCTCTCTCTCTCTCTCTCTCTCTCTCGCTCGCTCTCTCTCTCTCTGTGATTTTCCCCCACTATTTCGTTTATTTAAGCATTTTCTGAGCTCTTTGACCTCCAAAAATGGCAGAAATGGAAGAAAAAGTAGAAGAGACCCTTATTAAGAGTTGGGTTTCCACTTGATCGAGGGCAGAACTTGGAGATCAAATTGAAGGAAACCAATTAAGACCAAAAAAGCAGTAGTAAAAAAATTCCCCACTCACGAAACCCCTAAATTGGATAAAACAAATCCTAATTGTAGAACCCGAAAATTTCAAAGCAATTTTCATGTAATCCACAAATTGGCCACCGAAGACCCTTCTGACGAAATATCTTCTAGCTTGGAGACGAAGAACGAAGAGAGATCGGTGGAGTGAGGGAGGATGTTAAACTAGTGGAAGAAGGGCTTCTCTCATCGACATTTAAAAATTCTTCCGGCAAAGATGTCCCAACGGTGTTTGGCGATGAGCATGTGGCCGGTGAACTGAAGGAATGACGACGTACGACGCTGGCGCCGGGAGTTTTTTATCGATTTATACCTTTCCAAATAACTATTTGCCAAAATATATCGTTTTTCAAACTATTTTTAAAAATAGTTTAAAACGCGCATGAAATGTGCGTCATGCACATTGGATATGCGTTATTCGAGTTGGCATATGCGACCCGAGCCAGCTGGATTTCCAACGTGTATCACGCACACCCAACCTGCATCATGCATATTAGATGTGCATGATGCATATCCATTATGCGTCATGCATATTGAATGTGAGTGATGCGTTATATATATATATATATATACCATCGACTAACAACCATACAAAAGTAGAAATTAAAGATTCCGCTACGCGACGACCATACTTCTTTTCTAGTCTTAGGGTGAAAGTTTAGCAGATCGCTAAATTTAATTAACTTGTTGGAAAAGTACAATCCTGCTGAGTGGAGACAACTTTGTTAGAATTGAAAATTCCAGAGCATGTTTGGTGCCAATTACAATCCTGTTATAACTTAGACAAAAAAAAAAGAGAGTATATATTACAATCCTATTATAGTTTTGTTGTTCCAATTAAAGGCTATGCTTGGTTGGTTTTATTACTTTACAAATAACTCGTTGTCACCGTCTTTGATTATTTAAAAAATTGTATCGGTTATGTTTCATATTATGACCAACATTTTTAAGACATGTGGTCTTGTACTTGTTTTAATTTGAAATCCGTGTTTTTAAATTTTTGATTTGTAGTTTGTAACTTTCGATTATGTTTGTAATTTATGATTGTGGTCACATTATAGTTTACTTGTCTCATTGTTGCCAATAATTTTCTGTTTTCTATGCCTATTAAAAATAATACTAATTGTTCCAAAAAATATATAACAGGCATATGAAAAATAGTTATTATTAGTAATTAACACCTGCCACTTGCCATGTTGTTACATCAATCTAAAAATAATAATTACATGGTTAAAGCTATTAACTGTTACTCAAAGCTATTAACCGCATGTGTGAGGAATGCAATCGAATGAGAATGCATATTAAGAGATTGACACTAGCAACTGAAGCAGCTCAATGTGCATCGGACGGGTTCCTTCAAGACGCGCAGTGGTACCTATCTTGGAGCAATGAAGAAAAACTGAAGGCCGATGTCGAACTTTTGGATGAAGAAGATATGTAATTTAGGAAACTTCAATTTTAATTTCTACTTTTTTTTTTGTCAAGCGGAATTTTTAATTTCTACTTTTATATGGTTGTTAGTCATTGGAATATATATATAACGCATCACTCACATTCAATATGCATGACGCATATTAGATATGCATCATGCACATCTAATATGCATGATGCAGGTTGGGTGTGCGTGATACACGTTGGAAATCCAGCTGACTCGGGTCGCATATGCCAGCTCGGATAATGCATATCCAATGTGCATGACGGACATTCCATGTGCGTTTTAAACTATTTTTAAAAATAGTTTGAAAAACGATATATTTTGACAAATAGTTATTTGAAAAGGTATAAATCGATAAAAAACTCCTGGCGCCGGCGAGAAGAAGGCATGGGTACTGGGTCTTCCTCCTCTTCTCTCTCCTACCTCTCTCTCTCTCTCTCTCTCTCTCTCTCTCTCTCTCTCTGGGTGTTGATTGACTCAATGGGTTGAGAGGAAGGTGATCATTGATTGTCGATTGATGAGTTGAATGAAGGGCATTGGGGCATTTTGATGAAAATCATAAATTTGCCCCAAGGGCCTAGAGGAATTCATTCAGTGACTTAGTTGCCCCCAAGTTGTCCCATGCATAAACCTAAGTTGTTTTGTATATGAACTTAAGTTATTGTGAACCTAAGTTGCTCCATGTAGAAATCTAAGTTGCCCTCTAAATTTAAAACAAGCGGGATATTTTTGTCTTCAACACAATGTCTTAGGAATAATTCGGCCCAAGGGCCACTGAACACCAATGCCCCCCTCTAAGATTAGCTTATCCCGGAAAAGAAAAAGACTTTTATACCCCTCAAACCTTTGCTTGTCCCTCGTTCAGTCTTAAGAAGCGTGTGAAAGAGTGCTGCTGGGTTTCAATGAGTATTTTGAAGTGGAAGAAAAGATGTTGAAAAGAAGGAAAAGCAAGCTTCCTATCTTTCTACCGTTACTTCTCTCTCTCTCTCTCTCTCTCTCTCTCTACATGGTACATACACATCTATCTTCTCGATGGATTGAAGCCATGTCATCTATCGTGACCCCAGGATAACAAAACGAAACCGAATTTTCCAAGATAATGACATCCAAATCAATCGCAACTTCCTCCGTGACTTCTCCCCGTCACTTTCTCTCTTCTCTTTTTATTCACTCTCTCTGTATTTGACGTGGGAGAGAATATGCAGCAGTACTCCCCTCAAGCAACCAGGAACGGCGGCGGCGAGACCCCGTCGCCTCGTCCTCGGATCAAAGCTCACTCTCATCACCACCACCAATTCCAGTCCACCGTCTTCGTCCAGAAGCTCCGGCCATTCAATTCCTTGATTTTCGTGTTTCAATTCGGGGCTTTTTGCTTCTCAATGGTTGCTTCGGTTTTCATGGTTGTTAACCCTACGGAACCAAATTCACCTTGTTGGTACCATTACGACGCCTTCAGGTATTATTAGTTTAGTAGTAGTAGTATTATTCCTACTTCCTTTTTCCCACCACCATATATATAATGCCAAAGAAATGTTATGTGCTGAAGAAAGAAAATTATTCGTTTCAATTGACCGGATTTTAATCTATCAATATACTATGGAATTGTAGTTGAAGCTTTACAAGCTTCCAAACCCATATTCCTAATTTCCTAGACTTTTGAGTTTTTAAAAATTAAAAATCCCCCACCTTTGTCCCACACACATGGCAAACGGCCGGGAAAAAAAAAAAAAAACTGTCTTCTCCCATGTTCACAGCAGTTAACATCCATGTCCCTCATTCACTCACAACCGGCCCACTACCTCCCACGTTATATTCTTCTGCTATTTCCCTCCACCTACCATTGTAAAACTCTCCTCATACACCATTCCCATACACATCAAACAAAAAAAAAAAGGCATCCAAACGAAAGAGCAATTGATTGCCATCCATTTTTCCCCCAATATCTGTCCCGCCTCCCGTTCTTGACAGAACCGTCCCACCCCCCGCGCTTGACAGAAAGGTAGGACTACTCCTCCTTCACTCTTTTAATCTCTCTTTTTTGTATTTTCCAATATAAAATCCTCTCTTTCATCTATTGTTTTTCAGAGGCGAGGTTCAGAGACAAGGTTCAGAAGAGGCGAGGAGTCAATTGTTGATTACGAGCCTTCAGGGGTTTCTTAAATTTAACCAAGTAAGTTGATTTCCTCTGTATTTTTTTTACACTTAAAATGTTCAGAGGCGACTGCAGTAGTTGGATTCTATTTTTTGCCAAGAACCTTGGCGAAAATGCGGCCTAAGTGGCTATATTTTAGGCTGTTTTTCAACTAAACTCTCAAATCTGTTAGTAAGAATCCACATTGAAGTCAAATCCCTTATTCTGATAAGGTTTTCAAGATAACTGAAAACTCCTCTGTTAAGTTGCCAAATACAAACATAACCGGAAAGAAATCAAAATAATGTCATATAGGAATATTATATGATCCTGGAAGTCAATTTGGTAAGGTGTATGTGGGTGAGCTAAGTTATATGGGAATTGAAATCTAATCTCTTCCTGCTTATTGCCTATATATACATGCAGTAGTTGGATTCTATTTTTTTGCCATTCAAAGTCTCCCTTTTTTTCCCTGTTCACAAAGAAATGCCTAACCTCTATGCTTATTGTAGGTCATAGAGACAACTTGAATAATTGACCATTGCTATCGCATGAAGTTTAAAAAAAACTTTGGTTACAATTGACTGTCTTTTTTGTAGGAATATTATATGATTTTGGAAGTCGTTTGGATAAGGTGTATGTGGTGTGGGGGAGCTAAGTTATATGGGAATTGGAATCTAATCTCTTCTTGCTTATTGCCTATATATACATGCAGTAGTTGGATTCTATTTTTTTGCCATTCAAAGCCTCTCTTTTTTTCCCTGTTCACAAAGAAATGCCTACCTTCTTTGCTTATTGTAGGTCATAGAGACAACATGAATAAATTGACCATTGCTACTGCATGAAGTTTAATAAAAAAAACTTTGGTTACAATTGATATAATGTTAAACCTGATCATTTTAAATATTAAAAAGCATGATCCTACTAATCATAAATACATTATTTTATCATTTTAAAATAATGTTAAAAACTTTGGTTACAATTGGTATAATGTTAAACCTGATGGATTCACATGTACAGCCATAGATATAACGTCCTGATATTTGGAACCAATTTTTAACAGTCACATATATGGAACTAGCGTTTGTGCCTGTTCAATGCACGGGACAATTAATAAAAGTAGGTCCGAACGGGCACAACGTTAGAACGGGTTAGTTTTGCCCGTGCATAGAACGACTTGAACGCTAGTAAACAACAACAAAAATGTACAACTCAAAGAAGGCAAACATGGTTTGAATTTTTCCTTAACCGATTAAATAACAATAAAGTCAAACTACTATGTCATGCTACACAATAGTTCTAGACATTTTTCATCCTACCCTCCGGCTCTAAGACAACCCGATTCTATTCATCGAATGGTAGTTCCTCTAGATCTTTGTCCTCCGAATCTAAAGATATGTCAATGTAGACCGGGGGTGGTGCCGATGATCCAGAGTAATGAGATCTCACGCTCTCGGGTGAAGCTTGGTGTGGGCTATACGCCAGGAAAAATTCCCCATCTCTCTTTTTGTATTTTTAGTGTTACAAAAAGGGGAAATGGTTGGTTCATTTGAGAGTTGTCACCCGGGTTTTGAAAAGGATTAACCCCGAGAAACCGTTTATTTGAAAAATGTGACTTTTTTGCCCTTTTAAAAAGGTTTTGGTCTATTGAAAACAGAGAGTTTTGGGTTCGGGAGCCAGGTTACGAGAGGGGAAAGTTTTGTTTGGAAAAGCACCCCCCTCGCCTGATAAAATCGGTCTCTACTAATATTTGTGGGATTTGGAAATTATTTTATTGCTTAACTTTTATTCACCGAAATAGTTTATAACATGTATCACATAAGCAATTTAATGGCAGAAACATAAACAGGTAGCAGGTATAAACAGGTAGACATAACATTTAATATGCTAATAACAGAAAAGCTAACAGGCATGCTTGCATATATCAATTAATTGCAGAAAATAATAGACTTTCCCACGAAAACTCAACCGTACGGTACATAATCCGTGGTTAACTTTGCACAACAGATGGTAATGACATGTAAACAGTTTGTATCAACAACGGGCATTGATAATCATGCTTCAATATAAACAGCGAAATACGAGAAGCAATTAAAGATGTTTCAAAACAAACACTGCCATACGGTAGAGGGAAATACCGTACGGTACACATACTTTGTAAGTAGTAGTTCCAAAACAACCTTAGTTAGCACAATAAAATCTGAAACAGCCATACACACTTTTCTGCCAAACGAACAATTCCTACTTTACAAAAGATGATGCATGACTGACATGAATTCTTGAAAGGATGAGCAGGGCATATATTATTCTGGACAGAGCATAAAGAGCATGACATTTAAAACATAAGAGGAAAAGGAGCTTGAGACAGAATTGTTCCCTTGAAACACTCTACCGTGCAGCAATCATGTGTACTACACGGTAGAGATACGTGGGATATTGACTTTATTTTTTTTTGCGATTGCTTAAACCATTTAAGCCCAAAACTGGTACGAGTAACCAGTTCTGAACTTAGTGGCCCTTTTCAGATTAAAAAAAAAGAAGACAAATAGTGGATGAAAGATTTATACCTCTTGGAGCGAAAACCTTTCTTTGGATAGTTGTGATTGAAATGCTGGCCTTCGGTGTAAACATGGGTGAGCAGGTGAGCTTTGATATAATGCAGTGACAAAATGTGAGGCTTGGCTTTGAATTTTAGGTGGTTTTGAAATAGTTTTGGGTTTGGCTTTTGAAGTGATTTTGTGTTTTGAAGGTGAAAAATGGCTTGCTTTTTTTGAAATGGGAATATAGGGAAGGATATTTATAGAGTGAAAATGGCTTAGGAATCAAGCAAACGTGGTTTGCACCCATTTTTAGCCGACATTATGTCCACCGTACGACACATAAGCGGTTAAAAACTCTACCGTACGGTAGACATATTTCTACCGTACGGCACAATTGACCACTATACGGCATAGTTGACCGCCGTACGGTACAGGTGACTGCTCAACAGGCTGAACTTCCCAAGGCTGCCCTGGACTCTCCCGAACTCGATTTTGGGTGTTCTTCAGACCGTTGAAAAACTCGTTAAGTCTACTTTCTTACCCAAGTGGATTGGATAAAAATAATTTTGAACATCAAAAGATATGATGATTTTACCCTTAGGTAGTTGAAAAAGAAGTCATTTAGGCAAAATCCTTGTATCTCCCTCATTTCAAATCGGATTAAGGCTTATTATATATCGATAAAGAGGGTTTTGAATGTAATAAAAGATGGTGGACTCCAAACATAAAAATAAGGAAGTTTGATTTATGAAAAATGGGCTGAAAGCAGACTAAACCGAAGACCGATGGTGCCATGATGGCCACAACATGTACTCACTCACACTAAGTGTCATTTTGGTACTCTCAAACCTAGTTCGAAGGTGTTTTCTCACCCTTTTGAGTAAAAAGAGCATTGTTTGAAGCTTTCAAGGCACGTTTTCATTATTGGGAAGCTTATATAGGCCGCTTGTCTATGGTTTTTGAAAGGTAGCTCTCCAAAAAATTTATATCAATCCAAAGGTTTAAATCATTCTTTGTTTATCATCATTGGGGACTTAAAATGTGTCCGGGATTTCCAAATTGGGGGGTCTACACTTGGCGGTAGGAAACATATGGCTGAGCCAAAACCTCTGCTCTCAATTTGTCGTACTTCACATCATCCTTCAGAATATGATATGCTTCCTGGTACTTCCGGATATGATTCTTTATGCGGTGACACACTAGTTGCTTTTGTTTCCCTTCCTCGACAACCGCGGAGTCCTCAATCACCTTCTTCATGTTGTGCTTGATGCTTTTTTCAGCTTGCCATTTGAGTCTCCCTTGGTATTCACGTTCATCCCAGGGTTTGATCTGACGTCCTCGTTGAGTATAGTGGCCATATTTATCGAAACTCATACCATATGATCCTGATGAAGAAGAGCTCGACAAGCTACATTATTTGATGTGAAAAATTAATAATTATGATGCAAAAAATTAAATATGTTGTCACAACAATTTTGTTTCCGTAATCAATCGTGTGCGTGCGTGTATTGCACCGGACCCAACCCTTTCCCCAATATTTTTTCGGCAGAGAAAACATAATCCCTCATTTCCTCCTTGATTCCCTCACAACTAAACAACAAATAATCCAAAACCCATTTTTATATCCCCTCCACTAGCGTTCAACCCGTTCTATGCACGAGCAAAACTAACCCGTTCTAGCATTGTGCCCGTTCAATGCACGAGACAATTAATAAAAGTAGGTTGGAACGGGCACAACGCTAGGTTAGTTTTGCTCGTGCATAGAACGGGTTGAATGCTAGTTTATTAAAAAAATATAATAGTAGCATGTGAATATAAAACACAATTACTGTTATTCAAACTATATGGTGACAATTAAAGAAACAACTCTTGAATTTAACCAAATAAGTTGATTTCCTCTTCGTTGAGTTCGACGGGACCCCAACTCCATTTTCCGCCATTATGTTTAAAGAAAAAAAAAACTAATATCATTTTTTTTTTACCCCGTATACAAATGTAGTGTTGTTTGAGAAGTCTCCAAATGGCTATTTTTAATTTTCCAGAATTGTGGAATTTTCTTAATTGAACGAACATGTTGAAAACCAACTGCAAAACACGTGCTTTAATTTTCACCCCCACCCCGACGGCCTGCACCCTCTCCCCCCCGTCCCCACTCCATAACTGAACACTTGAATACTTCAACTCTTTTAAAGTTGTTTGTCTTTGTTTGTAATTTATGCTTCCCGTGTTTAGTTTATGTTTTAATCTCCTCTCAATATTTATGTTCTCATTTGTTTTCTTAATTAATCTGATGCACACAGAGATATAAAAAGCTTCAAGCTCTTTCCTACCTCAATTACCCTAGGTTGCCACAACGTAGCTTACAGCATTTTCCTTGGGTACTTTGTACATTTACAGATTGAGAAATCCGTGATTCAGCTTTCAAATTTTTATTTATTTATTTATTTTATTGTGAATAGACTTGGGGTAAATATAGCAATGTTTAGTTAGCCAAATACTTGGGCAAACCTACCTTAATTTTTTTCAAGAAAAGTTTGTGTGCTTTGCAATTTTGTTGACGTTGTAATATTACGTTTTTTTTTTTCATCCCATCAAGCTTGGAGGTATCATATATCAGTAATTGGCTTTGGGCGGTTTAAGGATTTGACTGAGTTCGGAGGCGAGGGGTCAATTTTATGCCAAAGTGATCGACTGAAATGCAGAACGTGGGCTAATTCTCTCTCCTGCTGTTCTATGCACATCGACCCTGTGGTAAAGACCATGTATATAAATTGACCTTAAGGTTTTAGTGCATAAAATTTATTCGAAAGCCAATCGAACACCCAATAAGCCTATTAAGATAAACTGACCCAGGTTAAAATGAGCCAAACTAACATGTAAGGTTAGTAAAGTCGTGAGAATCAATATCTTACAAAAACTGACTCAGTATCGTACATGTAATATGTTAGTTTAAGTTCTTTTCCTATCCAAAAAAAAAAAAAAACATGTTAGTTTAAATTTTTCGCTGTCAATTTTTTTAGTTTGTCTTTTTTACTGACCCAATAAGCCTATCAAAATTTCAAAACTAACCTTACTAAATTAGATTCTAAATTGAAAAAACACAAAAACCCAGTAAAATATTTTTGGGTTCAATCTATCAATTCTCTTGGATCAACTTACTTGGTTGAATTCAAGAAATCCCTGAAGGCCCGTGATCAGCAATTAATTTCATGCGACAGCTATGGTCAATTTATTAAAGTTGTACAATTATGGGCGGTAACGGATCATTTATGGCTTACCCAGCAAAAAATTCAAAACTAAACCACGAAATCAAAAAGGGAAATTGTCATGTTAAGTACATGAATCCAATTACCAACTAAAATTTGGATGTGAGCATTCTATTATACATGAAAAAATTACGCCATTCAAACATCTATAAGAGTTAAACGAACGAAATTACAACCAAATTTTGAAAGAAGGATCCATGACCCAGTTCTGCATTTTTTATGCACGGGACAAAACAGAATGGCGGAAAATGGAGTTGGGGTCCAATCTATCAATTCTGTCGAACTTAGGGAAGAGGAAATCAACTAATTGGTTTTATAAACCAAATGCCAAACCCATGCCCAGAATCAAATCAAACGCAAAAAAAAAAAAAAAAACACACACACACACACACAGAGACACACACACACTAATTTAACTCAAACAACCATCATATCCACCAAATTCTTGATTCTGACACTAAACCATTATCTATTTTACAAAACTAAAGCAAACCCATTTCTTTTTTTTCGTTTCAAACAAAGCTAATGAACAAAGGAACAATAGAAAATTCCAGAACTCTTGTTGCCCTCCCACTGTAGTTGCTTGTAAAATCTCCAATGATATTAGGACTAGATTGTTGTCCTTTGCTAATTTGCCTAGTGGTCTACATTCTACACATTTAAGTTTACAATGGAACATTGTTTAGTAATGTACTCAAAACACTTACATAACATTGTTTCCTTTTACACACCACTTCTATATCTCATGTTGTTTTGTAGGGTTGTCAAGTCAAAACAGAACAGCCAATTGACCAGTCCCAACTTCTGGAGCAACTGTTGTTACCTCTATATACAAGGATTCAATAAATTGTGGAGTCAAAGGATCAACTTGGAATTCCTCCTCTAGCAAGGTAGTTGTAGCTGCTATTACTTCTACACTTACAGGTAGTTATCTTACTTACTCACTGGTATCCTATACTAGTTATTGGTAGTAGATTACTACTCTGTGAGTGAGCTCTACATTCTGTGTGATCCCTGTGAGAGTGTGCTTGAACCTCATCTTATCTTTGAGAGTGGATGTAATATTTAGTGGGGGCATCATGTGAGGCTTAGTAGAGGGAGTCGAGTGGTTCCTTGACCTTGGTATTTCGAAAAGAAGTGAGGGAGAAGTGAGTATTCCGAGGGAGTTGTTGGACAGGACCATACATACCTAGGAAGTTAGTTCTATGTGTCCTCTTTTATGCCTTGTTCTCTGTGGCCATGTCATTTGCTTCATTCTGTCTAGCTCTTTTGATGTGCTTCTGAATTCTTAAATTACGTATGCTGGTCACTGGATACCCAGAACAGTATTTGATTTTAGTTCTGTTTGGCTTTTGACATATTGAGAAGCATTGGTTGGCATTGGGCTACTGTTTTGCACTTGTACTGTAATTTGACTGTTTGTGTGTCTGCTCTTGGTATATTTTGTAATCATCACTCTCCCTAGTTAATTCATTACCCTGTTTAGCTGTTTATAATAGCTTTTCACTTTATATTAACTTATCCTTGGGGGGTTGTCCCTCGAAGTGTTTATGCTTTTCTAGGGGGCATGTCCCTAGCTCTCTTTTGAATCCCTATTTTGGTGCTAGTTGCTGCTACTGTTCTATTAGGTAGCTGCCTGTTATGACTGCTCATATGGTACATTTTGCTGCTGCTGCTTCTGCTACATATTAAGTCTAGCAGCTGAACAGTTCTGTGGCTGCTAATGACTACACAAAGTAGTGACAACATTGAGTCCTCTCAGTAGCTGAGTTCTTGGTGGCTATTAGTTGTGATGAGCAACCAGACATTTAGTATTATTCTATCTAATGTAATAGCTATTATATCAAGTTCATGTTCTCTGCTGGTGCTCTCTTGTTGTATCTGCGGACTGACTAGTAAGGCGTGTCCATTTCAGGTGGTGTGCATGGTTTGTATCCATTAGCTTGTTTACCTATCCTTGGGGGGTTGTCCCTAGGAATGTTAATGCTTTCCTAAGGGGCCTTCCTTAGCTCTCTTCTGCTCAGTTCTGCTTCTGCTTCGTTCTGTTCTGTTCTGTTTGGTTTCCATGCTGCGGCTGGTTGGTGAACAACGGTAAAGGAGCTGCTGTTTTGTTGCTGTGATGTACGTTGCTACCTGTTAGTCAGTGGGTCAGCTCCTTGTGAAATCGGGCAGCTGCTGTTGTCTGCTACTATTGCTGTCGGCTGTTAGCTGCTGCTGCTGTTTGGCTGCTGCTGCTGCTGTTTGGCTGTTGCGGTTGGCTGCTCACATTTAATTGTCATTTGTTTAATAGCTATGCTTGTGATTGCTAGTACAAGTCCACAGCTACTGCAAGTTAGGATTAATTTCATGGTATACCTGGCGCATGTTACTACTGTACCGAGCTGCCCAATCCTATTGCAACTTAGGATAATTTCATGCCATACTTGGAGGATGTTGGCTGTTGTACCGAGCTGCATCTGTTGATTACTTGGTGGAATTGCTTGGATGGGCCATCTATGGGCCTTTCATAACTTGTGTTGTCATTATCAAATTGGTTTGGTTTGGTATGGTGTACTTTTGGTGTACTTTGTGGACATGTATGGTGTAATGAACTGGTATGGTAGGTGGTCATTCTACTCTCCTCATGTGTTTTCTCTTCCTCTACTTAGATGAGCAGAAAACACTTGGTTCATTTTCCTCTAGTTTATGTAGCCACTTGGCATAGGCATCCTTTATTTTCTTTCCTTTTCCTTCTTTGTTCCTCCTGGGGTATGCCCCTTGTAGGCTGTATATTCGGTTAGCCTTTTTTTCTATTTCAAGCTGTTTTACCCCAAAAAAAAGTCAAGTGTAAAAGCGAGTTGCTTTGGTATTCTCGTTGATCACTTCCTTTCATTGACCTATCCTTGGGGGGTTGTCCCTTGGAATGTTTAGGCCTTGCTAGGGGGCATGTCCCTAGGTTTTACTGAGCATCTTTACGTTGCAATTTTAGTGAGGATGTCTGCTGTCATGGCATGATTTTACCACTGTTCGGAGCTGCTACATCTATTTTGGTGCTACTTCTTACTGTAATGGAAACATGGCAGTAGTTAGTTGCTGGACTGTACTGTTATGTTGCTGCCGTACTACTATTTCCCAGCCGCTGAATTGAACTAATGTATTGAATCGCTGTGATCTGTGGTGTTTAGTTCTTAAGGCTACTACCATGTGGCTACCGTTTTGCTATTCCCAGCAGCTTGACAGATCTCTAGGTGTTATTCTTGGTGGTGTTGGTTCATACTGGAGTAGCTGGTCTTTCAATAGCTATGGGTCGGTAGTGGATCATTCCAAGGTGATGCAATTGCCTGGGCTTGTAATTACACAAGATAAATTCTGACAACTCAATGGTGGCAGCTGCTAAACCTTCCTCGATTCTAGCCAGCTATCACAGAGGCTTGTTCTATCATTGGTGAATCAGATTCCCTCTCAGAAATGGTAGGAAACAAATGTGTATCATTTTTTTATACTACTTGTTTTGTCTCCATCTAATTAGTTTTGTCACCATCTAATTGTAGCCACTTGGCGTAGCTTTCCAATTTTCTCAATCTTGTCGTATGTTTTCCCTCCCTCTAGAAAGATGGATTGAAAACATCGTGTTTCATTAACCATATGTAGCCAATTGACACAGGCTATTTTCTTGTAATTTTCTTTTGTTTTTTTTTTCTTTTCCTCCTGGGGTATGCCCCTTGTAAGCTGTATATTCGGTTAGCCTCTTTTTTAATTTCAAGCTGATTTACCCAAAAAAAAAAAAAAGGAACAATAGAGACCCACTGACCTCAATATTTTGTTGTGAAGATATATACTCGGATACCTCCTACACCGATGCACGAAATTAGCATCATCCACAGTCCTCCTGATTTGCCGTTGCTTGAGAGAGTAAAGGAGTGAAGGAGGAGTAGTCCTACTTTTCTGTCAAGGGCGGGGGTGGTACGGTTCTGTCAAGAGCGGGGGCGGGACGGTGGTGGCAGCGAAGTCAATCTGTGAAAGTTTGAGGGAGGAGTGAGGCGGGGGTTCATAGGCCATGAGAGAGTGAGAGGTGGGGGTGTGGGAGATAGGCGTGGGGTGGTGGAGGTTGAGAGAGAGAGAGAGAGAGAGAGAGAGAGAGAGAGAGAGAGATGGATGCCGGAGCCGAATTGGAGGAGTAGTTGTGCAAAACGTGGGTGGTTTTTTTTAAAATAGAAAAATAGAAAATATAGGAAGTTGTGGGCTAGGGCTGTGAAAAACGTGGGTTTTTCTTTTTTTGTTTTAAATAGAAAATATAGGAAGTGTGAGGGATGTGCACGTGGGTATTTTTTTTCTTTTTAATCAAAATGGAAAAGTTAGGAAATAAGGATTGGGGGTTTGGAGGCTTTTTGAGAGTTCAACTACATTCTCTTACGATATTGATAGATTTCATTCTTTTGTTTCCCCAGACAACACACGGCAGAGAGAGAGAGAGAGAGAGAGAGAGAGAGAGAGAGAGAGAGAGAGAGGGAGAGAGAGAGAGAGAAGGCAGGCACCATTCCTCCATCTCCCATCTCCACCACCACTGTACATCATCTCCACCGCAACCGGACGCCACCTCTCGCCACCACCACCACCTCTGGTCACCAACAGCACCGCCACCTCCACCCCTGAACACCCTCCCGTATCTTCTCACCACCTCCTCCAACCGAACCACCATTACCACCTCCCACCACCGAAGTCACCTCATCCTCCTCACAACCAGACCACCTCCAGACGCCGCTCTTCCTCTCACAAACCGAAGCAAAGCACCACCAAGAGCATCACCGCACAGCCGTGCTCATATCACCACCTACCGCGACCGCCATCGCTCCGATCGGCCACCGAACCTCTCTGAAAACCATTCGCTGGACAAGAGGTAGTTCAGAACTCACCTTCCTATGTATATATTATGTTTATATAATAATTTTGGTGTTACGGTGTGAAAATAATCGAACCTGATGGTGCTGGTCGAGTCTGGGCGAAACTCACTGATTTTTCCGACCTGAATAGCCACTGGAAATGGGAAATTGATT
The DNA here is from genome assembly GCA_014282245.1 of Rhododendron simsii. NCBI lineage: Eukaryota > Viridiplantae > Streptophyta > Magnoliopsida > Ericales > Ericaceae > Rhododendron > Rhododendron simsii. Next base: position 23,071,288 of record CM024955.1, read on the forward strand.
GTGAAATAATTACGGTTTAGTCCCTTGTATTTAGTTTGCTTGTAAATGCACCTTCTTTTTTTTTTTTCGGTAAAACAGCTTGAAATTGAGAAAAAGTGAAACCGAATATACAGCCGACAAGGGGCATACCCCAGGAGGAAAAGAAAAGAAAACAAAACAAGAGTAAAGGAAATTGCTTATGCCAAATGGCTACATTGACTAAATGACATGCATTGTTTCCAGTCCATCTAAAAAGAGGGAAGGAAAACAACGCCTTTATGGCACCCCGAAAAGATAACAGAAACCTTGAAGAGCAGCAACAGGCATCATCAAAACATCCATAATAAGCATAGAGTAGGCAATGACAAGGTTAATAAGTCCCGATTTGATCCTAGTTTTTGTAGCAAATGTGAATTATTATAATACCGCCAACACTCCGAAATGATTTAGAGTAGACGTAGATTTTTGGTCCGTAAAGGAAAAGGAAAAACAAAAGGAATCATATTATCTTTTTAATAATTTCAATCGCATGATTAGTTATTTTTATTGCACAATTAAATGTTGTTAGCATGTTTCATTGAAATGTTGAATTGCTCGCTATTTTGTTGTACTTGTAGTGGACAAATAGGTTCCCGGGGTTGGTTGCGATGTGTGGACTTACCATTTTAGACGTTGAAATAGGGTTAACGGAAAATGGAATAAAGTGAGAGGCTATGATTGTGATTCCAGGTATGGAACCCGTGGTAATGTATTGTTGGAGGTTGATTGGTGGTGAAATTGTGGATGTTGTTTGACTTGCGAACCCTGGGTACAGCATGGTGGTGATCGGCTCTCGGATGTTAGGACGGGTCATAAGGGAGGTAATGTGCTTGTGTCACAACCCAGGCTAGCTGTTATTGTGTGCGCATCCGGTGAAATTTTATCCAAGCTTGTGGTCGAGGATGGGATACCCAAGTACATAACTTAGGTATCTTTCATTCGAATCTGGAAAAGGGGAGTCAGACCACACTAGTGCCTTATGCCGGAGGTTATGGGTAGGAACGGATCTGTGGATAAGATTCGAGATCTCACATAGGTTGAAGGATAGTAATGAAACAAAAGTTATTTGTTCTCTTTTTATGTTATTTTTTAATGCATTTCAATGATATATCCTATTGCTTGTAAGTTATGGGTTTCGAGTGGATTTTGGCTACTGAGCGTCATCGCTCACGGTACTATGTTGCCCTGGTAACTTGAACGCCAGGTATTGAAGACGGAACAAAACGGGTGTAGGCAAGGAATGATTTGACGGAGACCAAGAAAGAGATTGTTGACTCTGAATTCCGTCCTCTTAGATGCTCTGACTAATTTAAATCGACCTTATTTTGAGAGCTTCCTGGTCTATTGGGAATTGTAATATTTTGACAGATTTAAAAACTTAAATTAAATTTGATATGATTGTAATATGGTGACACGGGCTTTTGGAACAGTGAAGTAGTAAATCTATGGATATCTCTTGGGGAAAATTGTCTTTGGAAATTTTAAAGCCTGGAAGAAGAAAATTATTTTTGGAAATTTCTTTTCAATGTTTTAATAATACCTTTGAATTTTCAGGGCATTATAAATGGTATCAAAGCTTTAGGTTCAAACCCTCAGCGTTGGGTAGATTGGGTAGATCACTTTCCAAGGGTGTTATCCTGAATGGTTAAGCGCTTAACTTGTCTTTCATCTTAACTACTATCTGATAATCTATTGTGAGAGTAGCATATAAATATGTTAGTAGCTATCGCTTGACTCTGTTTGTTAAAGTTATGAAGTCAATGTTCCCAAGAAAGAGATTGGAGAAACCGTCCTATTGTATAATGGCAGCTGATCAACCAAGACAAAGGTTTTAGTTTGAAGACGAGGATATTGGCCTTAACAATGAAGGAGAAGAGACAGACACTACAAGAAAAATCGCCTTTAATAGCGGTCGAAAAATGCTATTGAAAGGTATAGACAGCATTTTTTGAAACGTTGATTAGCCAACGTTATTAAAAGTCTAAGACCTAATACAGTGTTTTTGGGCCGCTGTCTATTGTGTAGTTTTGATAGCATTGTTGGGCCACTGTCTATTGATTAATAGCATTTTTTGAACGCTGTACATTATGTAGTTTTTTATAGAGTGTTTTGAACCTTGTATGTTCTGTAGCTTTTATAGCATTTTTAAACTGCTACTATTTATTGTACATTTTCTATGGTGTTTTTTAAATGCTATCATTGTACAGTTTCTATAGCATTTTTAAACTGCTATGTTTGTTTAACCTTGCATAACACAGAACTTGCTACGTATGCGCATCTTTCTGTATCAGTTTTCCTTATTTTATACAACACTACAACCGAGTAATCTAAATAGCAAGCTCATACAACAATACTAACAAAAAAAACAAGATGGCTCCAACAAAATATGTCTCCAAACATCAAAGCAATCACCATTACATAGAAGAAAATCAGTATGCTATACATGTCTTTTCCACATTTCTATATATCCCAAAAGTGGAATACAAGCTTTGTCACCAAATATCAACAAAAAGGCCTTCCGAAACATCTATGCATGTATCCCAAAAGAGGAGTTTAAGCCTTGGCACCAAAATATTAACAAAAAGGCTACATGTCTATCCCACATTTCTACCTATCCCAAAAGTGGAGTACAAGATTTGTCACCAAATATTAACAAAAAGGCCTTCCGAAAGATCTATGCATATGTCCCAAAAGTGGAGTTTAAGCTTTGGCACCAAAATATTAACAAAAATGCTTCAAACCAAAACAATCCTTCCAAGCGATCATGACAACTAGCGCACTAGCAGATCATACAATATCGATCTTCAACAAAAAGTCACAAAAAAACCTTGTCTTCTTTATCAACCCATAAACCTACATATTGTAGAAGCAAACATTTCAATTGATAGAGTTATAACAATTTCTACTAAACCAAATTTATAAACAACAGAGTATAACAAATTATATTCTTTTTTTCACATATATAAGTGGAAAAAAAGTACATTACCCTGGGGTTCTATTCCATAAGAACCTTGTCAGCAAGCCATGCAATGGTAGATCCAACAGCTTCTTCAATAGTAGTCATAAAACTTGTTTGCCTCCACAAATACATTTCAGGCTTCTTTGAAACAACCACCCAAACTCTCATTGTGTTAGGTCCGATGGGAACATGATGAACAGTTGCACTTGGATCACTAGAAGACCAACATCCTTCAGCAACTACTTCTCCTGTCCCCATCCAATCAAGCAAAATGCACTTGCCGCTATGTGGGTTAGTAGTGTTAATGCTCTTTAACAACAAGGCAACACAACAACAACAACAAAAATCAACAATGTAAGTGTAGTGAAAAACTAAAATTAACAGTAAACCACTAATAATCTGAATAACAACTCCACTTGTCAAACATAGGATACAAAATTACATGAAACTAACTTGCCTCTCTTCCTTATTCTTATGGCTGCAACTATTGTGGATGCTTCATTGTTAGTCTGAGAGAGAGAGAGAGAGAGAGAGAGAGAGAGAGAGAGAGAGAGAGAGAGAGAGAGAGAGAGAGAGAGAGAGAGAGAGAGAGCATGGGCTTAGTTGTAGGCACATGTATACTTAACTTGGGCATTGTACAACTGTACGAATCAAACTACCTTATTCCTAATCCCCCTTCAAGTGTCCTAACATCATTCTAAGAATCCTGCCTAACAAAACAAATTCAATGTACTAGATTTTCTCTAGAAAATTGATGAGGTTTAAAAATGGGTTGTAGCTTGACTTCTTTACCAAAAAATGTGATTTAGACTAATGTGGCTGAAACATGGCATCCCAAAAGTTCATGGGATTCAGAGTAAAAAGCGAATGTGAATGCCAAAGTGTGAAAGTGAATGCTAAACAAAAAGAACACTCTCAAAACACATTCAAACTAAAGTGAATGAAACACAACTTATAGCAGATTCAGGTTCAGAACACCGCCAAAGTAAAGAACTATTAGTGCCAAAGCTTTTTCAAAGCAAGTGAAACAGATTCAGTGAAGATTCAAGCAACAAAAACAGAGTCAATGCAGTTCAAGCAATTGAAACAGATTGAATTCAAATTCCCATAGTGCAGATTCAAGTAAAGCAAGTCCAACTAATGCAGGAATTATTGAGTATCTAACTTTCTCTAAGTTCATTCATTCAGATGAAGAGGGAGGAAGCTAAAATCACTGCATGGGAGAACCTTCAGACGGCAAAAGCCAAGGCAGCGATAAGGAAACTAGAGATTCGTTAAAACCTTTCCAACTAGCATGTGTAATGCAGTTCTAGATTTTATGGAGAAGTGTCACATTACTTATCCATCTTATGCGCACAACATTCCAAATAATTTTCAGAAATCTGTCAACCAAGAATCAATAACTTTTTTACAAATGCTAAAGTAAATAACTTTTTACCGAGGGAGAAACAATGGGTGTAGTTGGTGTTCCTCTTGTTGCCAGATTTTGAGGCTAGAAAGTTAAAAAAAGTAAAACAAACAAAACATCATTAGTCATAGTAGTCTGAAATAACCACCAATGAAGGAAATTTCATTGGTTTTTCTTTAACTCATCAATTTCATTCTGCATATATGCAATTTCAGACTTGCATTGAACATGTTCCTCACAAATCTCAGCCATTTGACCATTCATTTGTGATAATATAGTTAATTTTGTTTTTGTGACTCCTTTTTCAAATGCTCTTACATGGCCATTCTTCTCAGGACCAATCACTTTAGAAAAAGGATCCTCTTTCAGATTAGTCAAAGGTGAGCTTTGTGTATCCAGTTCAATTTTTTTCCATATCATTCTGTAAAATTGCATAACAAAAAATCAAAGTAAAGACCAATGAGACTGTTAATAAATATAACAAGTAAAATACACAAATCATGAAAGAGTCATGGCCTTACAAGCTTTTGAGCAACATTATTGTTTGCAGGTCGACCATCCTTTTTTTTTTTTTTTATGTTCTGTGGCCCAAATAGCGACTCTACTTGTCTTCTTTTTTTCGCTTTCTAGAGTAAAGACATATATATGATCAAAATGCAATTTGAGTTACACTTTTTAATAGGAAGTATGACGATCTTTCATAATGAACAAAGAAATAGAAGTATTACCGGCTCAATAGTCAACCGTGCATATCCCTTACGACTCATAGTATGCTGCAGTTCTAGTTGTTTCTTTCTCATCTCTTTAAAGTTTTCACTTTTAACCTGAACTCAAGAACAAAATAAAATCACAACCTTGTATGTTGGAGCTTTAGTTGTCCCTTTTCCAAATGCACATACCTTGAATGCTGCACTGGTCTTTTTCTTCACAAAATCCTTCCAATCATGCAGTGATTTGACATTATCAGGCTGCAGCTTTAGCCTTTCGTCCTCGTTTGGAGCATTCTTTACTTTTGTGACTAACCTCGACTTTGAGGCTCTCCAAACTTCAACCACTCTCTGGAAAACCAATTCTCTATGCCATTCTTCTTGAAGATTGAATCTTACCTGAAAATATGAATGAACTTAGAGAAAATTCTATCATTTTTCACTTCTACAAATGATAGAATACTTGGCCGCTATACCATACCTGAATTGATTGCCATAGGACTTCTGCCAATCCTGAAGGAAGCTTTCGCCAATCCGAAAGTGTATATGGTACAATCTTTCGAACTAGAGTCCCTAAGAAAGAAGACAACTTGATTGATCCATCACCAATTGGTTGACCATTCTCGTCAAACTTAACTTTAATCTGACTACCTCCATCGACAGCAATGATTTTTAGCTTGGTTGGCCCTCTTTTGGGTTTTAGATTCTATGACTCTGTTGTATGGGCAACATTTGTTGCTGGACCATTTGGGACAATATGTGGTAATGTCTCAGGACTTTCTTAACTATATGTTTGGTTATGATGCAAGTCACATGATAACTCTTTACTAGGAGCCATGCTGCACCTGTTTGCATAACTTGTCATGAAATTAGTTAAGTAGATCAAAAGATACATGTAACTCATAGTACGTTGTCATTGTAGCAAAAGATAGATAAAGCGACATAGCAAATGAAGTTACAGATATGAAAAAAAAAAAAGGAGTAACTAAATATATATTATCCAAAATGACACGACAATTGAAAATAGGCACAAAAATTTAAATGTGCGAATGTCCAACTAAGATTTCCTTTCAATAACTCCATAATTACACAAATCATACTAGTGTGCCCTCGCAATCTTCTCTTGCATTAGTTACGCGATCTCCTTCACTATCATCATCAATGTCCATACCAAGTGCTGAAAAATCTTGTGGCATGGAAGAACTATCAACGGTTTCTTCTAACATTTCCATGTCGTAAAAACCCCTAGGTGGTGCCTTTAGAACAACATACCAATTGGAAGAGTCTGCCTCTATTGAATAAAAAACTTGTTTTGCTTGCGAAGCAAGGATGAAGGGCTCTTTGTCATATTGCGTCTGACCTTGGTGTAGTTGAATTGTTAAGTTGAACAACTGGCCCACAAAGTTGTTCTTCTCGTACTAAGTGAATTGTTAAGTGAACCGATGTTAAAGAACGAGGGAGGAAAGAAACTCTCAAACATTCATAAGGTTTCCATAACTTCATCTTCAAGGGCTTCCATTTCTTCTTGATCAATGACTCTTTGACACAATCTATTGAAGAATGAACAGAAGCAAAGTATTGCATTTCTAGGTCCCTTTGGTAGCAATCCTTTTAAGGCTACTTGCACCAATTGTCGCATTAGCACATGATAGTCATGGGATTTGAGACCTGCGACCTCAACTCGTCCATTGATACACAGTTTCCAATGTTTGAGCTATATCCATCAGGTCATTTCAAATCAAATAACCTCTTGAAAAAAAATCTGTTTCTCAGCCTTAGAAAGAGTATATGGAGCTGGAGGAAGATGTCATTGTCCCTCGCTCTTTTGGATGCAAATCATTCCTTATTCCCAAAATTTGTAAATCCTTGCGAGCATTTAGGCCATCCTTAGATTTTCCAATGATATCCAATAGTGTGCCAATAATGCTCTCACAAATATTTTTTATGATATGCATTACGTCTAAGTTATGACGAATTGGCAATTCCTACATAGACAGTTAGATACCAACTCATAAAACCTACTAGAACACAACATGAAATAATTATTAATATAATGACAATGCATTTAAATACCACTTGCCTCCCAATATGGTAGATCAAAAAAGATTGACCTCTGTTTCCACATTTGTTTATCTTCGTCATCTCGCTTTCTTTTTGACGTTCCACCTTTTCGCTTTTTGCCATTTCCCCCAATCATTCTTAAAACCTATAAGAGCAAGTGAAATCCAACGGCCAGTCATGATTGGAGGTTTTTTCCCTTTCTCTCCCTTTCCGTCAAACCATGCTTTCTTCTTTCGAAAAGGGTGGGATGGTGAAAGAAAGCACCTATGCCCCATATATACCATCTTTCTATAGAATTTTAACCATTGAAAACTTGTATGTTCTCCACATATTGGACATGCAGTTTTACCTTTTGTCTTACACGTGGCAAGATTTCCATATGCTGGAAAATCATTTATGGTCCATAACAAAATTGCCCTCAACTTGAACCTAGAGTCCGTGAGTACATCATAAATATTTGTACCATTGCTCCACAAATACTGTAGGTTCTCAATGAATGGTTGTAAATACACATCAATATCATGACCAGGTTGCTTAGGTCCTGGGATTAACAATGTCAATAAAACATTTTCTCTCTTCATCCATAACCAAGGTGGCAAGTTGTATACAACCAACATAACGGGCCAACAGTAGAGCTCAAATTGCCGTGGATTGAAACCATCAGTAGCAAAACCAAGCCTTAGATTGCATAGGTCTTTTGCGAAAGACGGCCACTTAGAATTAACTGTCTCCCACGTGGGGGTATCAACTGGGTGTCGCATCTTTCCATCTTGGCTTTTATGAGTGGACTACCACGTCAAATTTTTAGCCATCTCCACTGGCCAATACATGTCCTGAATCCTTGGAATTGTAGAAAAATATCTCAAAACTTTCGCAGGAACCCATTTTCTTATTTTCTTTGTGCATACATCTATCTCCTATCTTGAACTATTACATTTTGGGCAATTCTCCAACTTTGCATTCTCTTTCCTGAATAAACAACTGCTCACACAAGCATGAATTTTTTTGTAACCTAGTTTAAATGCTTTGAGAAGTTTTCTAACAGCTTGCATGGAGTCTAGCATTACATTATCCGGAGGGAACATATTACGTAGATCCTTTAGAAGACCGTTAAAGCTCTCATCAGACCACCCATTATCAATTTTACGTTTGTATAATTTAACGATTGCTGATAACTTCGTATAGTTTTGGCAACCTGGGTACAATGGTGTTTCAGCATCTTCTAATGATTTTGCAAACTCGTCCCTCTTTTCTTCCTGTGGTTCAACATGCTCTTCATCACGTGCATATGCCGCACTATACAAGTTATAAGCATTCAACATTTCCACTTCTTTAGGGTTTTCAACTGCACTTGGGTGCTCCCCGTGGTGAAACCAAGTTGTGCATGTAGGATCCATTCCCTTTATTACTAAGTGCTCATAAACATCCTCTAGACAGTGGTGGCTTAAATTACGGCAATCTTTGCAAGGGCACAGAATCTTTCCTAGATTTCTGGCATTTTGGTTAGCCATTTTCACAAAACTCAATGCTGCTTTCATATATCATCAGTGGATCTACCAATGTTAAAGGAAAATATGTTAAACACTTTAATAATCTACAACCACTTTATGTGTAGTAGCCTGAAGGTAGATTTTTATTACCTAATCAAACGCACCCAATCTTTGTCCATCATCCTAACAGCAGACAATTTGTTTCCTGATATGAGGTAATCATACAAGCGAAATCCTCATGAAATATACATGGACATATATCATTCTTGGCAATAAGCAAGAAATCCAAACCCTCTAAGTGCATAAGTTGTGAAAATAGGGTAAAGGATAACTATGCTTCATGATCTTGAAGTTGCTAAGAACGACTAGCTTTAGAGATATGTACAACAGTAGTGAAAGAGCAAAACAGCTAATGGTCCAATGCATAAAAGGCAAAGAAAGTGGCACCCATTAAGCTACACGTTTTAACAAAGACAAAACCAAGATTATGATAGGGAAAAAAAGGGAAATGCATGGCTTATACTTTGAACTTCAATGTAGCAAGCAGGAAGACAGGGTGCCGATGGCTTGTTAATCCTAAGAACCTCCATGAGATGCTAGTTTCAGGAATATAGAATCTTCTTTGAGGAACTGTCATACATCTCGATGTCTGTGTTGTCCCTTTCTTATAATTAACAAAGAAATTCCCAAGAATATGTACAACTAAATATTTATTCCAAAGAAATGACCAAGTTTGAATCTTTTAACATGAAAAATTGTGGAACATACTTGGAACATGTGTTTACTCAAGGTTGTGCATGTTACAATATATGTGCCACATCATATGGTTCCTCTCATACTCGCCAAACGACTAACCATCAGAAAAATCAAATGATCAATGACATGGCATATGAAACTAATGCTCGAGAAAACCATGAAAGTAGAGTCTCAAGGAGTGATGGAAGGACAAGTGATGTGAGAGACAGTGACATTGATGAAAAGATCTGCTATTTAATTGGTCTATAGATAAGATTGCCCTTCTACCAGATTGAACCTGGGTTGATGCTGTTGTTGAGGAAACATTTGGAATCAAATACTAAAAATTCGGCAAGTATATTGTTAGTTGTTCTTCTTTCACGTCAGTTGTTCTTCTTTCACGTGTACTTGTTTCGACTCCTTTAAACCGCATTGCTGCTCAAGTAAGTTTCCATAGATTCTTTTGCAGGAAAGAGTTCATGTCTACTTTGTCACCGCTGGGCAAAAGAGCCACCTCATGTAGCATATTTTCCTAGCTGAAACTCGTAGATATATAGTGTTCCAAGAGCTTAATTTTTTTCAATTATGATTTTGGCATGGGACTATTACATTATACTGCCCACTAGTCTATTCCATATATCTAGTCCCTGGTCAAAAAATATGAACCATGATTCTTTTGTATAAAATTCTTTTAACACCATATCAGTTACATGACTCGCGCTTGCTTATGCGAGGCTGGACGTGAAGGAGGTTTTGTTTGGTGGTGCCGGATATGTTCCTATATTGTGTCACTCCAAAAAAATATTGCCATTGCCTTAAGCCCAAGTTTAGCACCAGTTAACAAGTGACATATATAGCAGCAACAATTATCAGTAACACTTCATCTCAATAACCAAGCTTTAGGTATATCAGTGAGAATTCATCAGTTTTTCTTTGATTTCTCTCCTTAGTTCACATCCTATTTAATAAAATAAAGACAACCATAACCAACAAATCACACATGCTCGTATACCATTTGCTACTAACAGTACGACATCATTTAACTAGAAAAAGATACCACGAAAAAAGTAAAGCCCGAACCTTATATTTCGGTAAGAATGAAAGGCAAAAATCAAATTAAACCTAGTGATAAGTTTCCAAACTGATTGTTTGCTTCTGTAGGTGCAATATGTACAATGAAGAAGCAGATGAATGATGAAGGTTATGAGATTAGTAAAGAGACAAAAGTTATTGGATACACCGACAAAAACAGACCATTTATACACTGACATCAATAAGCATATAATATTAACCCAAGTGATTTGGGGAAACGACAACCCAGCTATTAAAACACAACCAGTGGACCTCTTCAAACTCTTTCTTTATATTTGTTTCATAAAACCTAGGGTAGGAGACCATATCATTTAAAATAAATTCTGATCTATTCTGTGCAAACTATGTATATAAAATGAAGATTTATACAAAGTAGAACTTTTGAGCACATAGACCTAAAAAATAACCCATAATTTCTAATAAACAATGTAAAATCACAAACCCCCAAAATCAAACCCTAAAAATGCTTAACATTACATATATGTCAGTATATATAAGATAATCGTTTTCGAAGTAGCTGGGTTTGTGCATGTCGGAAAGCTTCTCACTCTACAACTGGATTTGTGGCTGGGTTTGCTTAATCATACATGATCAAAAGCTTCTCACTCTAATTTCGAAGTGGCTAGGGTGGCGGGTTCGGGTGCCCCAAGTGCAGGCAGCCTGTCGCGTGCACCTTCGTCTGGTCGAACTGGTCAAGGTACTTGAGGAACTCGATCATGTCCACGCCAATGCATCGAGCCAGCGTCAGCAGCGGCTTGTGGTTCTTCAGGTACTACAAGAACGTGTTCCAGTCTCGTCACTTTTGCGACTTGTACCGGGTTGGCGTCGGCGCTGCCGTAGTTGACCTGGCCTCCGCCGATTCTCCGCTGCCTGGAGTGGTCAATGAGGGACCTTCGCCCTCATTCGGGTCGGGCGCTCCGACTCCGGCTCCGGCTCCAGTTGCCGAATCCATCGATTTTCAACCCTCTTATTAGAACATGAAATTCAACAGCCTCTTACTGGATTTTCACGAAAAAGGGAAGATTTGGTGTGTTAATTTGGATTTCTGGTCTATGGGTAATTTGGAGAGAGAGAGAGAGGAACAAACCTGGTGTGCACGATTGAAGCCCTAGGACACGAGAAATTGATCCATTAACGAGCAAAACTAGTTCGCAATGCTTGAGATATCAAGCTCCAATTTGCAAGAAGTGATTGGGAGATTTGGCGACTCTAATTTTGATGGATCAATTGGAATTTTTGGTGACTTTGGGCGGCAAGGATTGGCGCCTAAAGCTTTTCTGAGTGGAACGCTGTTCTCCTTTAATGAAACACTATAACTTTATGAGCGCAAGGCTCCGAGGGAGCCTTTCCTTGTTTCTGATTAGGGAAAGCTATAATTCCTCCTCTTTTATAGCATAGATGAAAAAGCGCTATAACTTAATGCAATAAAAGCCCATATTTGTTGTAGTGAGAGGCTGACGAAGAGGTTACTTAAGAGATTGAGTACCTACCGAAAGAGAATCTTCCTTCCCTTTCTAGACTACTATCAGAGATAGGTTGGAAAGTGTAGAGGGCATTGTGAGAATGTACCGTAAGAAAACTTAAGTCTTACTTGTATGAGTAGTAGTTAGGGCTGGCTGTAGTGAGCACGTGTATGGCCCATGAGGCACTTCCTTATCTATTTTCAATTGTCATTTAAAAAAAAAATACAATAGGAATGTTGCATGTCATTGTATATGAAAAAATTTATACATTGTTTTATTCTGTCAACTTCGAAATCTTTGTCACAATGATGTAAAGTAGAAACCTCTAACCCTAACTTCGTATGAAAACTAATGCCTATATCAATGCTGCCCACGTCATCAAAATTTTTTATGTCAATCTCGAGGTCAAACGCCCAACCAAACCCCAACGTGACACTGAGTAGCAATGAGATTGTGCAACTTTCATGGATGATTCGCCGCAACTATGCAAGCACCCTAACCCCAAGCATCATACGCCCTCAGCCTTATAAAATTGATGGATAAGAGGATACGGTCAGAATTCTACGACCATGGGCCACCTATTTCCTACGAAGGGGTTTCCCAAACAACCATGGAATCATAGTTTTAGCGAATTCTAGAGCTACTGGGAATTAGCTGTAACACCCCGACCTAAAATTTGTCCGTGGTTCGATTTAAAATGAAGGCAATGTTGAGACCGGCATGTAAAATTATTTAGTTTTAGTTTGGACAAAAATTAAAAATATTTCTTTTATAAAATGTACACATAATAGATAATTTACTTGGAAGATGACAAAATACTGTAACTAGAACATATATGTATAATGTGTACAGGACTTGAAAATTCTACCAGGTTCCAGAGGATAAAAGGGGTAAAAAAGAAGGGTACCACAATCTTCTAGTTTTTTTTGGATAAATACAATCTTCTAGTTTAGCACATCGTAGGCTTAAATTCTACACCTCATACTTATAATTTTACCGCCTCCAGTTTCTGTGACACCTGAACAAGTTAGGTGTCAGGATTAGGCTAACTAAAGAAAGCCTATAAATAGGGTAATACTCTATGTGCATGTCAAAGAAAAGGGAAGTAGACAAACTACTTTTAGTACGGAAAAAAAAAAATGCTACTGGTAGTACTAGAACAGTAGTCTACAATTGGTGCAATTGAAAGGAAAGAAAAGAAAAGTAGTCAAGCCGTGTACTAGTGTACTACTTTAGTTCAGTAGACAGCAAGGGTAGAGGTTGAGTCTTCATTATATTCTCAAGTTTTAAGGTGAGATACTTATACTAGTTACATGATTTTCCTTCATAAAAGTAGCATGATTTTATGTTGAGAAAAGATTACAATTTTTTTTTAGATATGCCATGGGAAAAATGTGACAAATTTTTCATAGAAGCACGTCAGACAAAGGTGGTGACGCTATAAAAATTTAAAGCTAGAAAAAGGAAGCGGTCAAACAAAGGAGATGACCTATTGATGCATCCAGACAGTTGTCCCGAGTTTGGGGGTCGCTTAAAAAGATACCATAACACAAAATGGAGTTATACAGACGGAAAGAATAGGACCCTAGTGGCCGGTGACTTGATCATTTCACACAGAAAGAGGGGTCGTCCCCTACAGAAAGATTAAACTGTTGGATGAACATCATAAGATTATTTATTTCAGATTGTGCAAGCATTTATGTTTCCATGGTATAAAACGTGCAACTTTTGTATTTGTATCTCACACGAGCATTCGGCTTATGAAAATTAATATTTTTCACAGATAATGAAGAATAGAGATGGAGTTGCTGTTGCCCTGGGACATGCTTGTTGTACTTTTGTATAGATGTTGTAAAAATGTTACCTTTTCAGAAGACTTGGGTTTTGTAATAAGTGTTTTTGAAATAAAACAGTTATGTTATTTTCAAACCATTGTCTCCAAATTTAATTATGAAAAAGAGGTCTGGATGAGCGTTACGACTCATCGGCTGGTCACGATGACTCGACAAAGTTCTTAGAGTCGGGGTCGTGACATAACCAACATCCGATAAGATGGTGATTGCATTACTTGGTGTCTTACTCGATCTAGGGAGAAGTCAACCACTAAGGAGATGTGACCTAAGTAACCAACTCTATAATTACGCTGACGTAAACTCTGTTTGAAGCCCAATTGAAAAGAAGGTAATTTCGGACACCTATGAAGTCATCAAGGACCTGAGCCTTCCTTAGGCTGAAGCTGGGAACCCCGAGCAGAACCTGGGATATGACGCATCTCATACAACTATCATGACGTGCCTCAACCTTTGTCCATACAAGCTAGCCAAGGAACAAGATTATCATAAGATTCAACGGCGACCATAGAAGTTAAGAATCTCAAGCTTATGTTTGATAGAGTCTAACTTCATTTTGGGCATGGATCGGCTACCGCCCCTTGCATCACTATCAACTGCTATCAGAGAAGCGAAGATTCAATTTCTACAAAGGAGGTTGTCTTTTTTTTTTTTTAAGGGGGATAGAAGAGCTAATGATTTTTATTCATCTTAATCCTCTTTCTCCGATTGATAGTATTCTAACCTCCCGCTGTTTTTCAATCTCTCATGACTCTTCATAAAATCACCTTTGTCGTTGTGACTCTTCATAGTTAGAGCTACAACTTCAACTTTACAAATCGTTAAACTCCTTGTCTATTCCAAGCACCTAACTCTCGTGACATTTTCTTTTGTGAGTTGGGTATTCCTAAAAATCATTTTGTTCTAACCTCTCTTAATTTGATTTGGTTTGAAGTCAACAGTTAACTCAATTATGAGTCTAATATTTCTTATCCATTAAATACTTCATGTTTGGAGCAATCCTCGTTTATTTTGACCAGCGCACTATTAGCTATCCACAACCTTCGATTCTTTTGATATCACAAAAAGACATGTGTCCAATCTTACAAAACTATAATTCCGTAAACGTAGTTCAATTTTCAGTGTTGGAATTGTCCAGTCCTTGAATGCACATATTGTTGTTATGCTTCACTTTCTTTGAGCTATGTGTACCCTGTCTTGAGCTAATTATAAGATCCAATCATCATTTCATCAATTACTTGTTCTATTCTAAGAATGGACCCAAAAGTCATTGTTTATTTTTCGCTTGTTCTCATTATTATTTTTCCTTCTTTTAAACAACCATAGTTAGATACTTGTTTTGAAATACATTTGGTCGATGTGATGCAAAACAAATATCTGGTTCGGTCTCATCGTTGGACCTTGTAATCCTTTCAGAACCTATCGCGGTAAATCTATATTTTTGGTATGAGAACCTTGTTTATTCCTTTGCAATATTCGGAAGCCCAAGTATTTGTGTGTTCCATTCACATGTTAAACTTTTTATCAGCACTATTTCAATGACGAAATTCTTCAAATCCAAATCATTGAGTTTGCTTCGGTTAACTTGATTCTCATTGTTCTTGTGTTCAACTCAACTCAAAACTACTAGTACTCGGACTCTTGGAGGAGGAGCTATTCGAACTTTCTATTCGGTGCTTTAATCCACAAACATTTGACTCATGGTTGAAATCTTTTGAAAATTCTTGTAATCTTCTTGTTTCTTTTGGAGAAGAGTACCATCCCCCGACTAAGAGCCAAGCACTAAACTTTCAAGAACTGGTCAAGGAAGGCGATATATTGATGATATACGATCACTCAAAGCTTGTATAAGAGTTATGCTGACAAGAGGACGAGATCATATACTTTCAACGTACATTTTGTTCAAGTCCGTGGGATCATCCGATTTGTCAAGAAAGGGAAATTATCGCCTTGCTACATTGGTACGTTTGAGATCTTGGAGCAAATTGGAGAAGTAGCCTATCGCCCAACTTTACCACCGCAGATCGCCAAAATTCACGTTGTCTTTTACGTTTCTATGTTGTGGAAATATTAGCCCATTCCAGCCACGTGCTTAATTGAGAGGAAGTCACACTGGACAAGGATACGATCATTAAAGAGCAACCAATGAAAATTTAGGATCATAGAGAAAAAGTTACCCAATGACTGGAGGAATCAACTGGGGAACGAGAAGACACGAATCGTGCCAACCACTGACAATTGCATTCACCAGACAGTACGCTCTAATTTCGAGGACGAAATTGCCTTAAGAGTGATAGATTGTAAAGACCCGGTATTTTTAATAAATAATAATAATTATAAAAAATTAAATATAAATTTTCTCATTAATTTATTTGATGCGAAAAATTAATTATGTCGTCACACCAATTTTATTTTCGTAATTGATCTTGTGCGCACGTACTTGGCGAGTAATTTTACTAGTGTGTGCATGTGTTGCACCGAACCCAACCCTTTCCCCAATATTTTTTTGGCAGAGAAAACATAATCCCTCGTCTCCTCCTGAATTCCCTCAAAAACCAAACAACACATCTTTACTAAATGGTTAGTAACCCCATGCAAATAATCAAAAACCCATTTTTATATCCCCTCCATTTCATTCTTTTGTTTCCCCAGCCAACACAAGAGAGAGAGAGAGAGAGAGAGAGAGAGAGAGAGAGAGAGAGAGAGAGAGAGAGAGAGAGAGAGAGAGGGCAGCCATCATTCCTCCATCTCCACCGCCACCGTACATCATCTCCACCACAACCGGACTCCACCTCTCGCCATCACCACCACCTCCGGTCTCCATCAGCATCGCCACCTCCACCTTCCACCCCTAAACACCCTCCCGCCGCTTCTCACCACCTCCTCCAACCAACCACCATTACCATCTGCCAGAACTTGATTTTGGCTTGGGCTAATAAAAAAAATCGGTGGGCAAAATAGTGTATATAATATGCATATGGTCAATTTCTAAGAAATAAGGCTTGTAATCCAATTCATGCATCGCGCATATTGGTAGCACCATCATATCATTGACCTCGCATATTGCGAATGTCCAGATTGTAACGAGTGAGGACATCAGATATCTATTTATTAAGAGTTAATGCAGTGGTGTCTTTAACATGCACAATATATAAAATAAAAAATAAAAAAGCGCTCCCATAAAAAACTCTTACATCACTCTCAAAAACGTTCCATTTTTTTTGTCCCATTATAATTTAAACCTAAAAGCGTAAGATTGTGAGAACCAATATTTTAAGCCAATTTAAGCAAATTAGCCAGTGATCTACATCAACTGAATCAGTACAAATCTAAGCACATCAACCTATACTCTGCATAATACAAAAATACTTACCGAAGCCTCGCGATTCGAGGTATTGCCAGCTGAAATCATTTGGATCGCGGGTTGGGCTAAAACTACTTAGATTCAATTTTCCATATAGAGTTTTTTTTGTTTTTTTTGGTTTTCGTTGTAGTGACATGAGCTACAGCCCATGGTAGCCTATGAACATTTCCGCGCCCTCCACCTCCCACAACTGTAGTCCACCCCTCCTCCTCACAACCGTACCACCTCCAGCCGCCGCTCATTCTCTCACAAACCGGAGCAAACCACCACCGAGAACATCAGCCCACTGCCGTGCTCATTATCACCACCTACCGAGACCGCCGTCGCTCCGATTTGCCACTGAACCTCTCCGAAAACCGTTCGCCGGATATAGTTCGGAACTCACCTCCTTACGTATATATCTTGTTTATATAATAATTTTGGTGTTACGGTGTGAAAATAATCGAACCCAACGTCGCCGGTCAAGTCTGGGCGAAACTCACTGTTTTTTCCGACGTGAACAGCCACTGGAAATGGGAAATTGATTGTGAAATAATTACGGTTCAGTCCCTTTTATTTAGTTTGCTTGTAAATCCACCCTTGCGTACTAAAAAAATGATATTTTAAGCCCAAGGTTAATAAGTCCCGGTTTGATCTTAGTTTTTGTAGCAAATGTGAATTATTATAATACCGTCAACACTCCGAAATGATTTAGAGTACACTTAGATTTTTGGTCCATAATGAAAAAGGAAAAGGAAAAATAAGAGGAATCATATTATCTTTATAATAATTTCAATCGCATGATTAGTTATTTTTATCGCACAATTAAATGTTAGCATGTTTCATTGAAATGTTGAATTGCTCGCTATTTTGTTGTACTTGTAGTGGACAAATAGGTTCCTGAGATTGGTTGCGATGTGCGGACTTATCATTTTAGACGTTGAAATAGGGTTAATTGAAAATAGAATAAAGTGAGAGGCTGTGATTGTGATTTCGGGCATGGAACCCGTGATAATGTATTGTTGGAGGTTGATTGGTGGTGAAATTGTGAATGTTGTTTGACTTACGAACTCTGGGTACGGCATGGTGGTGATTGGCTCTCGAATGTTGGGACGGGTTATAAAGGGAGGTATTGTGCTTGTGTCACAACCCGGGCTAGATGTGCTCACGTATGCATCCAGTGAAGTTTTATCCTAGCTTATGGTTGTGGATGGGATACCCAAGTATATAACTTAGGTATCTTTCATCCGGATCTGGGAAAGGGAATTGGACCACACCAGTGCCTTATGCCTGAGGTTATGGGTAGGAACGGATCTGTGGATAAGATCTAAGATCTCACATAGATTGAAGGATAGTAATGAAAGAAAAGTTATTTGTTCTCTTTTTATGTTATTTTTTAATGCATTTCAATGATATATGCCATTGCTTGAAGGTATGGATTTCGCGTGGGTTTTGGCTACTGAGCATCCTTGCTCACGGTACTATGTTGCCCTGATAACTCGAACGACAGGTATTGAAGATGGAACAGAAGGGGCGTAGGCAAGGAATGATTTGACGGAGACCAAGGAAGAGATTGTCGACTTTGAATTCCGTCCTCTTAGTTGCTCTCACTAATTTAAATCGACCTTATTTTGGGAGCTTCCTGGTCTATTGGGAATTGTAATATTTTGACAGAATCAAAAACTTAAATTAAATTTAATATGGTTGTAATATGGTGACACGGGCTTTTAGAATAGTGACGAAGTAAATCTATGGATTTCTCTTGGGGAATATTGTCCTTAGTAATTTTAAAGCCTTAAAAAAGAAAATTATTTTCAATGTGTTAATAATGCGTCTGAATTTTCGGGGTGTTACAATTGTAAGGAGGTATAACGCTTAATGATCATTCATCTCGTTCCCAGGACACAATCTATTTTTTGATAACCAAGTGTATGCAATCAGTTTGCACGCATCTTTACTAATCTTGGAGCTACAAAGGAGTTAAAAACACTTGAAGGTTTCAATCATGAGATCTTAGGCTGGAGTAAATCGCTAAGTCTCGCACGTTGACTATCAAGCCAACCCGTTGACATTAAGACGCACTCTATTAGAATTGTATCATATTTTATGTACTCTGATATATCATAACGTCTCAATCGGTTGGACAAAAGTTTTATTGAATTTTTTTTTTTTGTCAAATTTAGGTTCAAGTTTGATCTCAACAACCTTGTTATATCAGTTAAAAATAGTTGAGTGAAAGGTAATTCTGTCAAAATGACATTGTACTAGGACCCGGGTGCTGTAGTGAACCCCCGCACTGCACGTGTAGTTCAGCTAATTCGGCCATCCATTTCGGCAATGGACGTCTTGGATTTTTATCCAAACAATGGACAGGTAGGATTTGTAGAAGTTTAGATAATATCCAACTATTCATTGTCAAGATTGATGGCCTGTGTGCGCTCTACAGGGTGTCTTGCAGGGCCTTACACTACAGGTTTTGCCAATCCCATTGTACTAATGAAGCATGAATGATAATTTCTTAACCGTTTGAGGTAGTAATTAGGCCAAATGAAATCTTCACCAATGACAATGATCGTTAACCAACAGCAATTTGCTCAAATCCCTTATGATTGCTATAATTTGGCAAGAGATTTCAAAAATCTTTTGCTGCAATGATATGCTAAACTCTATAGCTAAAATATACCAATGCCACTTACAATTACGTCTCTCATCACGAGCCTTTAAATATTGATGCAATATTGACATTACTCATTGATGATAAATAACATCAAGAGCTAGCGAAATAGAAACTTAAGCATTTATGCTCTAACATATATGTAATGGCCAAGTAAATAAAACACATGTACTGCAGAGTATAAAGTAAATAAATCCCGATACGATAGGAACATGATCGCTAGTGGACATTAAATTGGTATACCCTAGAATCAGTGCGTGTAATCTTACCTGAGTTATCGAAAAAGATATAGAAAAATGAGAAAACGATGGCCGATGCTTATCCCAATTTAACAGCATCAGGATAATCTATTTTTATTATTGTGCTGATTTAGCTAAATTTTTGGCTTTATATTCTGGATCAGG
The DNA here is from genome assembly GCA_014282245.1 of Rhododendron simsii. Classification (NCBI taxonomy): domain Eukaryota; kingdom Viridiplantae; phylum Streptophyta; class Magnoliopsida; order Ericales; family Ericaceae; genus Rhododendron; species Rhododendron simsii. The sequence goes on from CM024955.1 coordinate 23,091,492, forward strand.
AAAAAGTAAAAAAAGAAATTTATTCTGTGTCTTGTTCACTCTCTCGATGAACATACAGAGACGTTGTTTGTTGCATTTGTAAAATGGGAAGTCAAATTGAAGGAAATGGCTATGATGCTCCCAAGTGGTATGGGAGCATCATACTCCCAATGAATTACAGACAATACTTACCATTCACTAAGGCAACACTTACCATTCACTAAGGCAGAACTTACTACACTTGTGTAGTAAGTTCTGCCTTAGTGAATGGTAAGTGTTGCCTAAGCAAATGGTAAGTGTTGTCTGTTCTGTGGTAAGTAATCCTCCGTTTTTTAGGTCGAAACCACCTCGTTTTGTAACAAAACCACCCTATTTTTAGTTTTTGGTTTTGATCTAAGGGCTGTGATTTATCTATTTTCAATCCAAAGGCTATAATTCATTGGGAGTATGATGCTCCCATACCACTTGGGAGCATCACAGAAGTTTTGCAAATGGAAGTGGGGTTTTTTTTGTTGTCAGATTTGTTCTGGCTGCTAATACGATAGTGGCAGTGTATTCATTATTCGAAATGGGAGCTTCTTTTTGGGAGATATGCAGGGGCGGCACGTTGCTTCCTGAAGTCCTGCAACTCTGGTTTGACTTCGGCCATGACCAGGTCCTCATTCTCTCTCTCTCTCTCTCTCTCTCTCTCTCTCTCAAAATTTGGAAACAATCTCCTCCCCTCTCTCTAGACAAGAATCATCATGTATGACGTATGTATAATAGAAAATAGAAAAATAATTTAGAAAATTCCTTGTGCACCTCATCTTGTTAAAAGAGCTTGACATATGACATCATTTATTTTTGTAGTGGCTAATGTCAGTTACTTTAATTTAAGACCCATGAATTTCGCAAATGGGTGCCTATTTTTTGAAATTGGATTCTCTCTAGTCCCGTTCATGTATACTCATTGGTGGGGCCTTACCAAGGCCACTCTGATGATAGAAATTATTCATTTTTTAGACATCGTTGAGAAAATTGAACCACGTTAAAAATCATATTAACTATTACATGTTATCTGATCTGATTGGAGCTCATTTTTCTCCTACTATATGTGTTTGGAAAACACATCAAACACTATCCGATCAGTAAGTTTTTTTTTTTTTTTTTTGCGTGGCTAATATTCTCAACAACGTCTAAAAATTAAGGATTTCAATCATCGAAATAGGTCAAAAAAAAGACTCACAAGTGAGCCGGACAGAACGGTCCAATTCCCTAATTTTGGTGTTAAATTACGACGCATCACTTTGACATCGTCAAATGTTTTCCTCTTTCCGTTGTTATGTACTCTATATGATCAATTCCCAATTCAAATATTTGAGTGTCATGCCAGCGGAAGAGACATCTCATGGGGTGAAACCTTAAGTTAAAGTTCATTAGGTTGTACATCAGCCTAAACTTTCACTTTGATTTGGACTGTTTAGACATCATATGGTACGCATGAAATTTCTTGTAGGTTTTTGCATACGTGTTACTGTCGGAGGATTCGGTGGGAACATCGTTGGCTCGGACACTAAAGATGACGGATACGTGCGTGCCCAGTGATGCATTTTGCATTCAGGCCAACATCTCCATAGCCTTGGGTTTTATTGGGTTTCTATTTTGGGGGCTATCATCATTGCTTTCAGGATTTCAAGTCGTTTGTGTCATAATCAATGGCTCGCATGTTCATGTCTAGGGAATGAGTGTATGAGATCGTGTTCGTTTTTTACGTGCGCCAAAATCTGGATTGATATTTTTGGGCTTGGTAGTACATTGGTTGTATTAGCTTAGGTCAATATGTTTAGGTGATATGACAGAGATGCATGTCTTTTTGCGTTTATGAAAATTGCTAGTTTTGACCGGGACATTTGGCATAATGGTCAAGTAGCTTCTCTTAACATAGTCAGGTTGTGGATTCAACTCCCTTAAAAAGATGATTGATACCTACTAAAGTATTAATTATTCAAACGCGTGATAAGAAATACTAATGGTAAATTATCCATTGTGAAGTGTGTGGGGAGAGAGAGGAGTTGCATACATTTGAGAAACAGATTTGCTAAAACGGTGAAGATGGTTGAAAGTTTTGTTGTAATTTAGCATGAAAATAATTCGTAATAACTATTGTGATCATATCCATTATTGAGATAATCTGCAAAGGACATGAATGTGAAGAAAAAGGATTAAAGCTTAACTTTGTCAAGAAATGAACTGATTCAAAGAATAAATCAACATCCACAAAGAAGAAGAAAAATTAAAGATAAAAAGGGTAAAGCGAGGAGGTATGACCGTATGAGTGTGTAATCCCGAGGATAAAAAATGGAAAAACAAAACGGACATAGGTGTGGCTGCTGGGATTCGGGCCCAGGTCTCCACGGCCACAACGTGGAATTCTTACCACTAAACTACAGCCACAAGTTGTTATTAGGTGCTAAATTAATTAAATAATACAAACATTTGTTTGTTTGGGGTATCAAAATTTGTGTGCATGATCTCTAATAAATTCTCTTTAGTTTTTACTTTAAAAAATCTCTCTCAAAACCCCTAAACAAACACCATCTTACTTTGAAACTCATTCAGTGAAGTCAATACATAAACTTAAGCCATGCCACATCATCATCATCAGCAACTTAATTATGCGGTAATGTTTGATTTGGGTTCTCAGGCCTTAGGTGTTTTTCGGGCGCAATGCCCCAAGGTGTGTAGGGCTTTGCCCTCATTAATCTAATCTTGATTGGATTTCCTTCCCTCTCCCTCTTACTTCATGTACCCTGATCAAGTTACTTTTATCGATAAAAAAAAAACCCTCATCTATGTATTCTCTTTGAATTCGAGTAAAATCTGTTATGGTGGATCTATATCTATGACCATACATAGATTAGGTAGTATATTACACATTTGCTATTTCTTCTTTCTTGAATCGTATCTTCTTCTTTTTTGACCGTCGTAACTGTTCCACCTATGCTTTTTCTTTTTCTTTTTTTGTTTGGATGAAACTAGGAGTACTTTTTTTTTTTGAAACCACTTTTTCTTTAATTTCTTTTTTGTCGTTGAATTAGCGTGTCACCTCAGACCCTATAAATTGATCTTTCTTATTCAAATATCCCACTTGACCAAAAGCTCAGTAAAATTTCTCCTAGTAAGTTTCCAGACACAAATTATCAAAGATAACCTAGGCCACCATCAACCAATAATCACCTTTTTAAGGATATCCTTGTACATGGGTGTTTTCGGCTTTATTGTTAGGTTAATTCCCTTCTACTTGGGCTTTTAGGCCTTTTATGGTGTTTGGACTATGTCCCATTTGGTCTTTACTGTTTTTTCTGGGCTTTGGCTCTTAGATTTTTGGGAAAATGACGGCCAAGGACGTTTTTTGATAATTAATATCCGTTAAGGACATTTTCAGCATTAACAAATGTTCTCAGTATGTCCTTGGCGGGTATTAATTATCAAAACACGTCCTGGGCCATCATTTTCCCTAGATTTTTCTTTGGTTGACAACTTGCCAATAGGGATGGCAAAGTGAACCGAACCGATGGGTACCCGAACCGTAACCGAAAAAATTCCCCGAACAATAACCGAAAAATTCCCCGTGGGTATGGGTATGGTTGAGGCCTTGGATAACCGAACGGGTATCGGTGCGGGTATGGTTTAGCAGATCCCCGAACCGATCCCCGAACCGAACCGAGCCGAAATCTCATATATATATATATATATATATATATATATACACACACACACGTATATATAATTAAAGAGATTAGGGGTCGAAGTGCAAAGTTACAAAAATTTTAGTGACCAGGTTGTTACATGTGTTAAGATCTAAGGACATGGGGTGTGATAACCCTATATATTTAAAAGGCCACTAGGGTTCAAAGGAGAAATATCGGCAGATCTCTCGCCTCTTCCACAGTTCCACGCAGAAAACTCTCACTCCGCCTTTCATCGTTGGTCTCCCTCTCTCCGAGCGTAAGTCTCTGATATCTCTCTCTGTCTCTCTCTTCCTCTTCGTCTCCCTCTATCTCTCACTCTCATCGTTTCTGATAGGCGGGACAGCCTGAGAGCCTCACCCCTCCGCCATTTGTAGATCACCCCTCCGCCGTTCGTCCATCATCACGGCCCTCCTCCGTACATCGTCAATCTCGCTTTCTCTGGGCGCAGGTCTCTCTCTTTCTCTCCCTCTAGTACAGCTGGAATCAAATATGTTTGCTCATCGGTTGAAAATGAGAATGACTGAATATTGATTTTTTTCCCTATTTTTGTGATCTGGTTCGGTTACCCATTCGGTTCGGGGATTACCCGAAAACCGAATGGCTCGGTTATGGTTTCCTTCCTTCCTCCCCGTTCGGTTATCGGGGCGGATACGGGTGATACTTCGGTTTCGGGGATCGGGGACGGAAAACCCAATATCCGCCCCGAATACCCCGAATGCCATCCCTACTTGCCAATCAAGGAATTGGGTTTTATAGATGGGCAATTTTTGTCTTCTCCTTTCTCCTTTTGGTCTTAGTAATTTCTCAAAAATTAATACTCCCTTGGTCCCAAATTGGATGTCAATTTTTGGTATCCGTGTCAATTTCAATTCCTTATATCTTTTAATATGGATCTCAAAAAATATACAATATGGATCTTGTTTAATAGTTCTCGATTAATTCTATTATATAAAATTTTCAACCTCATGAAACACATTATAGATTGAAAGATATAAGCGATGAAAAATGACATAAGTTTTAAAAATTGTCAATCCTTCTTGGGACGGAGGGAGTAAATAAAAAATTTGTGGTTAAAAAAAAAACTTTTTAAGGATCTCAATTTATTGGGACCTAGCGCAGAAATATCACAGTAACATAATTCGGGACAAAATGGAAACGAGATAAGTTTAACAAGTTTGGGGAAACAAAAAAAACTTCTTGTTAATTAACAGCCAAAAAAATAAAGTTTCTTTTTTTTTTTTTTTTAATCTTAAGCTTGTTGTTAATTACTCCGATTTACTCTCATGAAGAGAATTTCATTACAATATTCAAAATTACAAAAATCGCCATGCTTTAATGAGAATGGCATTTTTTATGTTATTAACTTGGATCTCATAATTCGGATACTTTAATTAGTAATATTTCTTTCACAAATATATTAGGAATTGGATGGCGTTGATGAGGCTATTGCACCAGGTGGGTGTTTACCAGAAATTATTTTTGCAGATTTTGAGATTGTAATTTTTCAAAATCACTTTATAATGTTTACCAAAAATTATAGAGAACAGATTCTTATATTCTACATATTTTATAAAGCTAAAAAAGGGGTAAAATTTTAAAAACTCCAAAACTGGGTTTAGGTAGCTTTTGAAACTTTTAATATCAGATTGGGTTTTAAGTTTCGTGAAAGCTGACTTTTTAACTTTTTGCAATAACAGTACCAGCTATTATTGCAGCTAAATCATACTAGTAATTTCATAACTATGATAAACATGTTTATCTATTTCGACTAAAATCTAAAATCAAGAATTTGTAATAGATCTTATTTCGGCAATTGTCTTCAGTACTCATTTGAGGTATCTGTCTCGATTCTATACTCAAAATTTCATTAAATCCATTTAAGACACAGGGTGATGTAATTTTATCACATTTATAGAATGATATATTGTATGAGTCATCAAGCTCATCCATTTTGTTGGAAGTAAAAATGTCCAATTCATAAGTTTTTTTTGTACGAATGGTCTCCAATGTATTAGCGAAATGTCGATTTGGTCCCCAATATATAAATTGTATCTATTTAGTCCTCAATATTCACAATACGTGTCTAAATTGTCCTTGAGTTTAACTCTGTCTGTTTTCACTGTCAAGTGCAAGGGTATTTTTGCAACTTCATTAAAATGTTTACAAGGGAGGAAGAACGAATTGTTCTATTTGCACACCCTTAATTTCTCATAGCCACTCAAACAGTTTTATTCCTCTTAAATTCAAGCCTTTCTGGTTCTTCAAAATTGACAGCCATGACAATTTATTGCTTCACAACTAATGAGAACCCCGAATTCGATAATCCAAACAAGGTTTCTCGGTCAAAACATTACTAAATCAGGTTCATGAAGATAGGATGACTGTAGACGCCCCAATCTGGATCTCAAAAGGTTTTTAGACGTCCCGATGATGAAATAAAGGAAACAAATACTTTCGAGAGCTCGGATGAAAAACTCCCCTAAACCAAAAAGCCCAAAAGACCAAAAGAAAGCCCAAGGGCCCGGAACTGGACTCTAAGCACCGCACGACACATCTCTATACTGCATGGCATAATGAATTTCATTACACTGTACGAGGTTATGAGGTCGACCGCACGGCATTTTGGATAAATTTCTGACTGGCTCAGCTAGCTGTCGGCCACACCCATTTGAGCCACAGCTACGAGTTGGCTTAGCTGAAAAAGCACTTCTAGCCCGCCTAGAAAATACCTCCCCCATTTGAATTCAAAATCCTTGGCTCTTGCCTATAAATACAACCCTCCACTCAAGAGAAAGGGGCCTTGAATTCTCTTTCTCTCTCATCATGCATTCACATCCACTCCTCACTTCCAAGTCTTGAGAAAGTTGCTCGAAAAACATTCTCTAGGCACTTTCTTTCTCAAGATGCCTCCATTTTCCTTCTCACCATTAAAGTGAGCCCTTTTGCTCATTTTGAGATCCTATCTTCCAAAATACCCAACAATCATTCACATCTACAACCCTTTTTTCTCAATCGGTCTTACCCGCACTCATCCGTTGCCGTCCATCCTCATCCAAGCTCAAGATCAAAGGTATAAATCAGTTTCCTTGGGATAGGCTCAGTCCTTACCCCTAAGGGAACTCTTCTGTAGTCAGGATCAACCCCTTTTTTCAGTTAGATACTGAATTAAAACCATTTTCAAAAATAAGAACAGCCACTGCGCTGGGTGCACCATGCCGCGCAACACTTCAATGCGTCACACGACATAGTGTACTCAGACGCACTGCGTTCCTTTAGCTACTGTTTTCTTGTTCAAACTGTCTAGATCATAGTTATTCTTCATCAGGCCCGTTTTTGTTGCTGAGATAGCAGTTATCAGTGTTTTCAGAACAAGACCATATCTACAAGCCATGTTTAGTTTTATAAAAAAAAAGCTTCATTTTTTTTGGGTAAATCAGCTTGAAATTAAAAAGAGGATAACCGAATATACAGCCTACAAGGGGCATACCCCAGGAGGACAAAGCAAAAAGAAAGAAGAAAAGATAAAAGAAAAGACAGAGAGCCTATGCCAAATGGCTACATAAGGACTGGATGAAAATGAAACACCGGTTTCCTACCCATCTGATAGAGGGATACAAAACTGACAGCAAAACGATTACACAATGTGCAACCTTGCAACCTTGCAATAAAACGATATTTACAAAAGTGTATAATAATTAGATATCTATCCGGTCATTTACTCGTGGCAAGCAGTAGCAGCCACGATCCAAATCTTCTGCCGACCAAACAGGAAACAGAAGGGGCAGCTGTGAGGTCAAACAGAGCTGCAAAGCAGCTGATCACTGCCGCTCCTTGCTGCAACAAGCAGCAGCGGCATGACAGCAACATATAGCAGCAGTAGCAGCAACGGTCAACAGCAGCAGCAGCACCAAACTACAACAGCTGCTGCAAGGCAGTAGGTATAACAGGGAAGTTAAGGCCCTCATCACTTAACAGAGAACACGAAAGTAAACCATTCACATCCACAGTGGAAGACATCGGCTCGAGAGCATACAATACATAACCGATAGAATAGAAAGAAAAGTAAGGAAAAGAAAGTACAAATCTAGGGACAAGCCCCCTAGGAAGGCTTAAACATCCCTAAGGACAAACGCATTAAAAGCTTCATTGATCATTCTGAGTGATTAAACGCATTAAAAGTTGTTTTACGTTCATGGCACCCTCCTAAAATGATTTAGTAACTAGGCACCTTCTGATGTCTATTAAGAGTGTTACATAATATGCCGGGTGGCATTCTAGAAGCTGATGATGGCCTGATAACAGAATAGATACCCCGCACAGTGTATTATAACATTGTGCGCGGTATTGTAATATGCCGTAAAGGCGGTCGCTGAGATCTAGACAGTTTCCTTTGTTGAAAAATTCTTTTCCTCTGCATCATCTCTACCATTCCTGTACGATAGCACCACATGCATGATGACGTGATATACTATCCCATGTTCCTTTCCCCCTTACTTGTTTACTAAAGAGTTTCATTTTCCAAAGATTTATGAAATTTTCCCCCTTTTAAAAATGTTTAGTAGAGACCGGTTTTGCCCGGCGAACAGGGTGCTTTTTAACAAAACCTTCCTAGTTCGTAACGTGGCTCCCGAACCTGAAATCTCAACGTTTTCGTTAGACTAAATGCCTTTTTCAAACATGTTCCCTGTTTCTCGGATCATCCATCTCAAAAATCTGGGTGGCGACTCTTTGGGCATTCGTCGGCCGGGGAGCCCATAGTGGCGACTCTGCTGGGGACTCTTGTTATTCGAAACTTTGGAACTTACCTCTTTTCAAAGAATCGGATAAACTCAAGAGCCAAGCTTGAAAGACATTTTCAAAAGGGGATTTTCAATATCTTTTGGAAAAAGAAACTCTTTCATCCTGTACACTTTGCACCTCACAAACCGCGCCAGTGTGTTTCGGCAATTTTGCCCGGTTTACCGGTGACAAGCTCTCCCGGAACGCCTTGCAACCCTCTACGATGATGGGCCATCGTACTGCTCGACCACTATTTTGCAATAGACTTGACCATGGGAAGTACATTTTGGCTCTAGTCCGGGGAACCCTGTTGAGGCCTAAACTGGCCTTTGCACTCGTACATAACCATAAAACCATCCCAACTAAAATAGGAACCCGTGATTAGGACTTATGTGATATATCCTGTTTATGTGTTTTCCTTTTCTGTACATGCATATCATTCATGCATCATTGCACTTCGCAGGCTAGAGGGTAAGGCTCTCTAAGAGATTAGTCAGTCTAGGAGACTCTAAATCCATGGAGTTTGAAATACCTCCGGTATTTGCCGTGCCCGAACGGCTCCCTTGATCCAGAATTGACCTTAAGAGTGTGCGTATCTGGATTCCGATGATCATATTGCCTTGTCTCGGATGGTCAAGGTAAGGAGATTGGCTCAGATTCTGAAGCGTTTGGAATTTAACGTACCCAACAGCACCTACCTGGATCATCAAAAATCTTCTGTGCAAACACCTTAAGTGAAATTTGAATCACGGTAGGTCTTAGGCCTAGTTTCTAGGAGGGTATGGGGAAAGGAAGAACGAGTATTCGTGATAGGGTTTGAGTTTCCTCCTTTTTGCTTTGGTGCCAGCCTTGAAACATTGGTCGCCTGCAAGAAGAGACTATATACTCAATTGGATTCGTCCCCTCCGAAGACCGGTTCGCATAGACACCCTGGAAGGCACTTAGTTATTTGAAGTTCAAATAGTGCAGGAGGGCTAACCATTAGCAGAAGCATCGTGAGAGTCCCTAGCAAAAATCCCGCCAGAAAAACCCCTACCAATGGCTAATCACAGAAACGGGGTAGAAGAACTCAGGCAAAACATGGCCGCTTTAGATAGGCAATTTAAACAATCCCTTGCCAATGTCGACGCACAACTCAAGGCTTCCGTTGCTTCCATGAAGAATGACATGATCATGGTAATGGAGACCATGCAAGAAATCAGTGATAAGCTTCAGGCCAAACCTCATCCACAGTCTGAGCAGCCCAAAGAAGAAGTACCTGCCGTAGATCCTAAGATGGCTACTCTCATGGCCAAAATCAGTCAGTTAGAGGAGTTTGTTCAGGAAACTAGGCGACTTGGGAAATGAGAGGTTGACATGAGCAAGCTGTGCTTATTTCCTAACGCTAAACTACCAAAAAAGTTCAAAGGCGTGGACTTTGCAAAGTTTGATGGCACCAGTGATCCAAAAGCCCATCTCTAGGGATACATTGGTTCTCTTTCCATGCGAGGAATTGAAAAGGAAGCTATGACGCAATTATTCCATTAGTCTCTATCCGGTCCCGACTTGCAATTGTTCCTTACTCTCGAGCCATCTAAGAAAATGATTTGGGAAGACATTGGTACAGATTTTGTATCCCAATACGACTTCAATGTTGATTTGAAAATGACCACCAGGGAGTTAGAAAGCACTAAGATGGGTGAAAAGGAAAGCTTCGCCGACTTTGTAAAACGGTGGAGGGCTAAGGCAGCGCAAATACAAAACAAGCCAGATCTCAAAAAACAAATACGTATCATAACCAAGAGCTTGCCAAGCTCTTTTGCTCCATACATGGTTCTCTGTCAAGCCGCCCCAAATTTCAAGACTTTTTATGACTCTGGCTTGGCCGTAGAGGAGGCTCTACGGGATGGCACCTTGGAAAAGAAGGAAACAGGATCCAAGTCCAAAAGAGCATATTCTGGTAACAGCAATGTTCTTTTTGGGAATACCAATCAGACTGGAACCTCATCCGCCAACCCTGTGGAAGTTAACCACATTTCTAAAAAACCAAAATCCCATAATCGAGTTTTAACCCAATTCAGCACTCCCAGATCTGCGTTACTCAAAAAGCTCACACAAGTTGGGGTATTGAAACCTCTTCCACCACCACAAACCATCCCGCCAAACCTAAACCAAAGCGTCTACTGTGAATTCCACCAGATGCCTGGCCATGCCACTAACAATTGCATTCGTCTCCGGCACAAGATCCAAAATCTCATCGATAATAAGGTAATTGACACCCCTCCTCCAGATAAGCCCAATACCATCTCAAACCCTTTACCACAGCACAACACCTCTTTTCATGTTAACTAAATTACCTTAACCCCAGGTCAAACTACCCAGGGTTTTGATCCAATCCTCTTCATCACCCCTGATACCGAACCCAAGCCAATTGTGAAATTTCTGAAGAAATTGCTCTTTGTTTCCTTGGAGAATGGAAAAATTCGTGGGGAAACCTCATTTCAGATTGGGAGGAGTTCAAAGTAGCCAACTTTCAAGGGGATGCTGAACCACCATTCGAGCTTGGATGGGAAGTTGATTGGCAGAATGTTCATGCAGATCCCCTGGGCGGATTTTCTCTGAGCATTATATTCAAAGGCTGGCACGAACACTATCAGATCCCTCAAGAAATTCCCGGGTGGGAATGGGACCCAACCTCGAGTGAGTATCAACTTTTGGCCGCAGATGATCCGCTAGATATGTTCTCCTTGTCGACAATGTTTGATGAAGGATACCAACCCGATATAGCAATCTATGGTTGGCTAGAATTTGCCCCACCTCACCCGAACCTCTGCAGGTACGACGTTGGCAACGATGTTGGATATGCTCCATGGCTTTGGAGTCCAGGATTCCCAGAGTTAGAGGAAGAGGTGGCCAGTAGTGAGTTTAACCCTATGGATTATCTCGTGGAAGAAGCAAAATCAGAACCATTGGTCACTTTCCTAAAAGATGTTGATGTGGCCATGATGAACTTATGGGAAGAAGAACCAAGGGCCAAAGCAAGACCTTGGGCCAGCTCCGAAGTCGTCAACATAAAGGTGGGAAATAAGTAATGGACTGTGAACAGGGCAGTGATGGAAGCTGAACAATGGAAACCAGAGGACCTTTGAGAAGATTTGGTCATCACTGATCTAGCCTCCAATCTCCAGGATACTACCATTGGAACCAAGCGCAAAGCCCTCATCGACTTATGGAGTGAGGAATCAAAGTATCGCCAGATTGGCCAGCTGACCAGGAGTGGACGTATTTACCAACCTCCAAGATGGGGAATTCTTTAACCTTGTAGCTCCAATAGCCAAAGAACCCTCAGACCCTTTCGCTACCCCAACCAAAAATACTTTCCAACCTTTTGCTCCACCAGCCTAGGAACCCTTCCGTCCTGTGAAAACCCTGAAGGAATGATTAAGCAACAACTCGAGCAGACTCAGGCTAAAATGTCTATCTGTGATGTGCTTGTTCACTCCACTTGCCATCGTAAGGGACTCATTCAAGCCCTTTGCCGCCTAGAAGTTCCTTCCACAATAACTCTCGACGAGCATGTAGCACTTATCAAAACCATACCCATCAAACATGCTATAACTTTCACCAATCGAGATATGCCCGCTGAAGGAGCTGATCATATGTTACTCTGAAATGTCGCGATAAATGGGTATCGGTAATCCTATTCGACAATGGATCAGCAATCAATGTTTGCCTGCTCTGTGTTGCTTACTGCTTGGGGTACAAAAATAAGGACTTTTCTCCCTCGGAAGTCAAAATCCGAGCCTATGATAACACTCGTCGAGATGTAATTGGAACCCTTATGCTGCGAATGACCTTCGAATCCTACCAAACTGAGGTGGAATTTCACGTAGTAAGCATTCCTGCTTCCTTCAACCGTTGCTGGGTAGACCTTGGCTACATTGACCCAATATCATGGCCGTGCCTTCCACTTTCCATCAGAAAATTTGCCTGAGACTTGAAACAGGCATGCTTACTATTCACGGAGACTCTGGGGTTCGTGCACCCACTGAAGACAACGCCCCACTTTTGGAAATCCAGCATGGAGAAGAAGACATTGCTCTGGGTGGCTTTTCGCTAGATACCTCTACCTCTGTCTTTTCAGTCAGAATTGATAATGACTTTGTCATCAGCAACATCGCCATAAAGATAATGAAGAAGATGTCCTACTTGCCAGGTCTAAGGTTAGGAAAGAACATGCAAGGTTGCTAGGTTCGAAGCCTGTGGAACTCTGATGCGCACTACTAGACTTGGCCATTTGTCCTCAAAAGGAAGCAAGGTGAAGAAGGGACATAGACTGGAAAATTATTTTGTTGAGGAAAAGGCAAAACAAATTTACCAAGGGCAGCCGGAACCATTCTGGGATAAAGAAACCAATACTTTGCTTCCAGGATTTGAAATATTTGCCAACGACGTCTGGCCAGAAAGTGATGAAGAATTTGAGGCCATAAAGGAACCAATATAGCCAACCTATTGGATTGAGGTCTTTGACAAAGGGAGTCTGGCGATCCTGTTTAGGGAGGACAAACCAGTGAGTACAGTCATGGAAGCAAAAGTGCTGATGCTAGGGCAGGAGGTCCTTGAAGACCTGATTTTGCTTATCATGGATGCCACTGGAGATTGCAAGAATTGGGCTTTCTTACCAAGGGCAACTCACCATGGATCTGAATCTGAGTCCGAGTCCTCCGAGGCTTCCAAGTTCGCTAAGTCTGTTGAGTCTAAGATGGCGCCTCTTGGCCCAACCCCTCATCGTCTGTACTTCGAGTTTGAGTCTACCCGAATGTATGGTGTCCCCGAGGCCTTTGCTAGTGATGAAATAAATGAACCCAATTTTGCTTACTTCCCTCAGATTTCCTTCATCGAAATCGATCTCCCTCATCTCTCAGATTTCCTTCATTGCTCAGCCGGTAAAAAAAGAAGTTGTTTTAATAAATCTGAGAGATAAAGGAAATCCCCGAATGATCAAATCTGTTCTGCGCTGTCTGCAGAAAAGCGTCAAGCTCTCATAAATTTGTTGAAAGAATTCGAGGATGTTTTCGCATGGTCGCATGCTGACATGCCCGGAATCGATCCTGAAATCATGGAACATTGAATTCCCCTCTATCCTGATGCAGAACCCGTAAAACAAAACTGAGACGCATGAGACCTGATTGGGTGCTCAAGGTCAAGGAAGAAGTCACTAAATAGATCAACGCAGGATTTCTAATGGTAACTGATACCCCCAGTGGGTCGCAAACATTGTTCCTGTTCCTAAAAAGGACGATAGAATTAGGGTTTGCGTTGACTTCAGGGATCTCAACAAAGCAAGTCCGAAAGATAACTTTCCGTTACCTCACATTGATGTGCTGGTTGACAATACTGCTGGACATGGTTTGCTCTCTTTCATGGACGGCCCCAGAGGATCGGGAGAAGACCACGTTCATCACTGAGTGGGGAACTTATTGCTACCGTGTGATGCCTTTCGAGCTGAAAAATGTAGGATCTACCTATCAGCGAGCCGCTAAAAGCTTGTTACACGACATGATTCATAAGGAAGTAGAGGTTTACGTTGATGATGTGATTGTCAAGGCGAAAGAGCGGGAAGGACACTGACCAGCACTCAGAAAGTTATTCGAAAGAATCAAGAAGTATAGGATGCTTCTGAACCAGGCCAAATGCACGTTCGGGGTAACAGTCGGAAAAATGCTCGGATTCATGATTACCACCCGAGGTATCGAGATCGATCTGACCAAAATCAAGGCTATTCTAGAAATGGAACCACCACGGTCCGAAAAGGACGTAAGGAGCTTCCTTGGAAATGTGCAGTTTATTAGTCGATTCATTGCCAAACTAACTTCGACTTGCGAACCAATCTTCCGCCACCTCAAGAAAGGTGTGCCATTTAAGTGGGATGACAAGTGCCAGAAAGCTTTTGATGCGATTCGGACTTGTATGCAAAATCCACCAGTTCTAACACCCCCCGCGCCAGGAAAACCTTTGATCCTATACCTGTCTGTCACTCCGACCTCTATGGGGTGCATGTTGGCACAGGAAGGAGATGATGGGGTTGCAAGTGCTGTTTACTACCTAAGCAAAAAGATGGTCGGATGTGAGGAGCGTTATACCCCATTGGAAAAGTCATGTGGGGCATTCATCTGGGCTTCCAGGAAGTTGAGGCACTATATGCTAACTTATCCAATCAAGATTATTTCTCGAATGGACCCTCTCAAGTACCTATTTGAGAAACCAGCCCTTACCGGGAGGATGGCAAGATGGTTGTTGATGTTGTCAGAATTCGAATTAAAATATGTCACCAGGAAGTCCGTAAAAGAAACAGTTGTTGCTGATTTCTTAGCTGATTCCCGATTGAAGGAGGTGAAGATGCTGAGTTTAAGTTCCCTGATGAAAACATAATGATTTTATTCGAAAATGTTTGGAAGTTGTACTTTGACGAAGCTGCTAATCAAAGAGGGTTTGGAATCGGTGTTTTTTTTTGGGTAATCAAAATGTTAATAGCACCTGATAGGTCTCACATTCTGCTCGCGTTCAAGCTAAATTTTGAGGTCACTAACAATCAAGCAGAGTATGAGGCTTGCATTGTAGGTATGGAAGCGGCAATTGAAATCAGCATAGAGAAATTGGAAATAGTAGGGTATTCCAACCTGGTAGTGTCATAGGCCAACGGCAATTAGAAAGTCAAATAAGAGAAGCTAAAGCCGTACCATCAGGATTTGGAAGACCTCATCCCTCACTTCAACAAGGTAACCTTTACTCATGTACCGAGACTCAAGAATCAATTCGCGAATGCCTTGGCAACACTGGCGTCCATGGTCAAGATTCCTGATGGAGTAAAACTGAGGCCAATTGTGATTAAACAAAGAGATACGCCGGTATACCAGCATGTCATGGTTGTTGATGAGCCTGAAGATGGTCACCCGTGGTATTATGACATTTGGAGATTCGTGAAAAAAGGAGAATATCCCATCGAAGCAAGCAAGAAAGACAAAATTGCTCTTCAGAGAATGGCGGCTCAGTATATATCATTTGCGGAGGAAATTTATATCGAAGGTCGCACTGTGGCATGCACAAGTTATGCGTCCATGGTATAGAAACAAAAAAGGTGATGGAAGAAATCCATGAAGGTGTGTGTGGTACTCACGTGAACGGCATGATGCTCGCCAAGAACATCCTCAGGCAGAGGTATTTTTGGTCCACCATGGAAACAAAATGTGTGAAATACGTGCAACGATGCCACAAATGCCAGATCCATGCCAATCTAATGCATGTCCCACCGTCTGAACTGCATCAATTGACCTAGCTGTGGCCTTTCTCAGTATGGGGAATTGATGTCATCGGAAGAATCGTGCCAGCTGCCTCTAACAGTCATAAGTTCATCCTGGTGGCTATGGATGACTTCACGAATGGGTAGACGTTGCTTCTTATGCCACTCCAATCGCAATACAAATTGCCCACTTCATCAAGCAAAATGTCATCTACCGGTATGGAGTCCCTCAAGCGTTCGTGTCCGACAATGGAGTTCATTTCAAAGGACAAGCCAGGAAAGTTTTGGATGAGTTTTAGATCCAAGTACACAAGTCAACGACCTATCGGCCGCAGACCAACTGAGCTGTAGAAGCAGCTAACAAAACAATCAAAGCCATTATGGAAAAGACCATTCAATCCGCAAGAGATTGGCATGAACAGTTGCCATTGGCCTTATGGGAATACCGCACGTCTGTACGTACACCAACAGGAGCAACCCCATACTTATGTACACCAACAGGAGCAACCCCTTACTCTTTGGTCTACGGTATGGAGGCTGTGCTTCCCATTGAGTTAGAAGTTACATCTCTTCGAACCATGATGGTGTCCGAAGTCCAAGAGGCAAAATGGTTGAGTAATCGGTTCGAAGAGCTCATGCTGTTCGACGGATGCCAGTTGAGGGCTCTCTATCATGTCCAGGGGTATCAGAGGAGAATTACGAGTGCATTCAATATAAAGGTGAAGCCTAGGGACTTGTCAGAAGGCGATATGGTTTTAAAGGAAATTCGGCACCAGTTTACAATCCACGCGGAAAGTTCCGACCAAAGTGGTCCGGGCCATATATCATCAAGACCATTTTGTCTGGAGGAGCCACACAGCTCATTGACTTGGACGGGAATGAATTTGTAACTCTAGTCAACCTGGATCAACTCAAACGTAGTAATCCTTGAGAGAAGCTCGCTGGGCTGAAAACCGCAAGGGCGGGCAGACGCAGGCAAAAGTTAGACCAAAAAGCCTGATAGGTTGAAAACCCGCAAGGGCATCCCTGGGAAAAAATTAAGGCATGCAATGAATGAGCTCGCTGGATTGAAAACCCGAACTAGGCAAAATTTAGAGCGCAAAAGGAGAGTGTCAAAACCAGAGCGAACCTTACCCTGAACTACGTTATGACCTGATTCCTTTGTTACAAGGATACATAGGCAGCCTCACTTTGAGGCCCAGTCGCGATCAATCATAATGAAAATCCAGGTTGTGAGAAATCAGAGCGCTGAATCAAAGAAGGGTAAACCCTCCGTAACTCATTTTATTGTAATAACTGCTTCTAATACATAAGGCTGAGCATAACTTTCAAAAACGAAAAGGACAACATGATCAAAGCAAGTCCGCAATTTATTCCATGGTCAGGGTAGTAGGATTGAGTCAGTTTCACTGAGCCCTAGCTCTTGTGGCAATGTCCCTCCTTAGCCACCCAAGAAATAGTTTCGGCTCGCAGTTGCTTGAAAAAGCTAACCCACTCAGAAATTCGCCTGTTCGCAAGCTCAAAGTGTCGCAGAGATAGCAGTCTAGCCTCGTACACCTAGTTACCAAAAGGGATGGTTAGCACATTCACTTTGTCACAAAGTCAAATCTACAAAGGAGAGAAAAACAAGTAAGGAACTATAAGCTAAACCAAGAGTTGAGGTAAAATGAGAATGTGGGAAAGGTTTGAACTCGAAAAAGGAGAGCTGAGTGAGAAGCCAACCTGTAAGAGGAGATGACTACCCCCGAAGGTCCTAGTCTCTCCAAAGCAAACCTTATCCAAACCCATCAATGTCTCAGCCAAGACCATCGGGATCACATCCTTCCGAGCCTCAATTTGAACGGCAATACTGACCAACGCCGAGCTGGCATGACCAACAGAAGGCACCAGGAGATAAGCTGCAAGCAGGCACATGCAAAGCGTAGTCATACGTTGAGTTTGATAGGTCGTATCTGTCAAGTCACCAGAGGGAAAGAACATCTCAATGAGCTGCATCACGTTGAGATGACCATCACTGACCAAGTAGTGGGCAACACTGCTACTCAACCCGAGGACTGCGGCCAAAACTTTGTGAATGTTCTCACGTACCAGAGGGATAATGACTCAGCCAAAGCTGCCTAGGTAGGCGCAAAACTCCTCCATGGTAGGGCAAAGCTCTTGCTCGCCAAACCAAAACACGTGAACTTTCGGATCCCAGAAACTCGTAGCTGCCCTCAAGAGCTCGAGGCAAAGATAGATGTTGTGGAGGTACCTCATGGAATAAAGGTCATGAGCCTAAAAGCTGAGCCAATCAACACCCTCCATCGTAGCTAACCAGGGATGAAGCGAACCGGTGAGCGAAAGGGCCATTGAGAGGGAGACAAAGTTTTAGAAGGATGAAGGTTTGAGTGGGACAGAAAGAGTTTGAGGTTGAGGGCCTGAATTTATAGGAAGAGCAGAGAAGGCAACTTCAATTTTCAAAGAGCCTCGGGTTCCAAAAGTGCATGTTCCCCGTGAGTTTTACATGGGAAAAGACTTGGTCATAACATGAAAGTACAATGCAGACATGCATTAGCTTCGGAGCACCTTTGCATTGGTCAAACCTCAACCATCAAGCAATCTGCCTTGGGAAGCAGCAAAATGCAGGATGTCAGGAAAGGAACCACGCTCGGCATAATGGAGCAACGCATGGTATAACAAAACGGGGAAATCAGCACGGTATAACACTAAAACCCCGTGGAACCATGAGTAATAACGCAAGGCGTTTTGAAGAAACGTGCGGCATATCATGACTATTTCTGCAGTTTTTGACAGCAAAGGCATGAAGTGGGTTTGGGGCATCATCAACCACCAGAATACACTCTAACAAGTATATGGGACTTTAGGGATGTTTTGCTTCGAATCAACTCTCAAAAATTCGTGGTCATGGTACAAGAAATCAGTATAATCCCATTCTCGAGTCATGTCAGAGCATCAAATTGCATTTTTAGCTGTTTCAAGTTGCTTTCTTGAGCCATACAGGTCATATTAGGTGAAAGTGACTTAGTCCAAGTTCCAGCTCGAGTCCCGGATCAAAATTCGAAGATGTCACCCTTCAAAGTCAATGTTTTCTTAGTTTTCAAGTGCATCCCAAATATAAGGTTGAATTTTCAAGATGCATATCAAGCCCTAAGGGTTGCCATTGCCGAATATGGTCGGTCTGAGCTTATAGCAAAGGCGTTTAT
Organism: Rhododendron simsii; assembly: GCA_014282245.1. Lineage (NCBI taxonomy): Eukaryota > Viridiplantae > Streptophyta > Magnoliopsida > Ericales > Ericaceae > Rhododendron > Rhododendron simsii. The sequence goes on from CM024955.1 coordinate 23,110,463, forward strand.
GTAAATTGTCATATATGACGTCGACTTTAAAGTTCTTTCAATTACTCCTTTGATTTCTATTCCATTGTCAATATATTTTCCATTGTAAATCATGTATTGGACTCAGTTTCGTGATCTGTGGCTAGTTGTACATTTCGGTGAGTGTCTTAATCATTCAGTTCTTGTTAAGCAGCAGCAATGAAGGAAGTCGGATGACGAAATACAATAGAAAGTACTTTCTGTGCATATATTCAAAGACATTCAAAACGGAGCATGAGAGCCTGATGCTCAAATCCTATCTACTAAGAGTAAACAGGCACCCAACAAAAGGAAGCACGCAGGCTCTGCCAAAAGACAAACGCAAAAGAGGAAACTCAGTCTTAATCCTCATCTCTGTCTTCGCCCTCCTCCTCGTCCTCCTCAAAGACCTCCTCCTCCGCCTCGGAGCTAACGACCTCCTGAGTGCGAGTCACCCTGGGCACGGTACTACTAGAGGTATCCTCCAAATCAATGTCTATAGACTCCTCAGTCTCGTTTGAAATGGCAATAGGCTCCTCCTCTGTGCCGCAGAATCGTTGTCTCTTTGATGGACGCTCCTCCCGAGAGCAAGCAGACGAAGCCTGTCGCATAGGCATGCGAACAGACTTCTTGCGTAACCCCCGTGCAGCCCCTCCTCTAGCCTGCAATAGCAAAACATCCATATAGCATTTGCATCACAACTGTGAATAAGAGTAATGGTAAGCAACTAAAGTCCAAGGACTTACCATCGTCCCTTCGCCGCAAGCCAGTACTGGTGGGAGTGGCCCATGGCGTATAGCCGCACGAGTTGCTACAGGCCCATCATGGCCGCCGCCATCTCCCTCGCGTACTCCGGGGTCACCTTTCCAATGCAAAGATTGATTAGAATAAGTCGTGCCAATAGTAAAGATGCATAAGTGATGAAAGCATGCCATACCTGAGCGAAGTACTCTGGAGGCTCGACTGCAGGGCGTGGAACGTCCACTAGGCCAGGGGCTCCTTGAACGGTCACCACGTCCACAGTCCAGGAAAGCGTAGGCGGCCCGGTTCCACCCTGACTTGTGCCACCACCCCGGGAGCCCTCGCATCCTCTGCCTCTATCTTCTCTTCTTCTTCCCCTACCTCTCCACCACCTCTACCAGCTCGCGCCTGCCGTTGAGCCTCCCAGGCATAGCGAATCACAAAGCTCTGCATTAGGTACTGAGCCTGGTACTCCGCATAGTCAGCACCAACTTGAAACAACGGCTCTAGCTGAGGGTCCAGCTGCGTGAACCGCTCAACCTCCTCCAGGGTATACTCGCTCGCCGTCAGCACAAGAGGAGGGAGCGGTCTGGGGACTGAGAAAGTGTCCAGCCTTAGCGACTGATGTGATACCCAGACGCCCAGGTACCATTCCCAGCCGTAGGGGGACGCTAGAAGCACTCTCCCTCTCGTCACGTTCCGGCTATGAGCCATATATGGAACTTCAAGGAGATCCCAGATGTGCCAGTGTACCTGCAATTAGAAGCACACATCAGGAAATCGATTCGATAAAAAATCCATGGGTAATATGGATCGAGGAATCAAAGAAGCATGAATACCTGATCAGGACACAGCTCGTCCAAGTACAGCCGGTAGGCGTTCAGGTCGCCTTTCCCTTTCTTCACCCCTCGATACTCCTTTGACCAACGAAGGGCTCAAGTAAGTATCATGTTGTCAGGGCATGACATCGTGGGAGGGCACATGTCCAGTAATTACTACATCCAAAGCTGCAAAATTCGAAGCATCAAGAGTTAGCACGAGATGATACAAATGCATGAATGGAAAGCTAACTAACTATTAAAAGTAGAATTTCGAAGCATACCTCCCAGACTCGCCAGTATCCGCCGAGGCTCTTCCCAGCACCCCTGGAAAGAGACCCCATGAAGGCGTAGCACGCCCCCAAAGCCGCGTCGCCCCAGTCGAAATGGGCTATCTCACCGATATGTTGCAAGGCCGGCAGGAAAGAAAGGTGTACTCAGTTGCGCCTGTTGGAAAACAGGGACGCACCAACTACGTACAAAAGAAAGCACCTCGCCATCTGCTCCTCCTGGACCCTATTCACCGGAGGCTCTGCCCAAAAGTCTAGAAGCTGGGCATATGACGCATCCCCCTTCTCCACTCTCAGCCTGCTCCCCAGGAGATGCCTCTGAAGCTCAGGGTCCCTCCCCGCCATAGCATCGTAAGGGATAGGGTCACCTCCGACCCTCAGCTCCGTGATCGCCGCAAAGTCCAAAGGCATCACCGTCATCTCACCGAAAGAGAAGTGGAACGAGTTGGTCATGTCCCACCACCTCTCGGCAAGTGCCGTAACTACTTGGTGATCATTGCTCGCCCTCGTCAGCACACGAACAAAATCCCCAAAACTTTCCTCCCTCACCATCTCCCTCGAGGCCTCCGGGAGTCTCTCGGCAAGTGCCATAACACAAGATTCTTATTTCCTGTCACAAAAAGGGGAATGATGCGATGAACATGCATGATATTCAAAAGCATGGAATTAAGAAGCAAGAAACATTGTATTGAAATACGAGTATCAAAGCATACCTCATCTCGTCGCAAGGACAAGTGTTGCTGTGGGTCCCTCAGGATTAGAGACTCGTCGTATGCAGTCCTCTCTGGCCTGTAAGCGTCTAGCAGCGAAGGCACCACCACATGCCGAAGTGGCACATAGGACTCCTCGATTAAAGGCCGGTCCTACCCCAAGACCATTGTTGCCTCGTCCACCACGGTCCTCCGTGGAACCGAAACCTCCTCTTCCTCAACCCGTGGCCCCTCGGCCGCTCCAGTCTCAAGCTCAGCCCGGAGCTCCCTTTTCGCGAGACTCGAACAAAGCCTTCGCTAGCCAAGGAACCCCTCGCAACGTCTCTACCAAGTCCTCTAAAGACGCTCTCTCCAACTAATCGCCCACACCATTGTGCCACGATGACCTCGCACCCACGCCACTGGCTATGAACATGGCCGGTGTCTCCCGCTCCTCCACTGGCTCCTCCTCGACAATGGGGTCCTTCCCCAAGTCGGCCTTCCCCAAGTCAGCCTGAGGCTGTCTCACAGGAGAAGCCTCCATCCCCTATGCTACCAACTCCGAGCCTCCGCCACCCTCAGCCTCCGTGGCCCTTTCCTTCGAACCACCGACAACCCCCGATTGGCCCGCGGCCACGCCCTCATCCCTTGGCTCTACTGCACCCGAGCCTTCCGTGCCTTGGCCATAACCAGCCAACACTCTATCATCACTGCCAGCCACCGCGGCAGTCGAGGCCGCGGCCTCTTCGGCCACGGCTGCAGGAACTAAGTCCCCCATGGACTCCGGAACACCCCCGACCACCACGACACTCCCCAGATGGATTAGGGGTGGGGTAACCTCAACCCTCTGTGGTTGATCACCACCAGGCATGATAGTATCATCCATGGTTGCAATGTGAGAGAGAGAGATGGTCAAGATAGAAAGAGTCGAGAGAGAGAGAGCAGAGAGAGTTGAGAGAGAGAGTGAGAGAGAGCAGAGAGAGATGATCGGGAAAGAGAGAGAGAGAGAGAGAGAGAGAGAGAGAGAGTCCAGAGAGGGAGAGACGAGAGAGAGGGAAATTTTCGAACGGTGGGGTGTACGCTGTACGCCTCACCCGTATATGTACTCCTCTCGAACCAGTTTGTCTGGAATTAAAAGTGGACCGGTTTCACAGCCTATAGCACCGCGCGGCATTCTGACTAAAACGCGCGGCATAATGCTTTGTTTTGTCATGCCGTGCGTCTTTCGGTAAGCTACGCGCGGCGTTATAAGTTAGTTCAACAAATTGGATGCTGAGAACGGTCCTTGACGTTCGAGGTTGCATTGTTTGGAATTATTAGAAGAAAGCAGACAAACAGGCAAATAGAAAAGATAAGGAGACTTTTCATTTCATAAAACCCGTGGTGACCCTCGGGATTTTCCATTACATTCGTTCAAAAAAAAAAAGCAAAAACAAAGAAAAATCCTACTGTCCCTCTCCCTGACTTTTCTTCTTCTTCCTTGGCTTCAGTCACTGGAAGCGTCATTTGCTCCGTCCGAACAGTTGTCAGAACCGTTCGGATTCCCCTTTGAATCCTCCGCCGTGTCATTGGATTCACGCTCCAACGCATACTCCAGGTCGTGCTTGTCGTCTAGTTGGTCGAAAGCAAAGTCCTGGAGGTTGGAGACTTTGCGGCGAAGGGTTTGGATGGTGGAAATCAGCCTCGCAATTTGCACAGTGAGGTGCTCGATTTCTTCCCGGTATGAGGCCATCTCGGCCTCAAGGGAGGTGACACAAGCGTTAAGGCTGTTGTTGTCTTCCATTCTTCTCGAATCTGTTGTAGTATGAAAGAGATATGAAAGAAGATGAAGAGACTTGAGAGATTTTGGTGGTGGTGCATAGAATGAGGCACCACCATCCTTATAAAGAGAACCCGGCCGTTGAAAGGGCACGCCTGTATTAATGGGCACCCTTAAACCAACCGACTGTTCTTGGAAATCGAAGGGTTGCATGGGGAATTGAAACACCGCGCAGTGGGATGCTAAACCGCACGAAATTCTAGTGCCACAAGATTAATTCTTTTTTCTTGGAAATTGTTCAAAGCCAGCTGCCATTATCCCCCTAGGGAATCAAATATTTCAGTCATCTCATTTACAAGAAAATCGGTTAGAATGTCGTGTCTTTTTTTTTTTTTGGGTAAATCAGCTTGAAATAGAAAAAAGGACAACCGAATGTACAGCCTACAAGGGGCATACCCCAGGAGGAAAAGAAAAGTAAAGAAAGAAAGAAAGAAGAGAAAAGTGGAGATGCCTGTGCCAAGTGGCTACATAAAGCTAGAGGAAAAAATAAATGACCTATCCATGAGTTTCTAATCCATCTACAAGATGAAGGAGAAAACCAAGGGCAAAAGAGGTCGAGAATACTAATACTAAAAGGCTGATGGCCTGTACTAAATTAACTTCCTATGAACCAACAAGAAAATTACACATGAACGCATGAACGTGTAGAATTCCCATGAAATCCTTGAATCAGACGAATTTCCATCCAGGTAACAGCAAAATAGCTGCAGAATAGCAGCTGTAACAGTGAGGACAGCAGTAGGTTTGCTAGAAAACAGCAATAACTGGCAGCAATTGACCAATCCTGGGACTGCTCCTCCCGGAACAGCAGTAACGGCATAAAAGCAGAACAGCAAAGCGTTTACAAGCAAAGCTTTTGAACTCCCTGATCTGGGAATGACTTAAGAAGCCACAACAGAAAGACCAGTAGCAGAAAATAGCATCAACAACATCAGTAGGTGAACTAGCTGAACATAGCACCAGTTGGGCTCGACACCAGTAGCAGCTAAGCTAATTATGTACATAACAGACATGGCAGCAAGTGATAATAACTGGAAGCTAGAAGCTGTCCGGATAGGTCAAATGCAAATTGCTGAACCATTAGCAGCCGCAACTAATTCCTACCATTACAGAAATAGTAAAAGCAAAAGCTACATCTTATACACAGAACTGCTCAATGCAGAGCCATATGAACCAGCAGAGTGCCATATGAAGCAGCAAACAGCAGACAACATCAACAGAACAGCATTGAGAGTAAACGACAGCTAGGGACAGGCCCCCTAGAAAGACATTCACATTCCAAAGGACAACCCCCCAAAGATAGGTCAAAACTAATTAGAATGCTACTTTGGATAGATTGAACCAAACAGAACAGTCAGGCACAACAGAGCTAGCAGTAACAACAGCAGGAATTTGCAATTCATAGTAGCACCAAGATGCAACTAACAGTAGATATGAACAACAGATGATATGCCACACCACTATCAATGAAACCTAATAACTTGAACAGACGACAAGGAACCAGAAAACAGAAGGCCTATTGCTTTATCTGCTAAACCTACTACTCCCTCGAGGCCTAACCACCAACATCTAGAAGCAATAGGGTGGATCCTCACTCCCTCATCTCTCTCTTACAAATTGACTCCCATTAGATATTACCTCCTCCCACAAGAAATTGGGGCTCAAGCACACAACTCACGGGTACACACATATGCTGGCACACTCAAAGATTAGCTCTGAGAATAAGATAGATACCTGATAAAATAGAAGTAATAGAACCCATGCTCAACTAACTCTGAGAAGGTCCACCTTGCACACCTTGTGTTGTCACCATGAGTGTAATACTTGTGAGAATAGCCCTGAGCTGGTAATAGAAGCACTGGAGGTACTTGCAGCCAAGAATTCCGTGTCTCTATTTAGGAGCAATTGCCTTCAACTGGATGTCATGCTTTGGTACCTCAACTCTGTAAAACAACATGAATTTTTGGAAGTGGTAATTGAAGTAAACAAAACTATGTAAATGTAGTGAAAAAATGACTAAGCAATGTTCCATTGTACTTTTAATTGTCCAGAACCACTAGGTAAATTAGTAATGGACAAAAGTCTAGCCCTTGCATCAATGGAGATTTTATGAGCAACTACAGTAGGAGGACAACAGGAATTCTGAAACTTTCTATGGTTCCTTTCCAACCAAATATGATGTACATACACTGTGAACACCAGTTTTGCAATGATGTTGGCCAAAGATTTACCTCTCAAGTTAGAAAGGCAGTCGACCCAAGGCTGCCAAGCGTGATGGCCATTCATATGGGGGGTCTGAGGGGACAATCAAGTCCTGATTTGGGAGGCCATTGAGCATTCAAAAAAGATACGGGCATGGTTCTCTATAGCATGGCAAAATGTGCATCGGGATAAGGATTTGAGGCCGAACATAACAAGCCTATCCTCAGTATTTAACCTATGCAAAAGGGCCATCCAGATGATCAAGCTACACCTTGGGATATGTCCAGGAAACCACACAACTTTATGCCATCCAACTATGGGAAAGTGGCTTCTAAGGTTGTCCCATAGGGATGAGATAGTGAATTTCCCAGAAGTGTTGAGTGTCCACTTGCATGAATCCTTAGCAGTAGGATTAAAAGCCACATTATGCAATTGAGCTCTGACCTCATTGAGTTCAAGAGTCTGAGTGATAGGGAAGGCCCATTGGTTGTATTGAATTATATCATGGACAGTGGCTTCCTTATTAATCCCAGCGTCATAAACAATTCTTTGGCCAAACCTTGGGAGCAAGGGTCCTAGGGGATGCCAATTGTTATACCACAAAGAGGTAGACATTCCATCTCCCAGCTTGTACGTAATAAAAGGCTAAACAAGGGGCCTCAGAGATAGAATTTTCCTCCATACCCAGGAGGGATCACAGGGAACCTTGACACACCAAAAACTCCTACCTTTAAGTAAATAGGACTTAACCCATTGGCACCACATGGATTGTTCACCTCCAGACACAAAGAACCAAATGTGCTTAGCAATAGCAGATTTGTTCCATATTTCCAAGGACTTAAAACCCAGACCATCTTCTTTAACCGGGGAGCACAGATGCTTCCAAGAGACCATGGCACCAGAGGTTTTTAGATCAGGTCCAGTCCAGAAAAGGCTCTTAAAGTAACTTCCACCTCTTTAATGAATGTCGTGTCTCGGTAAAAAGATGTTTTAATTTTCGTCCTCCGGGACTCGTCATTTTTTTTCGTCCTCGGGGACTCGTCATAATTTTCGTCCTCCGGGACTCATCACAATTTCATCCTCCAGGACTCGTCACAATTTTTCATTCTCCGGGACTCACCATAATTTTTCGTCCTCTGGGACTCGTCACAATTTTCGTCCCCCGGAACTCGTCGCCATTTTCTTCCTCTAGGAGTCGTCATAACTCTTCGTCCTCCTGGACTCGTCACAATTTTCATCCTTCGGGACTCGTCTCAAATTTTGCCCTTCCAAGGCTCGTCTCACTTTGAATATTGTTCCCTGGGACTCGTCTCAAATTTTGCCCTTCCAGGGCTCGTCTCACTTTGAATTTTGCCGCCCCCCCCCCCCCCCCCCCCCCCCCCCCCCCCCCCCCCCCCCCCCCCCCCCGAGGGCTTATCTCGAATTTTCACCCTTCCAGGGCTTGTCTCATCTCAAAATTTGCCTTTCCAGGGCTCGTCTCACTTTGAATTTTGCCCCCCCAAGAGCTCGTCTCAAATTTTCGCCCTTCCAGGGCTCATCTCACTTCAAATTTTTTGCCCTTCCAAGGGGCTCATCTCACACACAGTTATTCACATTTGTTTCACAACACTCAGCACTACAGGCACTCAATCGAACTGCGGTGGTCTGATCCCTACAATGGGTTACGTAGGCAGCTCCGCGAGCGCAACCACCATTGTCATTTGCTTGCATTTCGATTTTCGTGCATTTTTGTCTCCGTTTAAAGACCTTGGAGCAACAGATTGGGATGCCTATTCTTTAAGCGTCACTCGCCCCAGCCAATGGTGTCCGAGTTACGTTAAAGAGGGACTACTGTAGACACCCCAATCTGGACCTCAAAAGGTCTTTAGACGTCCCGATGATGAAATAAAAAAAACAAATACCTTCGAGAGCTCGGATGAAAAACTCCCCTAAACCAAAAAGCCCAAAAGACCAAAAGAAAGCCCAATGGCCCGGAACTAGACTCTAAGCACCGCACGACACATCTCTGTACCGCCCAGCATAATGAATTTCATTACACTGTACAAGGTTATGAGGTTTATTGCATGACATTTAGGATAAAGTTCTGACTGGCTCAGCTAGCTATCGACCATGCCCATTTGAGCCACAGCTACGAGTTGGCTTAGCTGAAAAAGCACTTCTAGCCTGCCCAGAAAATACCTCTCCCATTTGAATCCAAAATCCTTGGTTCTTGCCTATAAATACAACCCTCCACTCAAGAGAAAGAGGCCTTGACTTCTCTTTCTCTCTCATGATGCTTTCACATCCCCTTCTTACTTCGAAGTCTTAAGAAAGTTGCTCCAAAAACATTCTCTAGGCACTATATTTCTCAAGATGCCTCCATTTTCCTTCTTACCATTAAAGTGAGCCCTTTTGCTCACATTGACATCCTATCTACCAAAACACACAACAATCATTCACATCCACAACCCTCTTTTCTCAACCGGTCTTATCCGCACTCATCCATTGCTGTCCATCCTCATCCAAGCTCAAGATCAAAGGTATTAATCAGTTTCCTTGGGATAGGCTCAGTCCTTACCCCTGAGGGAACTCTTCTGTAGTCAGGATCAATCCCTTTCGGTTAGATACTGACTTAAAACCATTTTCAAAAATAAGAACAATCACTGTGCTGGGTGCATCATGCCGCGCGGCGCTTCAATGCATCGCACAGCATCGTGTACTCAGATGCGCGGCGTTCCTTTAGCTACTGTTTTCTTGTTCAAACTGTCTGGATCATAGCTATTCTTCATCAGGCCCGTTTTTGTTGTTGAGATATCAGTCATCAGTGTTTTCATAACAAGATCATATCTACAAGCTTTTTTTGTGTTTTATAAACAAAGCTTCATTGATCATTCTGAGTGATTAAACTCATTAAAAGTTGTTTTACGTTCATGGCTTGAAGGAATGACACCCTCCTAAAATGATGGCCTGATAACAGAATAGATACCCCGCACGGTGTATTATAACATCATGCGCGGTATTGTTTTATGCCGTGAAGGCAGTCGCTGAGATTTAGACAGTTTCTTTTGTTGAAAAGTTCTTTTTCTCTGCATCATCTCTACCATTCCTGTAGATAGCACCACTTGCACGACGATGTGATATACTTTCCCATGTCCCTTTCCCCCTTACTTGTTCATTAAAGAGTTTCATTTTCCAAAGATTTATAAAATTTTTTCCCTTTTAAAAATGTTTAGTAGAGACCGATTTTGCCGGGCGAGCGGGGTGCTTTTCAACAAAACCTTCCCAGTTCGTAACGTGGCTCCCGAACCTGAAATCTCAACGTTTTTGCTAGACTAAATGCCTTTTTCAAATAAGTTCCCGGTTTCTCGGATCATCTATCTCAAAAATCAGGGTGGCAACTCTTTGGGTGCGCACCGGTCGGGGAGCCCACAATGACACTACCTAGGAAATTTCTCCATCTTCGTTTGCAACATCATGCCGAATTCAAATCCTATTCCACCTGCCGGAGAAGAAACAGCAACCATTGGCGACAACTTGTTTGCGAGGAGTCTTTCGGCTTCGTCTGTGAGAAATTGTCGTGGTGTGATCAGTTGACGCGCTGCTGCCAGTTTCTGACTGTGACGCTTGAAGAATAAAATCGAAACTCAATTGGACAAGTTTGAGCGCTTAGAGGACCCTCAAGGGACTCAGATTCATTAGCAAAATGATGGAAAAAGCAGAAGCGAATGAGATCTGGTGTAAAACGAAAATTGGGGGTTTCCAAAATGAGTATTTCACATTTTCTAGGACCGATGAACCCAAGTTTTTTTCTCGTGTAACATTGGGTTTGGAGAGGGAGAGAGATGGAATTGGGGAGAGAGGCAGTAAGTGAGGCGGCGGGTCGGAGGATGTAGCGGTGGGTGACGAAGTGGTGCTTAGGAATTTAATTTGGATAATTTAGGGGTCCAACAAATTAGAGGAATTTGATGTCGGTGGTGGTGTTTAGGCATTTAAAGACAAGGCCCCAAATTGAAAACATGCTAGAGGAATTTCTGGGTTGACCAATTTGAAAGATTTGGGTTCGATTGGGCTAGGGTTATGAGTTTTTTTTTTTTTTTTTTTTAGGGTTTTGAGGTTTTTTTTTTTTGATCATTAGGGTTTTGAGTTTGGAAGATGAAGTTTTATGGGGTGATGGTTGTTTAAAGACAAAAATACCCTTACATTTGACAGTGAAAATAGACGGAGTCAGATTCAGGGACAATTTAAACAAATATTACGAATATTGAGGACTAAATAGACACTATTCATATATTGGAGACTAAATTAACATTTTGCTAATACATTGGGGACCATTCGTACCAAAAAGCCGTTATGTTTGGTACATGTCTATAAAAAGTAAAAACTTGAACAGTTTGGGGGAAAAGCAGTAGATTTTTCCCTTTCAAATGAAGGCTTGGCGCCTTGGCCGCATGTTTTCCTTTTTCCTCTCTAGTGCACTTCCGGGTAGCCACCGTCAGTCTTGGACCAAGAAATCCTTTCTTCATTATAATTACAGAAAACCTCAACCACCCGATGAAGGAGAGATCAAACAACAAACACACAAGTAGGAATAAAAAACCGCGAAATGACATAGGCCTAACTTAGAAACCAGGCCTCAACAACAAATATGAACAAGTAACTCTAATCATAAGAAAAATGGATTTGGGTATGATCAAAAGATGCAAGCACAACCCAACTCTGTTTGGGAATAACAGTTGAGGTTAGTGAATAGGGAAAAGGTTATTTGTTCTACAAAATAACTGTTCATTGTACAAACGTAATGGGTTAGGCGATTTGGGCGATCTCTGTACTGTTCATCATGGGGGATGGTACAATCTCCATGGCTGATGGTATAGGTCTTAAAGCTACCGACTCTAATGAGCTGCGAAGAAGAAGCCGTGGTCCAACTCCCACTCACCAAAATCTCAGTAACTCCAAATCCAGTTCACTTGGTTGTGCGGTGGTCGAAGTTACTGTATCTCCACCCCAACCTCCACTCATGAATTTCGATCCTAAATCAAACCACTTCTCTGAGGTTCCATGCACTTCTCAGATCTCTGAGCTCTCAAATCCCCTCCGCCAGTTCCATCTGAGTTTGTTGGACCAGGAAACCCTAAAACTCAATGTTTCGGGGGAGTTTGGGGAGTTCAGTCCTAAATCGGCTAAAACATCTAGTCCATCTCGTAAGCTTCAGCAGGTCTTTGAGCAAGCCCTAATCCGGGAAGTAGAAGAACGAGCAATCCAGCTACAGGGCGATGCCTCTCAGTCCGTGAGTCAACAAAAGCAGGTACAACTATCTACCTCTAACCCTAAGATTTTGTACAATGCCAGAGGAAATCCTTATGTGGAAGGAGATCCCAATATGGGTTATACTGTTGATGAAACTCGACCTAGGACTGGGAATCATGATACTGGTTCACACCAATTAGTTACGGATTCTGCTCCTTCCTCTTCTACACAAAACTTAGCTGCTGCTACACACGATTCCCGAGTTCAAGACAGCTCTCTGTCCAACCAACATCACCAAACCTCATTCCGTAACCAGGCTCGCCCTGTTCAACCTCATCCATTCAATTCCAAACAAAGTGCTGGTCATGCTAAACCTAAACCTAAGAATTGGGCCTCTCTTTTATAGTCTCAGAGCCCTTCTCTGGACATGAAGTTGGAGTATTTTCCTGATTTGCAGAAGGGAAAAGAAGCCATGGTTGAAATAGACATAGAATTAACTGAGGTGGGGAAATGGAACAAGTATTTGATTGGTCATTTCCTCGATGGACCAATGCCTTATCCTTTGCTGGTCGCCACTGCTCGTAACCAATGGAAAGAACTATTTATAGCTGTTAAATCTAATGTAGCTGGGTTCTACCTGTTTGAGTTCAAGGATGAACAAACTAAATTGCAGGTTCTAGAAGGGGGGCCCTATTTCTTCTCTCAGAAGTATCTTGTTCTCAAAGACTGGCACAGGATGATGAAGCTAGCTCAGGCCTAGCCCTCCAAAATCTAGGCTTGGGTCAAGCTACATGATTTACCATTTGAACTTTGCTATCAGGAGTGCCTAGGTAGAGTGGCAAGTACAATTGGAAAGCCTTTGCATGTAGATTAGGCTACAGCTAAAACTGCTAAGCAACCGGGATTAGTACACACCAAGTCCACAAAGGCTAGAATATGTATTGAAGTGAGTGCTGGGCAAGTTCTTCCTGATGAATTACAGTTATCGTTGCAGGGGAATCAGTTGTTGTATCGGTTGAGTATCAAGTTCTTCCCCCCATGTGTGACATATGCCATGTCTTTGGCCATCACACGACTAAATGTGCTAACAAATCCTCTCCATCCTCACTACCATCCTAGTTTGCTTCTCAACTGGTAAATCAAGTGGAGAATGAGAAGCAACGGTGATCACTGGTAAAAATGGGAAACAAAAGGCAGCCATGCATGTTGTAACTCAAGTTGAAAATGGGAAATTAAAGGCTGATTGTGACCAACCTCAACAAGTCAGCATCCCCATTTCTATTGAGCACTCAACTGGGGAAGAGCTCAGTGATTCTGAGGATGAGTTACTAGAGGTCCTAGAGGGGGTGGTCAGCAGCAAGCAGGAGGTAGAGGCACTGAGTCAACCTAAGGCAGCAGTGTCCTTGGTTAAACCTCATTCCGAGCTCGAGAACTTCCCAACGCCTGAGCCACCTGATCTTTTGGACCCAGGGGTCAAGGGTGAATCTGCTATACTGTATTCCAATGGAGACGCTGTCTTTAATAAGCATCTTTCCAAGTCTACCAAGAGGTGTCTGCGGAAGCAAGCTAAGGAGGCATCCTTCTCTGCCCTAAGCAGTGGAAGGAATTAAATCACCTATATCCTTTTGTTAAGGCAGCATTTCTATACTTCCAATTTCTGCTGTTTACTTATCTTACTGCTTGTTATATTTTATGGCTATACAACCCATTAACCTTGGATTTTGGAACACTCGGGGTCTCAATGTTACTATTAAGCAAAATGAGGATCTTTTGTAAATAGAAATAATCTTTCACTTTTGGGGTTGTTAGAACATAAATTAAGGAGGATATTGCTTCTAGAGTAATTAAATTCGTCTATCCTCAATGGGATTTTGTGAACAACTACTCTCATGCACCCAGTGGTAGAATTTTTGTGTGTTGGGATTCTGGTCTCATTCAAGTCCAGGTTTTGGATCAATCTGATCAATTTATCCATTGTGAGGTGCATCCTAAGGGTGGAGGGGTCCCTTTTTTGGCAACCTTTGTTTATGGGGCTAATAGTTACATAAGTAGACGGGCACTTTGGTCTAGTCTTCAGCGTATCGGCACCTCACTTCCTTGGATTGTTCTTGGAGATTTTAATGCTATGAGATTCACCAATGACAAGTATTGGGGCACTTCTTGTTGGCCCTCTCATATGGATGAGTTCAATCACTGTCTGTACGCTTTAGAGTTGGATGATTTAAGATATACTGGTTGTTTTTTCACCTGGGCTAATAAACAGGACTCTAGTCAATTTGTCACCACCAAATTGGATCGGGCTCTCGTTAATGAGCAGTGGATGAAAGTCTTTAGTTGCTCTTCAGCTCATTTTCCCACTCCAGGGATTTCAGATCATTCTCCAGGTATTGTGTGCATCACTCCTGCTCCTAGGAGGCCATTAAACCTTTCAAGTTCTTCAATTTTCTGTCTGATCACCCTCAGTTCTAAATGTGGTGCAACGAGTCTAGTGGACAGTGATTATTGGTAATCCAATGTTTTGTGTATGTGAGAAGCTCAAATTGTTGCAAAGTGAGTTTAAGCTTATTAATAATAGAGATTTTAGCGATGTCTCTAAGAGGGTAGCGGACACTAGGCAAATTCTGGAGTTCCTACAGAAAGACTTAAGTAGTCAACCTTCTAATCTCTCTATTATTAATCAGGAAAGGGTGGCCCATAAAGAGTTCCTCACGTTGCTTAGAGCTGAGGAAAGTATAGCTAAACAAAAGTCACGAATTCAATGGTAAAAGCTTGGAGACCAATGCACTTCATATTTCTTTAAATCTGTGAGTAATACCAGAAATAGAAGTAAGATTACAAGTCTGGTGTTGGATGATGGGTCTCTCACTCATGACCTTGGTGTTATCAAATCAAGCTTTGTTAGTTACTACACCAATCTGCTAGGTACACCTCACTTTACTCCTTATCATGGTCTATCAAGAATCCAACAGGTTCTTTGTAGGAGGTTATCTGATAGCCAAAAGTTGTCCATGATTGCAGAGGTTACTGACCTTGAAATTAGGGACATTTTTCGGTCTCTTCACACTAATAAAGCACCTAGCCCAGATGGCTACAATGCTGGTTTCTTCAAGCGAGCTTGGCCTATCATTGGCCACGAAGTCACTGCAGCTGTAAAAGCCTTTTTTAGGTCCAGTCAGTTGCTTAAAAAGGCAAACTCAACGTTGGTTGCTCTTGTTCCCAAGGTCTCTAATCCATCTAAGGTTGGGGATTACAGACCTATATCCTGTTGCAACACTATTTATAAATGTATATCTAGAATACTTGCTAGAAGATTGTAGACTGTCCTCCCTCTCTTAATAGATCCTGTACAATCAGGTTTTGTTAAAGGAAGGCGGATAGCTGATAACATTTTCCTTACTCAGGAGCTTATGAGAGGATATCATAAATTCTCTTCATCTCCCAGATGTGCACTGAAAGTAGACATTATGAAAGCATATGATAATGTCCGATGGGATTTCCTTTGGGATGTTCTAACTTCCATAAACTTCCATCCCTTAATGATCAAGTGGCTTCAAGCTTGTGTTACTACAGCTAATTATTTTCTTAGTATCGATGGTGAGGTCACTGGGTACATTTTGGGTAAAAAAGGACTTAGACAAGGTGATCCCTTATCTTCATATCTATTTGTAATAGTTATGGAGGTTCTCACTTGTCTTCTTAAGGAAAAATCCTTTCTCCCTGGTTTCCATTTTCATTGGCGTTGTGGACGTACCAAATTAATCAATCTCTGTTTTGCTGATGATTTTATGCTATTTTGCAAGGGTGACCTGACCTCTGTCAATCACATTCAAGATGCTCTCAATGAATTCCAGTATATGTCAGGTCTTTCTCCTAGCCCGAGGAAGAGTAGCATTTTCTTCTCTGGGGTCAACCCAAGCATTAGACTGGCCATTTTGGCTGTCTTAGGATTTCAAGAGGGTATCCTCCCAGTCAGGTATTTAGGTGTCCCACTTCTCTCCACTAAACTCAAGGCTGCCAATTGCCAAAGGTTAGTGGAGAGCATTGTTGCAAGAACTAAGACATGGACTAACGGAGATCTCCCCTATGCTGTAGGGTTCAATTAATCTCAAATGTCCTTTTTTCCATCCAAACCTTTTGGTCTTCTTTGTTCATCATACCTAAAAAGGTGATTAAGGAAGTTGAGTCAATTCTTAAGGCATTTCTTTGGTCTAGCCTTGATTTAAGGAAAACATGTGCCAAGGTCTCTTGGGAACACTTGTGTTCTCCTAAGCAGGAGGGTGGTCTTGGTTTTAAATCTATGCAAGTTTGGAACAAATCAGCCATTGCCAAACACATTTGGTTTCTAATTTTAGGGGGGGAACAGTCAATGTGGTGTCAGTGGGTCAAATCTTACTTAATAAAAGGGAGGAATTTTTGGAGCTTGAAAATTCCTGGTGATTGCACCTGGGTTTGGAGGAAACTCTTAACTCTCAGACCTGTGGTGCAACCATTCATTCTTAGTGTGTTAGGTAATGGTCAATCCACCTCCCTGTTGTTCGATAACTGGCATCCTCTTGGTCCATTGATAAGCAAATTTGGCACTAGAATCTCTTATGATTCTGGTATTCCGAAGGAGGCAACTGTGTCTCACATAATACTTAACTCAAACTGGGCTTTCCCCATAACCCAAACCTTTGAACTCAATGAGATTAGGAATTCTTTGCCTTCTCTGGTTCAGTCTAGACTGAACAGAGATGATCAATTTAAATGGACCCTCACACCCAATGGTCAGTTCTCAATTGCCTCTTTATGGGACAAATTGAGAACCCCCTTTCCTCAAGTCCTGTGGCATAAGTTGGTATGGTTCTCAGGACACATTCCAAAGTGCAGTTTTGTCACTTGGATGGCTATTCAGAATAGGTTATCCACGGCTGATAGACTTGTGCTTTTTGGTCTCAACCTTTCTCTCCAATGTAGTCTGTGTCAGGGGTTGGAAAATCATGACCATCTTTTCTTTAACTGCCCTTACTCTCTATTGGTATGGGGTGCCATCCAGACCAACCTTCATGTCTCTTGGCACAGTAGGTCTTGGGATGATTAGGTCACATTCCTATCAGGTGTCAAGGGTAAATCTCTTAGGGCTGTCATTACTAAACTTGTTTTTGCAGTGACCATATATCATATTTGGATCGAAAGGAATGTACGGAAATTCCAACACCTCTCCTGTGCTTGGGAGACAGTTGTTTACAAAAATTGCTCCATGGTTAGGAATAGACTTTCATCACTCCCTAGAATGCCTCATTCACAAGAAGCATGGATAGTAAGTGAATCAATAATGCTACCGGCACATACATTAAGCACAGATCAGGAACAGCAGCCAACGTGGCAAAAAAAAAAGGGCCCCACTCCACCACCCACCCCCCCCCCCTTCTCTCTCATTTTGAAAATTTCAAAATTTTCGGGAATATAATTTTTGCTCCCAAAATATTCCAAACCCATTTCCCATTTCTGCTCCATCTCCACGCACCAACACCAGAAACCTCCGCCACCAACAACTGCCAACCATCCGAGATGCAACCGACCGCCATCTCTCTCTCTCTCTCTCTCTCTCTCTCTCTCTCTCTCTCTCTCTCCACCAACGACCCCCCATCAACGAACGGCGAACCTGACGGCCACCCAAAACCCCCCACCATGGACGGCACGCCAAATCAGTTGTGGTGCGTTTTTCTCTCTTGTAAGATCTTAACTTTTGTGCTGCGTTTTTCTCTCGTGTAAGATCTTAACTTTTGTTTGGGTCTAAAATTAGGGTTTGTTCTTCAGAAATTGGAGCTTTTTGTAAATTAGGGTTCTAAAAAAAATGGGGCATTTCACAAATTTGGGTTTGTTCTTTGCAAATTGGGGCTTTTTACAATGGGATGTGCTGGTCTTTGATTTGAGAAAGAATCCAAAGCAAAGTATGTACTCTATCTTTTTGTAGTCGTAAATGTAATTAGTATCTTTTTGTATTTTAATCTTCTTATTCAACTTTCAGGAGGAAGAAAAACCAGAAGCTTCCTTAACGATACTGAGAAAAAGCCTAATCCTGTTGGGTTGACCCAGAAAGAGCACCCCGAAAAAAGACGACAATAATGGAAGTTGAGCCAGGATTTGACTGGAAGCACGAAAGCTGGAAGGCTGAGGACATTCGTTGCTATAAGCCGGAACCGTAACGCTACTGATCTCGGGATTAGACCCTGAGGGAAGGAGTCTCACCTCCCACAGAGAAGATTCTTTGGATGGAAAATTATGATATTTCTGTCATTTTGGAAGCAAGTTATACTTGCAAACAGAGAACTGCAGACCATTTTTTTTTCTTTTTGTTCCGTTTTACTGGAGTAGAAAGAAGAGACAAGGAAGATGAAGGCCTGCCTTATTTTTTAGTTCATATTACCAATATTAGGCTCTGTAAATTTGGCCTTTCTCATTTGCAAGTTGTGCAAGGGATTGCTTCTAATGGTAGTTGATTTCATGTTTGGGGCTATAAGCTTGCATTTACAGTCTCTTACATGATAATTGGGGAAGCATTGTTTGATTGGGAAGCAATATAAGTGTCATTTTTGCAGAATCCTATTTGGAGTTGAACACTATCTACGTGTGTGATACAAGACACATGCCAACTGTGAATAAACAAAGATAGTAAACTGTAACTAATAGGCTACTCATACAAAACAAAAGTCAAATTCTCATTGAACATCACAGTGAACAAACTGAGAGAGTAAATGGCAATTAGGCTACCCATACAACACAAAGGCACAAAAAGCCACAAAAAGCCACATTTCAATTGATCATCAAAGTTACTCAAACGGTTGAGAGAGACTAATTGATCTCAAAAGTCACTACCCTCAAAATAACATTTTTGTTTCAGGTGGAACTAAACCATGAAACTCACAATTAATGTTGCCCTCAGGGTGCCATCTCTATATATAAGCTAAGAGAATATATGTATTGCCTTTTGCCAAAAATACAAAAAAGAACAAGTCTTCCATTACAAATTGGTTGAAGCCTCGGCAAGGTCATAGCTCCACATTCCATCGTGCGGTCCAACCATTTGGGATGTCTGAAATTAAAAACCAATTGTCAAGTACGTAACATGTGAAAATTTAGAATGATCGACAAGATAAAAAAACATAGGGATACTTACACTACAATTTATGCTCCCTTGTATGATTACCTCATTGAGTTCCATAGTGTGAACATTTGGATTATACTACACCAGTAAACTAAAACATTAGTGTAATTATAAAGCTCACCAATACACATTTTCTAAATACTTCTAATAATTGCAAGTTGAAAGATATACCACCATGCTCTTCGCATTGCCTCGACTAGCTTTGCCATTCTTGCTTGATTGCTTTATCTTTCGAATAATTTTTTCAATTCTTGGTTGTTTCCTATTTACCGGTGGTCGCCCTTTCCGACGACGTTTAATCGGATCACCTACGGGTATTTTTTTCTCTTCGGAACTTATGATTTCATCTACTACGTTGATTGACATAGGCCTATCGCCTAGGCACTCCTCCTCGCAAACTTCGTTCTCCACCTCGGCTTCTTGCAACTTGGCCACCACCCTCTTACTCTTCGCCTCAGAATCCATGGCCTTTTCGGCGGCTTTACGGAAAGCAACCGACATATAATCATAGCGACGCCATTCAGGCTTGCGTTCCCAATTTGCATAACTAACCTTCACCATTGTGTGACTCCTCCTCACGTTTTTGCTCCACCTTCGTAGAATGTACTTCTCTGGAACTTCATGCAACTTCTTTCTTGACCAAACCATGACAATATGCTTGCACACAATACCCTTAGATTCAAACAGCCGACAAGTACAATTACTTTTTTTTGACTCCTCATTATAACAAACATGAAAAGTAACGGTTTTCAATATTCCCTTCTCACCAACTTTTATATCTTCTTCAATCTCAAATTTCGAAATGCCATCATCTACCACCTTCATGGAAGTGAAATTGCATGCAATCTTACCGGCTACTTGAGCTTGAAAATCCTTATATTTTGCGAGTGTGTATGCATCTTGAAATTGATCTTCAAAACCATAAGGGGACACATTCTTCATTTGTTTGTTGAAACATTGGGCATCTTCCTCGTCTTCTTTTTCCACCTTCTTACGCAAGGCGTTCTCATATTGCTCCACAAATTCCTTCAATGTGGTACTTGAATGTACGTAGCCATCAAAGTAGGCATTCATGCTTTCACTCCGTTGGGTTGTTGACATCCCCGCCCAAAAAACATCTTTCACAAATGCGGGAGCCCATCGGTGCCTTTCCTCGTACAAGCCACTTAGCCACTCGTTGGCCTCTAAGTATATTTATCGATGAGATTGCCCCAATTTTTCTCAAATTCCTCTTTAGTCAATGAATCATACGCAGCACTAAGGACATCTCATTTAATCGGTTCATAGTCATCATAATTTTTCAACTTTTCAGGAACTTTTTTCAACAAATGCCACAAACACCAACGATGCCGTGCGTTTGGGAAAACTATACTTATTGCGTTTTGCATGGCACGACATTGGTCAGTTTTGATGGCATTAGGAGAACACCCGGACATACAAGCAACCC
The DNA here is from genome assembly GCA_014282245.1 of Rhododendron simsii. Taxonomy (NCBI): domain Eukaryota; kingdom Viridiplantae; phylum Streptophyta; class Magnoliopsida; order Ericales; family Ericaceae; genus Rhododendron; species Rhododendron simsii. The sequence goes on from CM024955.1 coordinate 23,130,839, forward strand.
ATGTCTCGAACAACCATACAAATGAAGCTGTGTCCTCTTGTAATATTAGTCCGCACCCCAACAAGATCGATTGTCCATGATGATTTACACCCACGAAAGGAGCAAACGGCATGTTCCACTGATTAATCAAATAAGTGGTGTCAAATGTGACCACATCTCCAAATTCCTTGAATGCTGCTCTACTTCTCCCATCGGCCCAAAAAACATTCTTTAGCCGGTTTTCTTCATCTAGATCAATTGCATAAAAAAATGCTTCATTATCAGCTTTCATCTTAATAAAATACTTGTGCATTGATTCTGCATCCCCTTCCTTAAGTTCTGAGCGTCTCACTTTATCGACATAATTCCTTGCATCCTTGGGTAACCATGGCAAGTTGCTAGGCCCCCCTACCTCAATCGTACACGAGGCAATTGTCTGATTCATTTTTATTCCAGCCGTGCGATTCAACTCTATTGTCCTTTTTGCATGTAGTGGGATAACCCGATTGGCTTGTAGATATCGAGCTTTCTTCGGGCACATTTCATGGTTATGCTTCAGTTCAATTGAATTCAAAAGCCACTTTCCATCGATTTTCAAGGACAAGTTCATTGAAGCTTTACAATCTGTTTTGGATGTTGGATGGGCTTTGAGTGGATTTAGTGCCTTGTTCCTCGACTTTCCACCCCTATGACAGGAGTAGGTTATATTCGTTTTTTGTCCATTCCTACGCTTGTTAGAAGTTCTTGTGACGACAACAAAACCTTGCACTTTCGCATATCTACCATAATAGTCACGTGCATCATCTTCTGAATCAAAATACATACCAACCTTAGGTTCTGGTACCTCCTCCAAATTCTGATCTTCCTCCAAGACCAAGTCCTCACAGTCCATTATTGAAATAGCTTTGATATCTTTGTTGATTTCTGGTGATGGGTCTTGAAATTCCATACTTCTACCATCAAGCAAATAATACAGTGCATTAGACATAATTATTTTTAAACTTGGCATACAAAAGAGCCACATCGATTAGTTTGGTGTCTTGTTAGGACAACTAAAAACATAACTAAGATCAACATTTCGGTGTATTATTTAATTCAACCCCCCATTTACTTCAATGCATGGGTCATAACCATTACTATTGGAAAACTCCATAATACTAGTACCAATTTTAACAATAGTGTTTTCAGGGACCACATCACCAAAAACATAACTAGGACCACAAAAAACAAGGCATGGAGAAGAGATTAAAAAACACACGCATGAACGAACCACACCTAAACAATTCAATGTCAAATTACAATATTTTTTTAAAGATACTAGCTGCACAACCATCCGAATATGACACCAAACACAATCCCTCACACACATGTGGGTCCTACACACATTTAACAAGCGAGGCTCACGTGTACGTGAGTGGTTGTATTTGGCGTTGTGTTCGGATAATTGTGCACCTAACATTTTTGATATTTTTTGACATTTCAATTAAAGTAATTGTATTAAATGTTGAGGAGAAAGTTTTAGCCTTACAAAGCAAGAAGAAGAAAAGCCAAAATTAAAGCTATTGTCATTACTCCCACTTTTGTTTCCAACCACCCCAAGACTATTATTTTTGTTTTCTTCTCTATTCTGTGCACGTGGGGAGCAGTGAACATGGTACCCTTTAAAAAGAAAGTGAAGCACTTTAAAAACGCCATAAGTCTCTCTCACAGGGAGCTGACAGTGGAAACATAGGAAGACGCCAATAAACAGAGCGAAACACGAAACAACAAGCAGATTCGAAGGTTTGAACTAACTATACTCAAAAGAGGAGAAGATGCCGAAGAAGTAGGTGGGGACGGCAGCAAAGAAGATGTCAGAGAAGTCGCCGGAAAAGATCTCCACAACTTGGAAGGTACGCCTGAGAAGAATTGCCGGAGAAGAGGGGTGAGTTTGGAGGTGAATATTGGGGATTTGGGGGAAGTTCTGTTTTTCTCTCCCCTGTTTCCAATGTTTAAGTTTTTCGTTTCAATTTTGGGAGAAAATGGGCGAGAGTTGGAATTGGCAGGAGAGAATGGGCCCCATTTTTTTCCCCACTTTTTGGCCACGTTGGCTGCTGTTCCTGATCTGTTCCTAATATATGTGCAGCTAGCATTATTGTAAATGAATGGAATGTTGCGGGTACATGATTATGATTTGCATTAGTTTTCCAAATCCTATCTTCTCATGTGGCTAGCTGACAGGTTGTGCATGGAGGGTTCCCTATGAGTTTGATATGAGATCGTCTCTAATACTTCTATTTACAAGTTATTTATCTTAATCTCAATGCTAGCATTATTGGTAATCTGTTACTTTGTGTGTTCCAGCATATGTGTGATCCTGTGAGGTGTGTGATTGAGCCCCAAATCCTTTTGAGTGGAGGTAATATTTAGTGGGAAAAATATTGTGAGGGAGAGTCGAGGGAGTTCGAGCCCCCTATTTGCTGTAGTTTGCTGGAGGTCTAGGCTTTGAGGGAGTAGCAGAGTGAGCAGTTCTTTAAGGCTACATAACTTTTAATTCCTTGTTCCTGCATCCTATTTGTAGATGGTGTGTGGCTTTGACCACTTGTCTTTTATTGGTCTTATTTTACTTTCATGGGTTCTATATTGTCTACTGAGCATTCAGTACGGAATATGAGGATTCTTTTCCATATTCATCTTTGCTATACCTGGTTTGTTGTAGCTTCCAAGTTGTATGCTGTTACAGTTTTTCATTATCTCAGTAAGAATGTTTACTCTTCTGAGTTTCTCAACTTTATTTTGTGCCTAACCATCAGGGGCTGTCGTTGGGATCTCCCTTCGCAGAGGGGGAAGTCCTCTTCATTTTGACTTTTCGGTTGGGTTGTTGCTCTGTTGTGGCCGTTTAAGCTACTGTTCTATTACCCTAATACTCTGATGTTATGCATTTAGGACTGTTTTCTGCATTGTAGGATATAATTCCATCGGTTATGCATTTTATGCTCTTGAGCCGATGTCCTCTACTGTGGATTTGAATGGCTGTTGGTGCTTGATATCGTTCTCTTTGTTAAGTTCTGAGTCTCGCATACCTTGTTGCCAATTACTTTGGTGCTGCTGCACTTCTGATACCTGCTGCCATCTGTGATGAGGTGCTGTAGCTGCTGATCAACTGCCTCTGTTTTGCTACGGCCTTAATTTGGTCGCTGCTCTGTTACAGTTCCATGTGCTCTGCATTAGTTTCTGCTACTTCTGCTACGACTGCATGCTGCTACATAGCTATTGTCCAGCTACCCTATTCTGTTATACCTGCTGCCTAGCCGCTGCTGTTTGTAGTTTGGTGCTGCTGCTGTATGTTGCTGTTAACTTCTGCCGCTACTGCTTGTTGCTGCAATGAGCAGCAGTGACCAGCTGCTCTACTGATCCGCTTTACCACACAGCCGCTTCTTCTGTTTTCTATTTTGGTCTGCAGAAGCATTGGATGGTGGCTTCTACTGGTTTGCCACGAGTTGAATGTCTGGACTGATTCAAGTTGATGTCTAAATATTATACACTTTTGTAAATATCGTTCTTTTGCAAGGTTGTTCGCAATTTTATTCTTCTTTTGTCATGGCTTTATTGCAAGGTTGCACAATGTGTAATCCTTTTGCTATCTGTTTTGTATCCCTCTATTAGATGGGTAGGAAACAGGTGTTTCATTTACCATTAGTCCTATGTAGCCATTTGGCATAGGCTCTCTGTCTTTTCATTTATCTTTTTTTCTTTCTTTCTTTTCTTTTCCTTTGTCCTCCAGGGGTATGCCCCTTGTAAGCTGTATGTTCGGTTAGCATCTTTTTAATTTCAAGCTGATTTACCCAAAAAAAAATATAACTGTCCATTTTTTAGTTTTTCTTTTTTTGACATGCAATGCCAAAATAGATTAGAGGAAAGGAAGATTGGACGTGGGAGGGGGAGGGAAGAGAAAGGTTGAAGCCGGATAACCTGCAAAACAATGAAATAATAGGGTAAGAGGTTCTTTGTTCAAAGAAATAAAGTCTATTTTGGCATTTTTTATTTTTGTTTTTTGGCATGCAATGCAAGAATAGACTAGGGGAATAGAAGATTGGACGAGGGAGGGGGAGGGGAGAGAAAAGCCAGAGTCGGATTACCTAGATTTGCCGGAAAGAAATAGCTTTCGAGAAAAGTTGATGGATTAAGCCAGAACGATGCCCCCCCCCCCCCCCCCCCCCCCCCCCCCCCCCCCAAGTGACCAATCTAGAGGATTAGGATAGGAGGAATTTATTTGACATCTGCTGACAAGTCATGGGGGACTTGCCGAGGGTTAACATGTAACGCCTCGATTTTCAAAAACTTTAATCAAATCATTTTCAATTGATTTAATAAACCTAAAAAAAATTAGGTTAAATAAAATTTCAAAATAGAGTATACCAGTGGTAGCTTTAAAATTCAAATTAACGATAAACATAATTTGGGTCTTAAAAAAAATAGAAGTAATAATCATTTAAGATTACATTTCTTGAAATCTGAAATTTAGTACTAAAAACAAATCAGAGCTCCTAAGGGTACGAGTACAAAAGTCTGACAATTTTATTTAACAAAAAGGACAGAGCAAATCACTAATTTTGATACGGGTTTCAAGCTTCTTCTTGCTTAGTCTCAACAACCGGGTTCTCTTCCTGAAAATGTTGATCACCTCCTGTCTTCTGAATATCTGGCATGAAATGCCAGGTCAAACAGCACTAAAATGAGTTTTGGCACTCAATAGATAAATCCTACCAATTAACTCGTACAATTACAAGTAAACGTATTTATAATAAATAACGTAAGAATTGAATAGCACATAACTTGTTTCATTATATAACCATCAACTTAAATAAATATCATATTCTCAACTTTGATAAAAAAATTCCACCACCTCAGTGATCAACAGATTCCAAAATCATAATTTCACCGATCATACTATGCATGTCCTACAAGGCTACCCTCCATGACACGAGGTCCTAGTAGGCTACTCTCACAATTCTAGGACCTTCAAGGCTGTCCCACAATTCTAGGTCCATCAAGCTGCCATCAAGGTCCTGCTAGGCTACCCTCAATACCTGAGGTCCTGCCAGGCTACCCCTAAGGTCCTGCTTGACCACCCTAGCTACACTGGGTCTTTCAGGCTGCCCTCAATGTCCTACCAGGCTACCCCCAATCACACGAGGTCCTGTCAGGGTACCCCTGAGGTCCTGCTAAGCCCATAATCTTTCATCTGTTACCTTTTTCCTTTAACCATGACAACATGTACATAATTTCTCTAAGTCCATAACTCATCCAATGTCTCTAATGTCCTTTCTAAGTTCTCAATTCAATTGGCAAAGCAATCATTCAAATGACGAGTAAATATATCATAATATCAACACCTACACAGGATAATTGAACCACTGCACACTTATCACCAATGAGCTTAAGTTCAACCTAACCTCACAATAATCTTGATACATTTTCATAATAGAGTAATAGCAAGTGGATAAATAATAACAACAGTTCATGCGGAATCAATGAAACATAACATTATCGATAATTCAAAAGACAAAAGAATTTCACAAATTATTCAAATTTGTCCTTGTGACTTTTGGGTTTCATTAGGACATCAACATGCTATACTTTGTATTTTCTTTTTAAACAAAAATTGTATATATACAGTTCTTTCATTTTTTTTAAAGGTTTTTATATTGTAACTAATATCCATTAAGGCCAAACTCATTCTCATAGCCCTTCATCAGTTCATCGCCAAAACTTTGACATACCACTTTTAATTTTTTTTTTTGGGTAAATCAGTTTGAAAATAAAAAAGGATAAACGAATATACAGCCTACAAGGGGCATACCACAAGTGGAAAAGAAAAGAAAAGAAAACAACCAAAAATTGCTACTGCCAAATGGCTACATTGGATAAATGAGACACGTTGTTTTCCATCCATCTACCAAGAGGGAGGGGAAACAAACGACTAAAAAAGACAATGGCTTTACAAAATATATGTGGTATGAGAAAAGCTGGGCTAAAAGTAGTAGCCGAACAGTAAGAGCAGCTAACTGTCCATCACGAACAACAACTTGAAGTAGGAATCACAGGGAGTTGCTGCAAAGGGTGATAACAGTTCTGAGCAGACCAGTACAACAGCAACAATACTGCTCTCGAGTGCGAATATAAATCCAAAGTCCCTCTTCACCAGCAACAACATGGTACTATAGAAAATAGCTAGGGAGCAGTCAAGACTGAACAACAGAGTAGCAGCAGCTAATTATTGCCTTTACAGCAGCCAACAGCAGCAGTAAGCAACGGTAGTAGCAGAACAGCAGTAACAACCATGAAAGGCATGCACAATTCAGCAGTAGCCACACTCTACAGAGAGTATAAAAAAAAAAAAAAAAGAAGATGTAACAGCTAGGGACATGCCCCTAAGAAAAGCATAGACAATCCAAGGGACGACCCCCCAAGGTTAGGTCCAAACAAATTGAAAAATTGAGTAGCCGACCACAAAAGAAAGTAACAGCAAAAAGAATTGCAGAACAACAGCTGTATCTACAAGACTGCATCAACCGTGGTTGCAACAGTAGCATAAGTAAATGGCAGCATTAGGTTTATTAGAAAACAGTGAGGACAGCAGCAGAATTGCTGCTTCTGCAGCATTAACGGCAAAACAGTAGCTACCATGGGTGCATCAGCAATAGTAACTGGCAACAATAGCAACTCCTGGGGCTGCTCCTCACGGAACAGCAGTAGAACGTACAACAGAAAGCAGAACAGCAGCTCGGCTTCTAAACAGAAGAACAGTCAAACAACGCTTTTGAACTCCCTAATCAGGGAATGACAGACATGGTAACAAGTGATAGTAACTGGAAGTTGGAAGCTGTCCGGACAGGTATATGCAAATTACTGAACCATAAGCAACCACAACTAACTGCTGCCATTATAGAAATTGCCAAAGCAAAAGCAAAATCTTATACACAAAACTGCTCAATGCAAAGCCATAACACCCAGCAGAGAGCCATATGAATCAGCAAACAGCAGACAGCGCCAACAGAACAGAATTGAAAGTAAACGACAGCTAGGGATAGGCCCCCTAGAAAGGCATTCAAATTCCAAGGGACAACCCCCCAAGGATAGGTCAAAACTAAAAGAATGCTACGTTGGACATATAGAACCAAATAGGACAGTCAAGTAGAACAGAGCTAGCAGTAACATCAGCAGGAAATTGCAATTAACAGTAGCTAAAAGATGCAACTAACAGTATATATGGACAACGGAAGGTATGCCACATAACATTATCAATGAAACCTAATCACTTGAACGGACAACAAGAAAACAGAAGGCCTATTGCTTTATCTGCTAAACCTACTACTCCCTCGAGGCCTAACCACCAACATCTAGAAGCAATAGGGGGGATCCTCACTCCCTCACCTCTCCCTCACAAATTGACTCCCACTAGATATTACCTCCTCTCACAAGAAATTGGGGCTCAAGCACACATCTCACGGGTACACACATATGCTGGCACACTCAAAATTTAGCTCTGAGAGTAAGATAGATACCTGATAAAATAGAAGTAATAAAAGTAATAGACCCATGCTCAACTAACTCTGAGGAGGTCCAGCTTGCACACCTTGTTTTGAGTCACCATGAGTGTAATAATGTCATGCTTTGGTACCTCAACTCTGCAAAACAACATGAATTTTGGAAGTGGTAACTGGAGTAAAACAAAGTTATGTAATGTTGTGAAAAATCACTAAGCAATGTTCCATTGTACTTAATCGTCCAGAATGTAGGCCACTTGGTAGATTAGCAATGGACAAAATCTAGCCCTTACGTCATTGGAGATTTTATGAGCAACTACAGTAGGAGGGCAACAGGGATTCTGAAACTTTCTATGGTTCCTTTCCAACCAAATATTATTTACATACACTGTGAACACCATTTTTGCAGTGATGTTGGCCAAAGATTTACCTCTCAAGTGAGAAAGGCAGTCCACCCAAGGCTGCCAAGCTTGATGACCATTCATATGGGGGGTCTGAGGGGACAATAAGGTCCTGATTTGGGTGGCCATTGAGCAGTCAAAAAAGAGATGGGCATGGTTCTCTATAGCATGGCAAAATATGCATTGAGATATGGTTTTGAGGCCAAACATAACAAGCCTATCCTCAGTGTTTAACCTATGCAAAAGGGCCATCCAAGTGATTAGGCTACACCTAGGGATATGTTCTGGAAACCACACAGCTTCATGCCATGGAACTATGGAAAAGTGACTTCTAAGGTTGTCCCATAGGGATGAGATAGTGAATTTCCCAGAGGTGTTGAGTGTCCACTTGCATGCATCCTTAGCCGTAGGATTAAAAGCCACATTATGTAATTGAGCTCTGACCTCATTGAGTTCAAGAGTTTGAGTGATAGGGAAGGCCCATTGGTTGTTGTGAATTATGTCATGGACAGTGGCTTCTTTATTAATCCCAGCGTCATATACAATTCTCTGGCCAAACCTTGGGAGCAAGGGTTCTAGGGGATGCCAATTGTCATACCACAAAGAGGTAGACATTCCATCTCCCAGCTTGTACGCAATAAAAGGCTGAACAAGGGACCTCAGAGATAGAATTTTCCTCCATACCCAGGAGGGATCACAGGGGATCTTGACACACCAAAAACTCCTACCTTTAAATAAATAAGACTTAACCCATCGGCACCACATGGATTGTTCACCTTCTAACACAAGGAACCAAATGTGCTTAGCAATAGTAGATATGTTCCATATTTCCAAGGACTTTAAACCTAGTCCACCTTCTTTAACTGGGGAGCACAGATGCTTCCAAGAGACCTTGGCTCCAGAAGTTTTCAGATCAGATCCAGTCCAGAAGAAGGCTCTTAAAGTAGCTTCCACCTCTTTAATGACTTTCTTAGGAAGGATGAATAGAGAGGACCAGTAGGTCTGCATGGAGAACAAGATGGATTTAATTAATTGGATTCTCCCAGCATAGGAGAAGTACCTATGAGTCCAAGATTTTGTTTTTGCAATGATTCTGTCCACCATAATCTTACAATCAGAATGCTTAAGTTTAGTGAACAAAAGAGGGACACCCAAATACTTGACAGGTAACAACCCCTCTTGAAAGCCAAGTATATTCATGATTGAAGATTTAGTGGTTGGGTTGACACCTGATAAAAAGATATTGCTCTTGTTTGGACTTGGGGAGAGTCCAGAGAGTGACTCAAATTCTTCCAAAGAGGACTGAATATGTGATATAGAGCTGACATCACCCTTATAAAAAATCATGAGGTCATCTGCAAAACACAAATTAACCAGTTTGGTTGATCCGCATTTCCAATGGAAGTTGAAGCCTGGCAGTAGGGATCTCTCCTTAAGAATACAAGTAAGAACCTCCATGAATTAACAAATAAGTATGAGGAAAGAGGGTCTCCCTGCCTCAAACCCCTTTGACCAGGAATATACCCAATGGCCTCCCCATTGAAGCTGAGGGAGTAGTTGGCAGTGGTTACGCAAGCCTTTATCCACCTAATCATCTGGGGATGAAAATTCATAGAGGCAAGGATATCCCAAAGGAATTCCCACCTAACATTATGCCTTCATTATGTCCACTTTCAATGCACACCTAGGGGTGGGGGATTGCTTGTGGTACCCCCTCATCAATTCCTGTGTGAGGAATATGTTATCTGCAATCCTCCTACCTTGCACAAAGCCAGACTGTGCTGGATCAATCAAGTGAGGAAGAGCAGACTTGATTCTATTAGCCAGGATCTTGGCAATACACTTATAAATGAGGTTGCAACATGATATTGGTCTATAATCCCCAACCTTTGAGGGATTAGAGACTTTAGGTACCAGAGCAATCAATGTTGCATTGGCTTTCTTTAACAGTTGGCTAGATCTGAAAACTGATTTGACAGCAGAGGTGACCTCATGGCCTATCACAGGGCATGCTTTATGGAAGAAGGCAACATTATAACCATCAAGACCAGGGGCTTTTTGCGAGTTAAGAGACCAAACAATGTCCTTAACTTCTTTGTCAGATACTTCCAAAACCATATCAAGTTTCCGAGACTCAGACAATTTCCTAGTGATGAGCTGTTGGACTCTAGATGTGCCATCATAACTGCTTTGATGAGGTGAACCTAGTAGCTTGGAATAATAATTGATAAAAGAGGATTTGATCTGTTCAATATTCTGGGTGACAGCACCATCTTCCGAAACCAAATTAGTAATCCTATTTCTATTCCTAGAATTACTAATTGATTTGAAGAAAAATGAGGTACATTGGTCCCCCAGTTTCAGCCTTTGAATTCTAGATTTTTGCCTTGCAAAACCCTCCTCAGCTCTTGCAAGAGTAAGGTATTGTTTACACAATATCTTCTCAGAAGCATGATTAGTTGTATCACTAGGGTTTGAACCCAAGGCACTTTGGATATCATCTAACTGTTGCTTTGCAGAAGCAACCCTAAATGATAGGTCGCTGAATTCATTGGTGTTCAACTATTTAAGATCCTTTTGTAGAATCTTCAGTTTCTCACAGATGCAAAACATGGGGTTACCTATTATTACTCTCCTCCAAACATGCTGCACAATGTTAATAAACCTTGGATGATCAGCCAGATAGTTAAAGAATCTGAAAGGCCTACATTTAGGAGGGGAGGTGGGGGCCAGTGATATAAATGCTGGGGAGTGATCAGAGGGTCCAGGGTTATGGAAATGTGCATTGGACCAGCAAAGAGTCTTAATCCAACTCTCATTGACCAGCACTCTGTCCAATTTGGAGCTAATGTGGGAAACCCCAACTTGCTTATTGGATCAAGTAAATTGGCAACCAGAGTATCTGAGGTCAACTAATTCTACAGATTAAAGGCAAACATTTAGTTCATCCATCCATGGGAGCCAGTGCTTATCTCCTCCTACTTTCTCAGATGGTGACCTAATAGCATTAAGATCACCAAGGACTACCCAGGGGGAAGCAATAGCCAAAGTTTGCAAATCAGACCAGAGTGTTTGTCTCTCAAGGTGGCAATTAGCTCCATATACAAAAGTAGCTACAAAGGAGTACTTGCCATCACTTGACTGCACATCACAGTGTATGAATTGGTTCGATTGAGAGAGAAGGTGGACATTAAAAACAGTGGGATCCCAACAAACCAAAATTCTCCCCATAGGTGAATGAACATAATTGCTAATAAAACTCCAATGAGGTAGGACGAGATTAACAATCCTAGTGGCCTTAGGTTCTTTAAGTTTATGCTCAATGAGCCCAACAGGAGACAATTTATTATTATGAACCCATTTTTTGATCTCCTTTTGCTTAAGAGGGTCGTTGAGACCTCTCATATTCCAAAAGCCAAAAAGTAGCGGTGTGCTATCCATTTGATTCTATTCAAAAATTTCTACCACAATGAGCTACAACTAATGAAATTAAGAGTTATGCATAAGTTGAGCATTATTTAAACACTTGTGGACAAAAGGAGGAGAGAAAGCTACTTCCTTTGTTTATGCGAGGAGCCTTTGGAGTGACTCCTATTTTTGCCATTGTGAGCAGCCTTGTTGGAACCTCCCAACTTCAACTTAACATCAGAGGAGGCATGTGGAGGTAAGTCAGGTGGTTCCTCGTTTTTATCTGCACCAACTATATCAGCTGTTGGTGCCTTTGCAACCTTGTTCGCTGCCTTGTTAGACTGTTCATGAAATGTGGTTTCTGCTTGCTTGCTATTAGTGCTGGTAGGAGGAGTGGTGATCTTACCGGTATTGGAGGGTCCTTGAATCATAGAACTGACCACACCTTCCAGCACTTCCAAAAGTTTTGATTCAGAATCCTTAGCATCTTCCTCCTGGATAGAAGGGTCAGGAAGTGGAGCTAATGAAAAGATAGGAGAAGGAATATGCTGAGAGGTATGGGCATTCTTGTGAGGAGAGGGTTGGTCGACCTCCTTCTGTTTTCCATGATTCACAATCCTCCATTCCTGCTCTTTGGAAGGAGGAGGAGGAACAATAACCGTGTGCTTGACACATTTGGAAGTAGAATGCCGAAAAACATGGCAATAAGAACACATGGGAGGGAGAACTTGGTATTAGATGGGCACCACAACTGTCTCCCCCTAAACACTTACAGTTACTTCATCAGGTAGATCCTGATCTGCACTTATCTCAATACAAATCCTAGCCTTGGTGGACTTGGTGTGTAGAAGCCCAGGTTGTTTGGATGTTTTTGCAGTAGCTTGATCAACATGGATTGGTCTACCCACTGTGCTCGCAATCCTACTAAGACATTCTGTGTTCCACAGTTCAAGAGGCAGATCATGAAATTTTACCCATGCAGGGATTTGGGTAGGTTGGTCTTGGAGTGGTTTCATCATTCTATGCTAGTCCTTAAAAACCAAGTATTTTTGGGAAAAGAAATAGGGACCCCCTTCTAAGATCTGTAGCTTAGCTTGTTCATCTTTGAATTCAAATAAGTAAAATCCAGAGACGTCTGGTTTGACAGCCACACATATATCTTTCTATTGATTTCTAGCTATGGAGACAAGGAGGGGATAAGCCATCTTTCCATTCAGGAAATGACCTATCAGATAACGATTCCATTTTCCAACGTCAATGAATTCCACATGTATTTCAACCAGAGCTTCCTTACCTTTCTGTAGGTCAGGGAAATGTTCAAGTTTCATATCCAATGATGGACTTTGGGATTGCAGGAGAGAGGCCCAGTTTTTAGGTTTGGGCTTGTTTTGTCCAGTAGTGGGTTTGGGATTGGGTTGGTGAGCTGGAGAAGGCTTGGTATGGATGTTAGAGTTGAATTGGTGATGTAGTGCAGGTGCAAACTGTGGCTGAGCAAGACCTGCCCTGAGTGAAGGTTTATGAGAGGGGGACTTGGAATCCAGCCCTAGTTCAGGGACTGAGCATTCAACAACAGTTTGTTGAGCGAGATGGGAGGGGGTATTCCTAGGTTTAGTGTCCTCTAGTGGGTATCCCATATTTGGATTCCCTTCCACATAAGGAATTCCACGAGCATTGAATAGTATTTTAGGATTAGAGCCGGAATTTTGTACCTTTTCAAATTATCGCTCAAGTTGGTGTGAACTGTCGTGCTGGTGATGAAGTCGCTCCTCTGCTTCCAGTTTCAAACTTTCCGCCATGAACACTTGCTGGAGCTTCTGAGAAGGGCTAGGGTTTTTTGCCGATTTAGGGCTGAGAGCCCAAAACCCAGTTAATGTTGAAGTTGACGATGATGTGGGATCTGTACCTCAACTAATGAATTGAAGATTGGATTCACTTGAGATGGGCATGTTCGGACCTTCAATCTTGAACAGGGCTTCTAGAGTTTTCCAACTGAGGAGACTGTATATGGGACTTTTCCTGTGGATTCAGGAGATGATGCCTTCGACGAAGTTCATTTGAGTCCTTGGCCTTGAGACCCAGACCCTCGGCCATGGAGAGAATACCGTCAGCCATCGAGATTAATTGTTTCCATGCCGCTTGTCGGAAATCGCCAGTTTCGCCTACATGTCGCCTACCACTTTTAATTTGGTACTTAATAAACTATCGTATTTTTTTCATGTAATTTATTTGTTGCATGTATGTATCATAACACTTGACTAATTAACTCTAGATTTCGAGACTTCATTCTTGTTAATCCACCACGAACTGAAATTCAGCTATGCAAAACAATGAGAATTGGAACAAAACAGATCATAACCGAGAAAGTACAAAGAAAGGCCAAAATGAATTTGTGGGAGCGAACCAACAGTGGCATCCGTGAGGTAGAAACGTGGTGGCTGTAGGGCCCGGACGCGATGTGTTCGACTTCTTTTTTTTTTCTTCGACTTGTTCAAACAATATCTGTTAGTTTCAATTTCACTTTGCATGGGATTGATCCAAGTCACGATTTTATGACAAAACTATTTTAATGTACTTAAGAGTTAATGGGTAAAGAGGCGAATGACAGTGGTGAGAACTTAAATCCCTCCAGTCAGCAGGCTGCTCCAGTATCTAGATCAGCAGCTAAGAAGGCTGCAAAACTCAAGAATCAAGAACCTTTGGATCCTGGTGCAATGTCAAAGAGGAATTTACTTATGGGGGGCTCCTCCAAGACTGGACTGTTAGGGAGGCAAAAGAGCTCTACACAGAGCTCTACACAAAGCTCTTCGCTTAGATCAGGGAAGTAACTCTATTTATTCTATTCATATTTAGTTATTTCAGTTGTTACTCTCTTTATTTATTCTGTAGTGGTACTTAGGTTTACTTTATGGATTGTTCTCCTACAAATTTTGGTTTTTGGAATTTGAGGGGTCTTAATGATCCTCTCAAACAAAGAGAGGCAAAAACTTGGGTTTTTAAAAATAAATTATCTCTAGTTGGATTCATCGAGCATAAAATCAAAGAACCCAAAATTTCTAGAATGGTCAACGCTATGCTCCCTCAGTGGAATTTTGTTAGCAATCATCCCTGCTCTACAATGGGGAGACTTTTGATTTGTTGGAACCCTTTGGTTTTCCAAGTTCAGGTACTGTGTTAGTCCAGTTAGTATATCCATTGTAAGGTGACCACTTGTGATGGCCAATACTCTTTTGATGCCACATTTATTTATGGGGCTAATTGTTATCTAGAGAGACAACAGCTTTGGGCAGCCTTACAACAACTCTGTGTTGTTACCCCTTGGGTGGTATTGGGAGATTTCAATGCCATAAAATCCCCCAATGAAAAAGTTGGTGGAGATAGGACTTGGATGCCTTGGATGGAGGAATTCAATTCTTGCCTTCATTCAACAAAATTAGTTGACCTAAGGTACTCGGGTTGTCACTACACTTGGTCAAATAAACAACTGGGAGATGCCCACATTAGCACAAAGATTGATAGGGTTTTAGTCAATAAAAGTTGGATCACAGATTTCTGTTGGTCAGTGCTCATTTTCTCAACCCTGGAATATCTGATCACTCATCTGCAGTTGTGTATTTGGCAGCTACTACTAACCCTAGGAAAAGGCCTTTTCAGTTCTTTAATTTTCTGGCTGAGCATCCTAATTTCACAGAGACTGTCCAGCAGGTTTGGAGGAAGGTAATATAGGGTAATCCAATGTACTGTGTTTGTGAGAAACTGAAACAATTACAGGAGAGCTTAAAACAATTGAACACTAATGAGTTTAGTGATTTGTCAGCAAGGGTGGCCTCTCTTAAACAATAATTGGAAGCCATCCAACGAGAACTTGGTTCTCACCCTAATGACCACTCCAAGCAGGCCATTGAACGAGATCTGTTAAATAGTACCTTATTTTTGCTAGAGCGGAAGAAAGTTTTGCTAAGCAAAAGTCAAGAATTCAGTGGTTAAAGTTGGGGGATCAATGTACTTCTATTTTCTTCAAAACTATTAGTAATTCCAGGAATCGGAACAGAATTTCTAGCCTAGTGCTGGAGGATGGCTCTGTCACGCAAGACATAGAGTTAGTGAAGCAAACCTTCATTAACTACTACACTAAGTTGTTAGGTACCAAACATCTGACCGATTACTCTGGATCTGCTAGAGTAGACCAACTTATTGCTAGTAGACTCTCACCTTCTCAAAGTTTGGATATGGTGGTTGAGGTGACAGATAAAGAGATCAAGGATACTTTCTGGTCTCTTCATCCTCAAAAAGCTCCTGGTCCAGATGGATACAATGCAGCCTTCTTCCAAAAGGCGTGGCCTGTGATTGGTCATGAAGTGACCTCAGCTGTTAAACTCTTCTTCAGATCTGGTCAACTTATGAAGAAAGCTAATGCTACTTCCGTAGCTTTGGTACCTAAAGTCCCCAACCCCTCCAAGGTGGGGGATTACAGACCAATCTCATAATGCAATGCAGTATATAAGTGTATTACTAAAATCCTGGCCAGTAAAATCAAACCAGTCTTACCATATCTTATAGATCCTGCCCAATCTGGTTTTGTTCAGGGTAGGAGGATTGCTGATAACATATTCCTTACTCAGGAATTAATGAGAGGTTACCGTAAACACTCCCCATCCCCTAGGTGTGCCATGAAGGTGGATATTATGAAGGCTTATGACAATGTCAGATGGGATTTCCTCTGGGATGTTCTAGCCTCCATGAATTTCCATCCCAAGATGATACAATGGTTAAAAGCTTGTGTTTCCACAACAAACTACTCCTTGTGCTTCATTGGGGAAGCAATAGGGTACATTCCTGGACAGAAAGGTCCAAGACAAGGAGATCCCTTGTCTTCCTATTTATTTGTAATCGTAATGGAGGTCTTGACCTGCATTCTTAGGGAGAAGTCTCTTCTCCTTGATTTTAAGTTCCATTGGAAATGTATCTCCACCAAACTTGTCAACTTTGCTCTGTGGATGATCTTCTGATCTTCTGCAAAGGTGAAGTCAGCTCTATTTTTTTGGGTAAATTAGCTTGAAATTAAAAAAGGTTAACCAAATGTACAGCCTACAAGGGGCATACCCCAGGAGGAAAAGAAAAGGAAAAAAAAAAAAAGAAGATTGAAAAATTGCGATAACCCATGCACAACCCGCATGGAGCTACTCTGCTGTTACCACTATTCAAGGACTGTGGCTACTACTCGACATACTCAGTTGCTGGTGTAGTGTGTTGCCAAGCTCCAGAAAATAGAATATTTCGTATCAAGGGATGTGGCTCCATTGTTCCAGGAGCTACTACCACCTATACAGCAGTCGTTGGGGCCGCCTCTTTCGTCAAGTACCGCCTCTTTCAGTAATTGGAATGATGCTACATCCATTTGTAGATGGTTAGGAAACAAATGTATCTCCTGATGTTATTTGTTTTGTATCCATCTCATTACCTTGATCGACTTTTGTATTATCCTTCATATAGCCATTTGGCTTAGATTTACAATTTCCTCTTTCGTAGTTTTGTTTTGTTTTGTGTTATTTCCTCCTGGGGTATGCCCCTTGTAGGCTGTATATTCGGTTAGCCTCTTTTATTTTCAAGCTAAATTACAAAACCCGCATGGAGAGTAGGGTAAAATAAATAAAATAACAAAAGTGCCATGTGTGTAGTGATCATACCCCCGTTGCACTATCCATCTAAAAGGAAGGATAGTACAACGGGGTATGAAATTAAGTGATATGAATAGAAATAACATGAAATTGAACTACTGGCACATCCCACCAGGCTAGGAAATAAAATAAATAGTCATGGCCAGAGATGACCAAAAGATAACCAACACTGAGGACTAGCAGCAACATAGCAAACGGCATCAAGGTAAGCTGAACAACTACTACAGAGGAACAAGGCACCAAGAAGAGGCTCGAACTAGAGATGTCGGCATCTGACAGGGGGCCCCACCCTGCACACCACGCCCATTCCATCTGGCCTAATACTCTCTCATCCAAGCCTAAGGCTAGCCAAAAACAACCCGCTAGCCACCTGCTGGAGAAGGGATAAGCAAACCAAGATACTACTACTCCAATCAAACCCAGATAAAGTACTACAGAGGGACAATACTTTTCTCAATGCAAACTTAATACTCCACCCTCAACCTAATCCCCTAGGCTCGCTATAATGTCATGCGGCCACTCTCCCCTTTCGATCAGTGAACTACCACCAATCTAATGACAGCCCGCGAAGCTATCCCTTTCAATCAGTGCAAGACCACTAATCTAATCAAAGACAACCCCGGAAGCTACCTATTTCAATCAAAGCCCAACTACCGATCTAGTCAATGGTAGCCGCAAAGCTATCCCTTTCAGTCAGCGCAAAACTCCAATCTAATCCATGATAGCCACGAACACAACCATACTATGCACAAACACCAAGCTAAAGAAGCAAAGAACCTAGGAATTTAGAGAAGCTCAACAAAGAGCTGGATAATAACCCATGAGCCCCAAATGGGCAATGTACCCTGTAACTAAACTGGGTATGAGCCCGCAAAGGCTTAAGTGACCGGAAGCTCACCTGTTCAGTACTAAACTAGCCGTAGCCGGAATGCCAAGACTGTGTAGTGATTGGAACCCAGGAATCCCTAGTCCTGCTTCCCCTCCTGCAGAACAACAACTAAACAGCAGGAACCACTAAGGAAGCAACTAAACAGTACTAACAAATGACAATAGAACCAAACCGCCGGCGATCTCTTCACGCCAACAGGTCTTTAAAAGCCCAATCTAGGCAAAACCTACTTTCTTCATCCCCAACTTAAACGGATAATATACCAGACCACCAATAGATTTGAAACAGAAATTAAGCGAAAAATACCTCCAATTCTATTATCTTAACCCAACAACAATAGATATGGTTTCTCCCAAATTTGGTTATCAAATTGCTGTGGCAGAAATTTGATCGAAACAAGAACATACCCCTCTGAAATACCTGTTCCGAACCAAAGTGAGGAGTAGAAATCCGCCCATGAGCGAACCCCACCGCCGTGCCACCGTCGGGGGGGTTTAAATTAGCAGAGCTTTACACCCATTGACAGCCCAGATTGGGTATGTGGTGTCAATGGGTCAAGTCATCTCCACTGCCCTCGATCGTGCAGATGAGCACTGAGTTGAATGGTGGTAGGAACGCCATAGGAGATCGCCCGACGCCGGAGGTGAACCACTCATCGGAGACCTCCATTAGTGGATTTCTCATACCGACAAGTTCAGTCCCTCCAGGATCGATCTCATCCAACTGAACGTTAAAGAGCTCGCCGCTTGAAAGCTCTGTATTTGGTTTGCATCGGTAGAATCGGATCAATGGAGTACTGATATCATGGGGAGTGCATTCTCTCTCTAGGTTTAGAGAGAAAAGCATTCCAATCAAAACTGACCAGATATGGGGGTAGATCTGGACCAAGTAAATGGCCGGCTGGGATATGGGTGGGAGGCGATGGAGGAGAGCGATCTCTAGAGAGAGATTTTCCCTTGCCTTTTTTATGATAAGTCAGCTCTATTAATTTCATTAAACAATCCTTGACTGAGTTTGAGGCCTTGTCTGGCCTTTCTCCAAGTCCTACTAAGAGTGACATCTTCTTTTCTGGTGTTAATCTTACCATCAAATCTTCCATACTCAATATTTTGGGTTTTCGGGAAGGGTCTTTACCTGTTAGGTACTTGGGGGTACCTCTTCTATCCACCAAGCTTAAACACACTGACTGTAAAGGCAGAGTAGATAGGATTGTAACCAAAACCAAAGCATGGACCCATAGGTATCTGTCTTATGCTGGAAGGATACAATTGATAAAGTCAATACTTTTCTCAATGCAAACTTAATTGTCATCTCTCTTTATTATCCCAAGAAGGTAATTAAGGAGATTGAATCAATCCTTAGAGCATTTTTCTGGTCTAGTCCTGAGCTTAAGATGACTGGTGCCAAAGTATCATGGGAACACCTATGTTCCCCTGTTAAGGAAGGTGGGTTGGGTTTTAAATCTATGAAGATCTAGAATGAGGCAGCATCTGTGGCCAAACACATTTGGTTCCTTGTTTCGGGGGGGGGGAACAATCTATGTGGTGTCAATGGGTCAAGTCTTACTTACACAAAGGTAAGAGTTTTTGGAGTGTTAAGACCCCAAGTGACCCCTCTTGGGTTTGGAGGAAACTCCTTAATCTCAGACCACTCATCCAACCTCATATAAAGTACAAAATTGGAGATGGTCAATTAACTTCTTTATGGTATGACAATTGGCATATTTCTCAGAACTATGTCACCGTGCAGTATTTCCCTATGACTCAATCTCCTGATCTTAATGATGTAAGAACTGATCTTCAGAGTATCCCCATTAATTATGCCATTGGAGATAGGTGTTCTTGGACTCTCAATGCTTCTGGAAAGTTTACCATTTCCTCTCTTTGGAATCAATTGAGAACATACTTTCCTACTATCAATTAGCACAAAGTGGTATGGTTTTCAGGACACATCCCTAGGTGTAGTGTGATCTCTTGGATGGCCATTCTAAATAAGTTATCTACTGAAGATAGATTAGTCATGTTCGGCATGAAATCTTCCTCTATCTGTAGTCTGTGTATGAGTGTAGAATCACATGATCATCTATTTTTTGAATGCCCTATGGCTACTCAAATTAGGGGAATGCTGTCCCCTAAGACCCCTTATATGGTTGGCATGGCTACTTGGGCTCAGTGGGTAAGTAAATTATCCACCTTGAAGGGTAAATCTTTGGCCACCTCTATTGCTAAGTTAGTATTCACAGTGTATGTACACCAATTGTGGCTTGAGAGAAATCATAGGAAGTTTCAGAATCTTAACTGCCCTCCTGGAGTGGTTGCTAACAAAATCTTGAATGAAGTTAGATGCAGATTGTTGTCCCTTTCCTTCAAGGGGCCTTCTCATTTACTCTCTATGTGGAACATTCATGTTTGACTTGGATATACTTCTTGGATTGAGGGGCACTACTTCTCATTCGCTATTATTTGCAGGTCATAGCAAAAGGGGAATGCTCTCACAGCTTCCCCTAGCTACATTAATCCCCCATGACTAGGAGGGCAGGATCTAAACACAGTTCAGCAAGAGGTATTATCAGTTACTGATTGCATCATTCAATTATTGTACAAAAGCATCTCAGGCTCTCAAACATTAATCAACAAAGAGAGCAAGTTCACACTTGGTGGTCATCACAATCGTATGGCATGGTAAGGCAGCATATTACCCCTACTTACACAAGTAGTTATCTTATCCTCTGGTGGGTTCTACATTGGATCATGAGGGATCACTTGTAATGAGAGTATAGTCGTAAACATTTACTACATTCTGTGTCTCCCAGTGAGAGTGTGATTGGGCCTCATCTATTCTTTGAGAGTGGAGGTAATAACTTGTGGGGGCATTATGTGAGGTTTAGTGGAGGGAGTAAGGTGGATCTATAGCCCTTAGTTTCTAAAAAAAGTAGAGAGGGAGGAGTGAGTTTTTCGAGAGAGTTGTTGGTCAGGACCTCATATTCCTAGGAATGTTTTGACTCTATTTCTGGATATTCTGTTCTACCTTTTGAGTTTGTTTCTGATGCAGATGTGTAGCTTACTTCAGTGCATTGAAGTGCTATGTCCCAAGAATATATACAAGTGGCTCATTTCAGTTTGCATTTATATCTCCTGTCCATTCTACCTAAGGGCAGTCCAAAAGGGTCTCTTGAGCAGATTATGTCAAGCTGTTTTGCTGCCTTACTATGCAGCAGTTTTGTTTTTTGTTTGTTTTTGTTTCTGTCAGCATGGAGTTCGGTCAAGTTGTTTATAACCGTTGTCTTTGTATACTACTGCTACTGTAAAGATGGTTTCTACTATTATGTAGTCATTGGGATTTGGGGTTTATGACTAACCATTAGGGGCTGTCATTGGGATCTCCCTTCGCAGAGGGGGACATCCTCTGCATAGTGTCTATTTTGCTATTAATGGTGTTCTGTTCCATGAAGAACAGCTATGGCTTCTATTGATCAGTTAGATACTACTACTACTACTGTTCCTACGGTTCCTGTTCTGAAATGGCTACTGTTTTCATATGGAGTATCTTGATCATGCTGTAATCTACTACTGTTTTCTGCTACTGCTCTATTGTGTTCAGTCCAGCAACCGAGTAGTTTTGTTGTTGTTGTGCTGTTGCGTTCAAAATGTCGTCCAACTGCTGCTGTTCTGATCAATGGTTGTTGTCGTATGCTACTGTTTTCCAACTGCAACTGCTACTGCTACTGCTCTATCATTTTATGTTGTAATCTGCTGCTGCTGTTTGTTTGTTTGTTGTTTGCTACTTTAATGGCAGCTGATGGATGATGATATGCTGCATGTGTTGCTACTGGTGGTTCCCTTATTTGTGGAGCCAAAAGCAGGAAGTCAGTGCAACCAACTGGGTGGCATTCCACCATGGAATTCATCTACCAAGCTGCTGCCACTACAAACAATTGTGCTCTATTGCTGCTGATGTCACGGGTAGCCTATGTTGCTGCTGTTCTGTCATATCCGAAGTAGTATTGCTATTGTTCGGTTATCCTATTTTGTTACTATCACTATGGTGTTGTTTTCCTTCCCTCTTACTAGATGGATTGGAAACAACGCATTTCATTTAGCCTTGTAGCCTTTTGGCGTAAACAATTTTATTTACTCTTGTTTATTTTCTCTTTATTTCCGCCTGGGGTATGCCCCTTGTAGGCTGTATATTCGTTTATCCTTTTTTTTTATTTCAAGCTATTTTACCCCAAAAAAAAAAATATCTACCTTGGTCGTTGGAGGTCTAGCTAGGATTTAAAATAAAGTGGAGGTGAGCGGCGGCAGCAACGGTGCAGCAATGGAGGAACTCTATGATTGTCTTTTCCTCTTCCCTTTTTCTTTTTCTATTTTTTTTCTTCTTCTTCCTTCTTTTTCCTTCTTTTTCTCTTGGCAAAATGGAAGTGAATTTTGGGGAAGGGGTTTGTCTCTCTCTCTCTCTCTCTCTCTCTCTCTCTCTCTCTCTCTCTCTCTCTCTCTCTCTCTCTCTCTCTCTCTCTCCCAGAAAATATGAGAGAGTTGGGAGGGATTCGGTTTTGTAGAGGTGGAGTGTGGAAACGTGGGAGTTTGTTTGTTTGTTTTTTTGTTAGAAATTTGAGGGAGGTGGATAGCTAATACAAAGGAGTAGTGGAGGAAGGTCAGATGCAAGTTTGAAGGATAAGGATGGAGGTGGTAGAGTGTGAGAGGGAAATGGAGGTTTAGATCCAATAGGATCCTAGTTAGGGTTTAGATAGGAAGGGATGAATGTATATCTCTAAAGTATAATATATTTCAAATGCGATTTTCTAAGTAATATCAATTATACACATAATAATGTATTTTAATTAATTAATCTAAATAATTATTGAATTAGTATTTAACATTTCAAATTTTTATTAAAAAGAAATATAGGGCAAAAATCCGGGTCGTTACATAACAAGTCAAAAGTTTTAGTAGATATATATACTCTTATACAAGTTTAGAATTGCAAATGAAAATATATTATGGCCCCGTTTGATAACAGTGATAGATGGATGAGATTCGTAAGGAGATGGAATTAGGATTGTGATTGGTAATGGGAAGGGATTGTTAATGAGAAGAGATTGATAATGAGTATGTTTGTTTGGGATGAGATTAGATTATGGGATTATTAATATCATGTTTGTTTGAGATAGGATTAGATGATGGGATTGGATTGATAGAAAAAATTGGTAATGAGATGGGGTTGTGATTGGACTACGAATACCAAGTCCCAAGGGGTATTGCTAATTCCCCGTATGGGCCGGATTGTTAATCCCAAGGGACTACCAATCCGGACCAATTTTGGAAACCAAACAAAGTATTACTAATATCATCACCTTAGCAATCCAATCCCAACCTCCAATCCATTTCTCAGGGGCCATGTACATAAATAAGTTGTATGAAATTATAACAATACATTAAAATTAAAATTTATGCTTGAAAAAGTTTATACATGTACAAGTTATATAATTTTCATTTTGTACATGTAAAAGTTTATTATATGAGATTTTTTTTATTATAGAATTTTCATTTTGTTCGGCTCATTTCTTAAACGGTCCTAAAATTGAGGCTAAAGTTCAGTTCATTTAGTACATGAAACGAACTCAAACGAGCTTTTATCGAGTAAAGCCTCAAATAATTCACAAACGGCTTGGTTTATTTGCATCCCTATACTCCTTAATAAGGATTACATGAATACGTGTTGAAGAATGTTCTTGGAGCACTACGTAATTGTGCTCCAAGGAGCACAGGAGAATCTTTAAGAACGGAGTGCGAATGGGTAAGAGTATAAGATGAAGGTTGTAACATAAAATCTAGAGTGCAATTTTGTTCACCCTCCTTAAACATTATCCTCCTTCCTATTGATTGAAATGATGTGAATCCCACCACAAAGTGATGTCATGCTTACCATGCAATGCACTTTTTGGTAAGTATGACATCATTTTATGGTGGGATCCATATCATTTCAACCAATAGAAATGGGGAAACAATCTACCCCAACATTGATTGCAAATTCACGTGATAGGTTCAAAATACTACTTTGGCAGAGATAACCATGAGTTGTGTCTGACGTGGTGGAAACAAAAATGCTAGGCACACAATGTACAGATGCACAACCTGTCACACAACTGCTAACGTAATTCTCAAAATGACGTTGTTTTGCTTTAAAAAAAAGGTCGCAAGGAACAGTCGCCCTTCTTCCCCTTCCCCATTTCACAATTAGAGATTCAGAATACAGACAAGAGGAGCGAGAGAGGGGCGACCACCACCACCCAACCCAGCACTCCCCCATCTGCGGAGACCGTCATCACCACCGGCCTTTGGGTACCCCGGCACTGGAGAGAGAGAGAGAGAGAGAGAGAGAGACCATTGTTACACTTTCTCCAACAAAATCGAATGAAACTTGAAGAGGTAAAAATTTCGAAGTTAGATGGCTTGATCCGAAATGTGTAAATCACTCATTTTTTCCTACTAATCTTCCCCATTTTGTGTTTCTTCCTTAGACTTCTTTGATTTTAATACAAATGAGTTTACCCTAATTTTCCAAAAAAAAAAATCCTCCGTTTTGAGATTAGGGTTGCTCGAAAATTAGGGCTTTTCCAAAATTAGGGCTTTAAAGGTATTGTTGTATCCTACTTGTTTGGCATTGTTGTATCCTACTTTCTTTCCTTAAATTAGGGCTTTTGTGTATCTAAAACTGTTACATAGCTAGATTTGTTTCATTTTATAGAAAAAATCAATGTGCTCTAACTTTTTAGAATTACTTCATATATTTGTTGGCTATCTGAGAATAGAGATTCATTTTATCCTAACATCCCCATTTGATCATGTATTTACAAAGAACCAGGCTCCCTTCAGTCTTGTTTATCGTATTTGAACCCGATATTGGCAAGCCACCCAAAGGCTCTATATGTACATACAGATGTTATGTGTAGATTTTAAGGCATATGATTTGTTTTCTCTATTTTATTGTGTGGATAATGCATTAGTTTTATTTCTGTCTTGTGAAAATGGTTCATG
The DNA here is from genome assembly GCA_014282245.1 of Rhododendron simsii. Classification (NCBI taxonomy): domain Eukaryota; kingdom Viridiplantae; phylum Streptophyta; class Magnoliopsida; order Ericales; family Ericaceae; genus Rhododendron; species Rhododendron simsii. The sequence continues at coordinate 23,155,757 of CM024955.1, forward strand.
TGTATCAACCATACCAATCCTATAAGAAGACATATTTATACAGTTTTTTGTGCGACACAGTTGAAAGGAGATAGAGTGGCCTGGTGTTAACTCCTGAGTCCTAATGAGACCCTAACCTTTGAGACTGTAATACTGCATCTTTGTTGGATTTTCATTATCCTTTACTTAACAAATAAGTAGAAATATATTAGCGAAGTAGTGGACTTAATAGATACGTGTCGAATACATCATTTATAGCAACCTATTGAGGTTACTTGAACCCTGCAGGCTGCCTTTGAAGCAAGGATATTTGCTATGTGTGAAGGAAATATGTTGTCATGTACCTCCCATCTTATTATATGCATTTAGCTTGATTTTAATTGTTTGAAATGATGTTAGCTTCTCTTAGGTGATCAATCACCATTCCAGTTGACTAGTTTCTTTCAGCTTTGCTTGGACCGGGATTTGTTTAGGAATTTCTACAATGACGAGAAAAAGAAGATAGGAAACTTGGACCACTGAAAGGGCTCGAGGAGAAAGAACTGCTAGTGCTTGCAGCCAACAAAGAAACTTGGACCGAGATGATTCGTGAGTTTAAACAGACAGATATCGGCACAGAGATGACTCCGCTTGGCAGTTCAACTACTTGGAGATGACACATGCCGTTGAAAGGGATTGAAGTTATTCAAGTGAATCAAAGGCCAAGAAAATGATTAATTGTTGTAATTTGAAATATGAAGTTGTAATTTGTTGGAATATCAAGTTTAGTTTTTTTTTTTTGGGTAAATCAGCTTGAAATAAAAAGGAGGTCAACAAAATATACAGCCTACAAGGGGCATCCCCCAGGAGGAAAACAAAACAAACAAAACAAGAGTAAAGAAATTGCTAACGCCAAGTGGCTACAAGGGCTAAATGATATGGGTTGTTTCCAATCCATCTAGTAAGAGGGAAGGAAAACAACACCGCAATGGCACCACAAAAGATAACATAGCACCATGGAGCCTAAACTACTGAATACGAAACAACTGCTAGACTGAACAGCCAGTGAGTACACATAACGACAGAGGACAGCAACAGAATACAAGTAGGATTGCAACACAACGTGGGCGGAAGTTCCATTCTTTGGTTAGCATGAGCAGGAACTGCCTCAACATCCTAAATTCACAACTAAAAGTAGTATCACTTTGTTTCTTCACCACAACCAACCTCTCCCTTCATCCATTTCCTCACAAAGCTTAGAGTTTCATCTTTCTCATCAACCATAACTGCAAAAACTGCAAACCCAACTGGCAATTTCTCTCTAAAAGAGCAAGCTTTCTTCTCACTCTTCAATAACTGTTCCACCATGAAACATGTAAACCAAATCCATGCCCACCTGGTCCACATGCTTCAATTTCTGGATTGGTAACTGGAGCAGGAAGGAAGTATTTCGGGTACTTTTGAAAGCCACCAAGTTGGACAACCACAACCTTGAACACCATGAAGTTGGATTGTCCAAGGAGCCACGACAGAAAACAGAACCGTAGATTGTAGCCCATTTGTGTTACTATATTGTTTTATTATTTTTGTTGGTAATGGATAATTTGGCAATAGATTTTGGCTCTGAATGTGGCTTGTGAATGGTGATTTAGAATAAAAAATGACTGGGGTGAGCTTGTGCGTAATCTCATGTTGTTTCTATTGTTGTTATTGTTGTATTGACTTAGACGTAAGACATCTAGCTAGGACCAAAAAACAAGGGAGACCATGCCGAAATTGAACATGAGATTCTATTCAATTCGACATTATCATTTCGAGGACGAAGGAATAATAGTCAATTGAGTTTTTAAAAGTTTTCTCTGGAGTAAGATTTGGTCAGTTGAGATTCTTTTTGGAAGGTTGAAGTTGAATTCATAGTTCCATCAGATAAGTTTTTGAAAGTCGTTTTTTTTATGGAGGATGATTAGGTCAATTCAAGGTGTAATCAATAGCTTAGAATGAAAGTAAAATAGTACTAAGTTTTCAGGTGAATTCAGTCAGCAATATCAATACTAGAATCATGCTAGTGTATTTGGTCTAGAAAAATTTCGGCATAATCTCCCCTGTTTTTTGGTCCTAGCACGACGTCTCGCATCTCAGTGAGTACAGCAATAACAACAGCAGAAAGATTTGTCTCAAGGTATTTTCTAAAAAGTTCTATAGAATTTCCCTTGTTGTCCAACTGCTGCTATTCTGTCCAATAGTTGCTGTCGTATTGGCACATTTCTACTGCTACTGCTACTGTTTTCCAACTGCTACTGCTCTATCATATTCATGTTGTAATCTGCTGCTGCTGTTTGCTGTTTGGTGGTTCCCTTATTTGTGGAGCCAAAAGCAGGAAGTCAGTGCAACCAACTGGGTGTCATTCCACCATGGAACTCATCTACCAAGCTGCTACTACTACAAACAATAGTGCTCTATTGCTGCTAATGTCACGGGGAAGCCTATGTTACTGCTGCTCTGTCAAATCCAAAGTAGTGCTACTATTGTTCAGTTATCCTATTTTGCTAGTATCACTATGGTGTTGTTTTCCTTCCCTCTTATTAGATGGATTTGAAACAACGCATTTCATTTAGTAGTGTAGCCTTTTGGCGTAAACAATTTTATTTACTCTTGTTCTTTTCTCTTTATTTCCTCCTAGGGTATGCCCCTTGTAGGCTGTATATTAGTTTATCCTCTTTTTATTTCATGCTATTTTACCCACAAAAAAAAATCTAGCCAGACGTCCCAGTCAGCAATAGCAACAAAAAAAGAAGAGCAAACCAGTAGTTCAATTGCAATTGAAATGAAAGTTTTAAATTTAGCCGACATGAATACATAATGTTTTACAAAAGAGGCATGAGCCGAACATCGTCATCGTCGTCTACCCTAAGCTATATTACAAGCAAAATGAAAAAGAAAAATCCTAAGTGTCGCTAACATCTCTTCTTGGCTGGACGCTCCATACACCAAGGGGAACTTGATTTTGGAGTTGTGGAACTGCTTTGTGCTCTCTATCTTGCTAGGATAGTAGCAATTTTGATGATCAGGGAAGTAGTGGTTTTGATGATCTAGATGCAAAAAGGAGATCTCCCTCTTACATGTCCTTGCCCTCTTGCATAGCACCATTCAGAGTGGTGTCGAGGCACTCCTTGTTCTTGATCTTGGTAAGATTCTTCTAAAAAATCTGAAAGTAAATAAACAAGTGATCAGCACACCAAGAATAAGCATACCGTTCCACATCTAGCCAAAAAAATTGCCAACAATGTATCATCCTACCTAGAAAGGGTAAACCCTCACAGTAGCATGCTCAAAACACACAGAGATCACTCAACTATAGTTAGGGATGGCATTCGGGGCGGATATGGGGATTTCCGTCCCCGATCCCTGAAACTGATATACCACCCATATCCGCCCCGATAACTGAACTGGGAGGAAAGTGGGTAACCATATCCGAACCGAACGGATATCGGGTATTTACCGAACCGAACGGTTAACCGAATCTGGCAGAATTAATTAAAACAGCAAAATAAAGGAGATTAACCATCCCATTTTCCTTTTTTATAAAACCTCGATTCACAATTGCTACCAACATTCACAACAAACAAAACACTAAAACAGGTGAAAAGCAAACTCAAGATAAAATGTGAATCGATTGCGGTGTGCGGACTACAGAGTAATTGAATCGATTGCTTGCAAAAACCAAGAGATGACTAGATGAGAGGCGAGATCGAGAGAGAGAAATCTCATGATGTGTTTGGAGAGCCGAGAGCCCAGATCGAGAGAGATGGATGAGAGTGGGCAACAGTCACAGAGAGCCCAGATCTTGAGAGAGAGAGAGAGTCGCCTACTTGATGTGCCTGGAGAGCCGATAGGAGAGGAGTGGGCTGCGGGGAAAATGAAATGAAATGGAAATCCCTAACTCATCAAGCCTTATATATATATATGGGGGTATTTTTGTAAATAAATTATTTCGGTTCGGTTCGAGGAATGGTTCAGTTATCAGTTGAACCGTAACCGAACCGAACCTGTTCGGTTATCTCCCACCCTCCACCATATCCGCACCAACGGGGAATTTTTCATTTACGGTTCGGGTACCCATTCTGTTCGGTCGAGATTGCCATCCCTAATTGTAGTTGAAGTGTTGAAATAACAAGAAGGCTAGAAAAAACAACTACAAGACTAGACTAATAGTTGAGTGCAAACAGTATTTAAGACCAAATACCAAATAAGGTGGTAACAAATCATATATTTCTGCTCATGAATGCTTAGTCAGTCAATCATGGATTACCATTCCAATCCAAAACAAATAAAAGAATACAAATCCAATCAAAGAAGCAAAATTTCCACAATTGGATGCCTGAATTTAAACTAATCGTACACTAGAATGTCAAGTATACAAGACAAGACAAGAACTAAACTTTTCATTTAACAAAACAGAATTGTTACAATGAATGTAGAGTATACAAGACACAGAACTATACTTTTCAGATGACAAAACGGAACTATTACAGTGACATTCAAATGTGAGTGAGCGATACATGGACACCTAGATACATGGATTTTTTTTTGGAAAAGTTCATGCTAAAATTGGCTACAAGTAAAATTGGATACATGGACACCTAGATACATGGATTTTCTTAGAGTTTCCAAAAATAAAACATACAAATCAGCCCAGAGTCTATACAAATTGACGAAAATTAACATCTAGCACAAGATCATGCTATAGTTTTAGAAGCAAAAATCCTATTTTTGGGTTTCTTGACTAAATAATATGGTTTTATCCAATTGCAGGACCGACAATCAGGCGATGATGAAGCTATGGCCTTGGATGAAACATTTTGTATGGCTCTTAAGTACGGTTTCCCCTCGACTGGCGGTTGGGGATTGGGTATTGACCGATTTACAATGATATTGATCGATTCACAGAAATTCAAAGTTTGTGTTGTGAATTTATTTGTTTGTGCTTGGGGTTTCCTTAAGAGCCTGAGAAATGATGAATCCTTTTCTTTGGGAAGGTAGGAAGGTCTACTCTTTCCGGCCATGAAACCACAGGATGAACCGCCTACCAAAGGTATGCATTCTAATGTCTTCTGTAGCTCTGCCTTTTGTCCGTGTAATGCAAATATGTCAGGTTAAATTCTGTTTAGGTAGAGTTGTTTCTAATGTCATGTAATTCAATCCTTTTGTGGCAGTGACAACGGCGGTGGAATCTGAATCATTGATATCATCTCTGGCTATTAGATAATCTGATTTTAAGGGAGACTGCCAACTTTTATGTAGACAGGTAATTTTCTGCTAGAAAGCCATTATCAACGAGGGGATCACTCGTGAAATCTGTTTCACCACCTATAGCATCAATCTTTATTGGAAAGTCCGCATTATTATGTAGGGTTGTTCTACTGCTATGGTTTACTATCCAACTCATTACTATTGAAAGTATTCTTGCAAACGCAAATCATATTTGTTGATGTGAAGATGTGAAAATTACTACACAGAACACAGTATGGTGTTTTGGTCGGGTTTGAATGATGACGTCTGCTTCAGTATCAACATGCAAAACTTGGTCCAGGTCTTGTTGCAATGAAAACTATATAAATATGTCTTCTTATAGGATTGAGACACATGAACCATTTTCACAAGATAGAAACAAAACTAATGCATTATCCACACAATAAAATAGAGAAAACAAATCATATGCCTTAAAATCTACACATAACATCTATATGTACATATAGAAGGGGTGGCTGGCCAATATAGGGTTCAAATATGATAAACAAGACAGAAGGGAGCCTGGTTCTTTGTAAATACATGAATCAAACGGGGATTTAGGATAAAATGAATCTCTATTCTCAGATAGCCAACAATTATATGAAGTAATTCTAAAAAGTTAGAGCACACTGAGTTTTTCTATAAAATGAAACAAATCTAGCTATGTAACAGTTATACATACACAAAAGCCCTAATCTAAGGAAAGAAAGTAGAATACAACAATGCCAATCAAGTAGGATACAACAATACCTTCAAAGCCCTAATTTTAGAAAAAGCCCTAATTTTCGAGCAATCCTAATCTCAAAACAGAGGATTTTTTTTTTGGAAAATTAGGGCAAACTGATTTGTATTAAAATCAAAGAAGTCTAAGGAAGAAACACAAAATGGGGAAGATTAGTAGGAAAAAATGAGTGATTTACACGTTTCGAATCAAGCCATCTAACTTAGAAATTTTTACCTCTTCAAGTTTCATTCGATTTTGTTGGAGAGAGAGAGAGAGAGAGAGAGAGAGAGAGAGAGAGAGAGAGAGCGCCGGGGTACCCAGAGGCCGGTGGTGATGGCAGTCTCCGGTGATGGGGGAGCGCTGGGTTGGGTGGTGGTAGCCGCCCCTCTCTCGCTCCTCTCGTCTGTATTCTGAATCTCTGATCGTGAAATGGGGAAGGGGAAGAAGGGCGACTGTTCCATGAGACCTTTTTTTTTTTTTCAAAGCAAAACGACGTCGTTTTGAGAATGATGTCAGCAGTTGTGTGAGAGGTTGTGCGTCCGTACGTTGTGTGCTAGCATTTTTATGGTGGAAAACGCTTTGCACTACACCTCTTACATGCGGTTAGGTGAGGCTTGGATCCAGTACGTCGTTCAACCATGTGAGCATAGCTCCCCTGATCTTCACCACAACACTTCTACACCGCTTTCGTTTTTCTCTTTCATCAAGAATATCCACGTCAGATTGTGACACCATCCCATGACTTTGGTGGGACCCATGTATCTGCCCCGTTAGAGCACAAGTTCACCACACCACTTCTACACCGTTTTCGTTTTCCCCTTTCATCAAGAATATCCACGTCAGATTGTGACACCATCCCATGACTTGGGTGGGACCCATGTATTTGCCCCGGTAGAGCACGAGTTTGGACAACAACATACAATTATTACTCCCTCCGTCCTATTTTCATTATCTATTATTTTGTTTCTCTTTAATGTCTTTGCCTATATCTTTTAGTGTAAATTTTAAAAAATATGCAATATGGATCTTGTTTGATAGATCTCGATTAGTTCTATATTATAAAGTTTTAAAAATTATGAAAAATATTATAGATTGAAAGTTATAAGCAATTAAAAAATGGTACGCAATTCAAAAAATGAACAATGAAAATGATACGAAGGGAGTAATTAATATACAGATCAAATTCGTACTCAATCTTATCCTAAGGCCGTTATATCTTCTCCTTAAAATAATTTAATTGAACAAGTACAAATCAGAGAGAAAGGTGGGGAAAATTGTTCAATACCCTTGAGGCTCGGAACTCTTTACTTCCACATTTTATCTAGAGCCTGCACAAGTGCGTGATAGCCTGATAGGGGAAAGTTTGAGGCAGTGCCACTCGCAAGTATGGAATAGCTACTTAGAGACGGGGAGACATTAAACTGAAGGAATCCCAAACGACTTCCTCGTCATTGTTTGTCTCTATATAAATCAAATCGTCAAGGAAGTAAAAGTAGAGCGTTACGGCCCGTTTGGATGGAGGATTTGTTTTGGGTGGATTTGTAATGAGAGGGGATTTGAAGGTGGATATGTAATGAGGGGTGATATGTTAAGAAGGGTGGATTTGTAATGAGGCGTTTGGATGAATTTTTTAGAAGGGGGATTTGAAAGGTGGATATGATGGGATAAGGTGTTAAATAACTTATTTGCCCCCAGTTTAGTATTTTAATGGACAAATTACATTTATTTCATTATAATTACGTTAAACACATATACACAATTAATTATTGCATTAATTTGAGTCAAATTATCTTTAAATTATTTTAACCTTTTTTTATTTATTATTTTTTAAAATCCGAATTATTTATTTTCAATTTAGTAATTAAAAATTACATTTCGTAATTACAGTAAATATATATTTATAACTAATTATTGCATAAATTTAAATGTAATTATATTGAAAAAAATTTAACCTTATTTGAATTTTTTTTTAAGAAATCCAAATGATATATTTTCAATTTAGTAATTTAAAAAGTACATTTTGTGGTAATTTAAAAAAAAAGTAGGTGCACCAAATTTTGTTAGGTAAAAACGTTTTTACCAAAATTGTTTGGTAAAGTGGTCTATAAATACCACTACCTATCTCATATCACTGCACACACGTTTATCTCCCTTTAAAAAATTACTTTGTAATTTTGATTTTAGACTCCTCGAAATGGCACGCCGGGCTTGGAGTGAGGTGGAGGAGGAAATATTACTCACAAATCTTACGAGCCTTGTAGATCAGGGGGTTTGGCAAGCTGAGAACGGGTTTCATTCCTGCTACTTAGGAGTTCTTGAGAATCAAATGCGAGTTTCTTTCCCCGAAGCAGGTATTAAACAAAATCATATCGAAGGAAAGATTAAAAAAATGGAAGCGTGATTATTTTGATCTAGATGCTATACTTTGAATTCCTGGGTTTGGGTGGAATCCAAATGAAAATAAACTGGTGGTGGAAAATGATGTTTGGAATGAATTTGTTCGAGTAAGTAATTTTCAATTTGTTTCCAATTTCATATTAAATCTTATTTAATAAATTTATTTAACTGTTTGCCTTAATTTTATGTAGGATTGGCCGCAACTGAGACATTTCTGGGACAGGGAATTTCCCAATTTTAATCGTTGGGGCCATTGCTTTGTTCGACAAGAAAACTAGAAGCTTGAAGTTGTAAGAGAGTGGTCGAAGAATAAGTTCGTACTTTTGATAATAAATGTTTGAGGAATAAATTTGTACCATTCTGGTTTGTATCTCAAGTAATTATATTTATTTGAGATTACTAATGTTTTTCTACAAAATGCAGTCTTCATATCAAAATTGGAGAAATTAAACTTACAACTTTATTCCGAATCGAATAGAAGTGCGAACAAAATACAAGCTACGAAACCTAAAAAAAAAACTAGAACAAAGTATGTTGATAGACTTTGTTGATGCTGAACTTGCAAAGAACTTGTGGATGTGGAAGCATCGTCACTTGATTGATGTATGGTTCGGATTGATTGCATTTGAATGAGCCGGTATCTTTCCTTATGGAACTGTAACAATTCTCCTTCTGCTTCATCAAAAGTGTTGCTTCATCGAAAGTGTTGTATCTTTTCTTCAAGTTCCCCAGGTATCCATTAACCTGCAATTCCGCGGTCTCCCAACTCGTATAGATTCCCGGATTACGGCCAACGAAAACCACCCAATAGTATTGTTTATCTTCCCTTGTCATTGTAAAATCTACGAGAAAAGAGGAATGGACACATTTATAACATAATGAATACTAACATTATGTTTATATGTACTTGGCTCAGATATTTTTTTGACCGGCACATAGTGCACCACTTGGCTACAACTTATGTTGCCAAATGGCTTGAGAGAAATCATAGGAAGTTTCAGAATCTTAACTGCCCTCCTGGAGTGGTTGCTAACAAAATCTCGAATGAGGTTAGGTGTAGGTTGTTGTCCCTTTCCTTCAAGAGGCCTTCCCATTTACTCTCTAAGTGGAACATTCATGTTTGACTTGGATGTAGTTATTAAATTAGGGACACTACTTCTCATCAGCTTTTATTTGCGGGTCATGGCAGAAGGGGCATGCTCCCAAGGCTTCCCTCGATACATCAATTCTCACTTGGTGGTCATCACAATCATACGGCATACCAAATCTGCTAGTACTTCTACTTACACAGGTAGTTATCTTATCCTCGGGTGGGTCCTACATTTGATCTTGAGGAATCACTGGTAATGAGTGTCTCGTTGTAAACATTTACTACATTCATCTATTTCCCTGTGAGAGTGTGATTGGGCCTCCTCTATTTTTTACGAGTGGAGGTAATAACTAGTGGGGGCATTATGTGAGGATCAGTGGAGGGAGTTGGGAGGAACTATAGCCCTTAGTTTAGGAAAAGTAGAGAGGAAGGGGTGAGTTTTTCGAGAGAGGTGTTGGCAAAGACCACAAATTTCTAGGAACGTCTTGAGTCTATTTCTGGATGCTCTTTTCCACCTTTTGGGGCTGTTTTGCTGCAGACGTGTAGCATACTTCAGTGCATTTGAAGTGGTAAGTCACAGGCACATATTCAAGTGGCTCACTTAAGTTGGCATCTATTGCTCCTGTCCATTCCCAAGGGCAGTCCAAAATAATTTCTTAAGCTAATTGTATCTACCTGTTTGATACATTATTATGCAACTGCATTGTTACTATTAACATAGTGCTTTTGTAAAGATGACTTCTACTATTTGAAGTCAGTGGGTTTTGGGATTTATGCCTAACCATTAGGGGCTGTCGATGGGATCTCCCTTCGCAGAGGGGGACTTCCTCTGCATAGTGTTTATTTATCGTGATTATTTTGCTACTACTGTTCCTACGGTTCCAGTTCTGTAATGGGTACTATTTTCATCTGGAGTATCATGATTATGCTGTAATCTACTACTGTTTTCTGCTACTGCTCTATTCTGTTCAGTCCAGCAACCGAATAGTTTTGTTGTTATTGTGCTGCCACGTTCAAAATATAGTCTACCTGCTGCTGTTCTGATTAACGGATGCTGTTCTGCTACTGCCATTTTATGCTGTAAACTGCTGTTGCTGTTTGCTTGTTTGCTGGCTGCTGCTCTAATGGTAGCTGATGGATGATGATATGCTGCATGTGTTGTTGCTGGTGGTTCCCTTAATTGTGGAGCCAAAAACAGGCAGTCAGTGCTGTAACCTACTACTGCTATTCGCTGCTGTTTGTTGCAGTTTGCTGCTCCAATGGCAGCGGATAGCTGCTGATCTGCTGCTCATGCTACTGCGAGATGTTCGCGTAGGTGTGGAGCCAAAAGCAAGAGGTCAGTGCAACCAATTGAGAGTCATGCCTCCATGGATCTCTTCTACCGAGCTGCTGCTGCTTTGTTTTGTTCTACCGAGCTGCTGCTGCTGCTGCTTTGTTTTGTTCAAGTCCGAAGATCGAAGTAGTGCTGTTTTGTTCAGTTATCCTATTTGCTAATATCATTTTGGTGTTGTTTTCCTTCCCTCTTGTTAGATGGATTGGAAACAATGCATTTCATTTACCCATGTAGCCTTTTGGCGTAAATACTTTTCTTTACTCTTTGTATTTCTTTTTCTTTTCCTCCTGGGGTATGCCCCTTATAGGCTGTATATTCGGTTTTTCCTCTTTTTATTTCATGCTATTTTACCCAAAAAAAAACAAAACCATTGACCCTCATAAGTTGTCCCACCAAGACAAGCGCCTCACCTTCAAATTTGTCTGTCATATCATCATAGCCTATGAACCACAATAAATTTCAGCCAAAAAAGAAAACATGACAGCCATAAAAGTGTACAAAACAACACCATTTGACCTCACAAAATAGCAGCATGTACCAACCAGTAGCAGCCACACCACAGAAAACTGCAGAACTGGATGCTCTGAAACCCAAAAAACCACAACAGCAAGAGCCATGACAGTAGCAGAACAGCAAGAGCCACTACAGAAAATCAGAACAGGAAGTGGACGAAACAGCAGCAGTAGCAGCCAATTGCTGCCATGACAGTAGCCCTACCATTTGTAAGAGCCAGAAATAGCCACAAAACAAATCACAAAACAAGCCACAAAATACACAAACAGCCACAAAACAAGCTATCAAAGACCTAAAGCAACACTTGGGCTCAGACAACTTTAGTATAATCAAAGTAGCACTACCATTTGCAACTAAGTTACCATTCAGGCCGTCATAATTGGAAAAGGCAATACCAACTAATACATTGCAATCAACATTGCATCATTGCCCAAAAAAACAAGCCAAAAACCAACACCAAACTCCCCAAGAAACAGGGGGAAAACTAGCCAAAAACTACCAACAAAACCGGCCAACAAAGGGCATGCAAACCTTGCCAAGAAACAGAACAGAATGCAGCCAAGGACCAGCCAAGAAACAGGAAAAAATTGGCCAAAAACCTGTCCAACAAACTGGCAGAATGTGGCACCAAAACAGAACATAATGCAGCCAAGAACCAGGAAAAGAACTGGCCAAAAACTTGTCCAACAAACTGTCAGAATGCAACACCAAAATAGTCCATAAAACTGTCCAGATAAGTAAAAAAAAATACTCGCATTTCAGATGCACCAAAATTGTCCACGTTACAGCCAAAAAACAGCAAACACAATATCGAAACTTCCGCTCAGATGTAATTAGCATATAATCAAAGCAGCACTACCATGCAACTAAGTTGCCATTAAGGCCGTCATAGTTGCCAAAGTCAATACCAACTCATAAATACTATTACAATTGCATCATCATTGCCCAAAATAGCACCAAATTTACCATTAAAACAGCAACAAAACTGGCCAGCATGCAGCACCAAAACAGCCACAAAACAACTACTAGCAAAACTGTACAGAATAGAGCAGATAACAGCAACAAAAGAACCCATAAACTTGCAAAAGATAGCCCATAAACCTTGGGGAAAAAACAGCCCATAAACCTGCATCAAGCAGCCCAAAAACCAGCCAAGAATTAGCCCAAAAACCAACAAAAAATATAGCCCATTAACCAGCCAAATAGCAGCCCAACAAGCAGAAAAAAACAACCTATAAACCAGATAAGAATCAGCAACAAAGCAGCTCATAAACCTGCACAAAAACAGTCCAAAACCAACCCATAAACAGCCCAAGTGTTGGGCTCAGACAATTGTATCATAGTCAAAGTAGCACTACCATTTGCAACTAAGCTGCCATTAAGGCCGTCAAAATTGGCAAAAGCAATACCAACTAATACATTGCAATCATCATTGCATCATTGCTCAATCAAACAACACAGAAAATAGAGATGATTCTGGCCAGAATATAGCACAAAAAAGGCCTTCATTGTTGCCAATATCAGTAACATTGCATCATCGTCATTGTTGCCCTAAAACATTCCACAAAAAGTGCCCTGTACCCCTCAACGTATCACATGGATCATCATCGTTGCCCTAACAACTTTCAAGTAGTGCTTAATTACAACGCCAAAAAAGGGCCGATTCCCTCAAATAAACAACATGTTTTAGGCAAATTCAGTTAGTAGTATATAATTCCTTACAAAAAGGAGTAAACACATCCTCCACCATTTTGTACAAAAAGGGCCATAATTAGTAAGGCATCCCTACGCAGTCTTCAATTTGATTTGGCCCGATACGGCCTCGACCCAAGCTTGTTTGTAGTTCTTTGGAATGCCGTAGAATGTGTCCACATTTTCTTCAGCGGACACAATTATGGTGTTTAAAGCAAACCTATTAATCATCTCAAGGTCAAGCTTCATTAGCTCAGTAAACACCTTCTCTCTTTTTGCAGAGAGTCGGTCCTCATATCCAACCGTATTGACAATCTTGTTGAACGTCGTATTGCTTTGAGCCAATAAATTCTCCATTGCCACATAAACGGACGCCTCATTTGCGTCCACCTTTGCCTTTTTCTTTAGCCTTCCCGGCACGACATTGCTTGTGGGAGCATTGGCATTGCTTGTTGGAGTATTGGCATTTCTTCTTGGAGTATTGGCATTGGTTCATGTCGCGGCCGTAATGGCATTGCTTGTTGGAGTTCCGGAAGAAGTTGATATGTCAACAAATGGTGTCTCACGTGGAAACACCGTGTCACCATTTGCAAACGTTGGAGTATAGCGTTCATTCACCATGTCATCGAGGTCTATATTGGCTTCATCTTGAGGGGTCTCAACAACTTCTTCCACTTCCGCCGCATCCTCGGCTAAATCACCGGTGGCCCTTTCCCTCCCAAATAAGAATTGCCAACTCTCATACATGGGGAAAGACTTCCCAGTTAGCCCTTTCGCTCTAGAATTGGACTGTACATGTACAATAACATACATTAAGTGGGAGCCAACAACAATAATAGTAAGTTTAAATGTATGCGGGGAGAAGTTACCTTCTCATATTCTTTCCACACGTTTTCATCATCCACTACAAAGGAATTAGTGGTATGGTTCTAACCGAACCCACTAAGACGTGTGATGTCGACAATAGACCATACTTTTCCTTCCACCCCTTCACCTTGGACTCAATGTTCGGCTGCGCTTTAAGCGTCGTCCTAGGAATCTCTTCTTCAACTCCTTTTCAACTTCATTAAAGTAGCCCGGCTTAAAACCATTATGAGTTCTATATTTATCACATATACACTCCATCATGGCAGCAAGTAAGGCCTCCTCTTCCTCAAAGGTCCATAGACTATGATCTTGTCTTTTCCTACGACTCGTTGGTTCAGATTGTGAAGTTCCTTTACTTTCCATAGGTATGCTAACCTGATTTAAATGATGATTACAATTTAACATAGGTATTGTACTCATGAAAAACAATATTATTACATTCAAATAGATCACATGACCATTGTTCAACAAGTTTAACATGTCCAACAGATACAAATAATTAATAGAAATAAATAACATGTCCAGATTATTACATTCAAATTCAGTTACACGAATCTTAATGGTCACCCCCTGGATTAGCTAACCAATCATTGTACATTTGGGTTGCCAAGTTATCCCGAAATTGTGTCCATTCGTTTGTAGCATCGACATTTGCAATGTACACTTCATGTGGTACATTATGTAGGTTTGCCTGCTCCCACGCCGTGTATGCTGCCTCAACGGGATCCACCGCCAGTGTACGCTTAATGAGATTATGGAGAAAGATACATGCAGTGACGATGCGACATTGAGTCCTAATGGGGTAGAAAGAGTAAGATCTTAAAATCCCCCATCTCATCTTCAGCACCCCAAAGCATCTCTCGATAACATTTCGTGCCTTAGAGGGCTTCATGTTGAAGTACTCCTCCCAACTCTAGAGCATGTGTCCTTGCCTCCAAATGTTAATGTGGTATCATTGACCTCTGTAAGGTGCTAATAATCCCAGCCCATTAATGTAACCAGCATTGGCGAGGCAGTAACACCTACAAAAAAGATTAGTTGCCCTACATGAGTATGTTTACAATAATGCTGACGTATGTTCACTAATGGAAAGGTTTTCAAGTCACATACCCTGTGGAATTTTCAACTCATGAGGCCTTAGCAAGGCATTTCGGAGCACTCTTAAGTCAGTGGCGGAGCCTTCCCAACCAAACAATGCGTAAACAAATTGTAGGTTACAACTACAAACTCCTAACACATTTGTCGCGTAGTCACCCTTCCTTGACCTATATCGTGCCTAGTGTTCTGTTGGGGGGAGAACAAGTATGAAGGTACCGTCTAAAGCACCAAGACAATTCTACGAGACAGAAGGGTATTTTTATTACAATAGTTAATTTATAATGAATAAGTGCATTACTAGAACTTAGGACATAAGAATTATGTACCTCAAACCACTTCCACCTAGCATCCAGCTCATTGGCAGGAATAGGCTGAGGATGATACCACAAGACATTGTGACGGCGAATCACCGCAATCAAAACTGCATTAAAATGCCTACTAATTGTTTCCCCCGATCTCCAAAATTGTAAAATGGTACTCCTATTCTTCGTATGGTGTGACAGGATCCACAAAAATATCGCCACCTTCTCTACAACGGTAACATTCCTAGATGGCTCTAGCCCATTTTGGATAAGTAATTGGCAAGTTTACCCTCAAATTGTCATGACAAGTTTTGTCATTCCCGCTTACCAACCTATTAAGTGCGTCCAGTTGGCTTTGGTAAGCATTAGGATTGGCATGAAGATGAGGCTTTTGTCCAAGCCTTTGTCGATTCCTCTCAGCAATCAACTCCGTAATTAACAAGTAAAGTTGAATAATGCTATTGAATACTCTCATCATACATAACGCTGCTAACAATGCCTTACGGTTTGTCTTCTTCCTTCGTTCACGGTTCGTTAGTCTTGCCATCTGTTTTAAGGCAAAAGTTAATTTACTGCAACTAATACTTTTGGGCAATTCCAATTATATTAGGGCAACTCAATGCATTTTAACCATTAGACATTCAATTTTGCAAAATCAATAGGTCGCAATCAGCAGGGTGTCCGAAATTAGGGCAAAATCAGTAGGACATACCAAAAAAGGGGGAAAAAAACATCCACTCAGTGAATGCTGAACAAACCGAATTCACTTAGTATTCAATACTTTCTCCTACGGATGTTTTCGACAATACATCCAAATTATGAGGCTATCTCAATTTTTATTCCTTCAAGAAGCCGAAACCAATAGGTGGCAATCAGTAGGGTGTGTCCCAAATTAGGGCATGATCAAAAGTTGTAACAAATCAGTACGCCGTACCAAATTAGTATGCCGTACCATACGTATTGGAGTAATTTTAATCCAACTGAAATAAAAACATAAATTGAAGGAAGTGGAAGTGCCCAATGAATGGAAAAAATAAAAATCAAATCACTGATTGCTGAAGACAAGAGAAACTACACAAAGAACGAAACCTATTACTGCACAGAGAGAGTGACGACAGATGATTAATTGGGCGCCTTTTAAAGTCACAAAATGGCAATGAAAATTCGTTATATAGTTGTGTTGTTTTTTATGACTGGTCCAAAGCTATGGTGAGAAGTGGGGACCAACCCAATAGAGAAGTAAACGTGCAACTCATTCAACCAAAGGCAGAAAGAAGCTATCACGTCATGTGGCTTCATTTCCATCTCCATTTTCCTGGGCAGATGAAAAAGGACTACTTTTTTTTGTTTTTTTTTGAAGTCTTTAGTTTGACACAATGCAAGAAATATCATTGCTATCAACAAATCTGTGTGTTGTTGTCAATGTTCATGCACCTTATCCTTATCCCTATCGGGGTCTCTGCCATTCCCAAACTCCTTTTAAGGGAGAAGCCCCCTTTTAGTTTCTCCTCCTTTTTGTTCAAAGATTGAGCATAATTAAGTACAAGTAAAACCATTAGGCAACAAAATAAAGCATGTGTTTTGAAATGTTGAGTTGTGCTTAACTAGCAAAAAAAAGAGAAGATATATTTAGCTACAGCATTTCCCAAGGTCTCATATAAATTTTATTGTTCATTTTCCTATCTTGGTTTGAATTTTTCAACCACTAAACAATGCAAACTTCTGATCAAGGGATCTGCATGGTACTGAAATTGGGTTCTGCACTCTTAAAATCAAATGTGGTACTGAAATTGTTGTAATAGAAAATGCTCAGTTTTCCCAACATTATTGTGCAATATGATAGAGCATAACGTCAAAATAACAATAGATTACTCTAAATCAAACATTCCTGGAAGCGGATTGCAGCTAATATGATAGATGATCCAACACTTGCCTATCCACAACAAGTGGTGGAAGTTAATCCTCAAGTCTGAAGATTAGTGACTATGCAGTCACTGAATAGTGGTTCGAACCCATGTCGCAACTCAAATTGCGGTTCAAAATGCACAGAATGTGATTAAAAAAATAACTATTTCGAGTTAAGTCAACTCAGATCTACAAACCGTACAACAAAATTAGGGCAAAATCAACATATATGGAGTTTCAAGATTTATAGGGCAACTCAGATAAGCAATGGAGTACTGCTTCGTTTTCTCCGATATAAGGAATAACGCCCCAAGCGTAGGGCTTAATACGTCATTTGAAGCATAATAATCCGGAAGACCGGGATCGTACCCACGGGAATAATTATACGGCTTAGCTCGGATTTGTAGAAGTAAGCAAGGATTTCGGCTATTAGGTAGCCAACCGAGTTTTACTTTGAAACGGTGGTAAAGAAAGGCTAAATTGAAACGAATAAACTAGGTAAAAGACAGGCTAGGTCTAGGAATCACTAGCACTCATGACTCGGGCTAGATCACGTTTTCACCAATTCACGCGGTTCAAGATACGCAATTAAGGTTTCTAAACCCGAAAATAGAGATGGTTTGAAAATCAAGCTAGCTCTAGAATTCTCTTGGTAAACACCTCATGCGACAGAGCTCTAAGCATCACGTGTGGTGGGTAGTCGATGCTCCCACCTACACGTGATCAAAGAGGTTAACACCTCGGTAATTTACCAAACGAATCCGAACCCCACATCAATTTTCAAATCCAAAGATTAAAACTTTATTGGTGAAAAATGCAATTTTTGCCCAAGCCATTGGATGCTAATCATCCCATGACCTAACCCTTGAAACTACTCACACATATCTATGAAGATAAGAGCAAGCAAAAATCTACTTAGCATAATTGAAAGACAACACTAGAAGAAAAATGACTTAAAAGATAGATCGGAAGAAGAGTAACAACTTTAATTAAGGCAACAATATCAAAAACTAACAATTAAAGACAGAAATTGAAATATTCAAAGCTGAAAATTTAAGAACACTTAAGAACAATTTGAATCTAACCCTAGATCTAGAAAAGTACTCTCAAATCTATTTCTACTTTTTTTTTTTTTGATCTCAATACATCACACAATATATTCCGCGCCTGGAATATTCCCCAGATGCTCTTGAAGATGCTCCGCTAATGCCCTCGGTACCGATTGCCAAGCCTTACATTACTGAGTTAAAGGCTCGGTACCGATTGGACTAATAACCTTCGATCGATCGCGAGATGGTTAGGAGGGGGCCGGTGTTAAGCAACTCGGTACCGATTGGATGGATTCCCTTCGATCGATCGCGAGCTCTTATCAGTACGAAACCTTGTCTTCTTTCCGCCTTGGCCACGCCTTGCCTTGCTTTGGCCACAGCTTGGCCCCGGCTTGGCCATTCCCTTGTCTTGCCTTGGCCATGACTGATTCTGCCTTGGCTACGCCTTGGCTGTTGCTCTTCTACCCGAGCTGCTCCTCTTGGTTTGGCTCTGCCTTGGTTGCACCTTGGCCATGCCTTGTTTTGGGCCATTAAAGCTTCTTATTAGGCGATTCACCTACAAAACAGCACCGACACATTCTACGAGCAAAAATCATTAAAAATAACTAATTAGCAACTAAATTAATACTAAACCTAGATACTAGCGCACCCTATATTCCATTTCCGGGTGCTTATCACGCCCCCCAACTTAAGGTTTGCTAGTCCCTAGCAAAAAGATACGAAGAAATAAGAAACTAACAACTACGCAATCCTTCCGCATTCACAACTTAGAACATGCTCAATATTGTAAACAAGCAAGAGTTCAACAATCCGGCTTTTTATTTTATTTCTACAACTCACAATTTTAGCATCCAATTAAGCAGACTAAGTATCAAGCAAGTTAAGGAGCAAGCTAAAAAGGTTTGTGTCCTCGAACAATGGGAGGATACAGGACACAAAACTTGTGAATTCAGACTAAACTATATCCACCGAAGAAGTGCTTGACAAACAGGCAATAGTGAACAAGAATTACTATGCCTCAACCAACTACAGCACTTTATTCAACAGAATTAACAACTAAGCGATGATATTTGGATAACGAAAGGAAAGCATGCCGTTAACTAATTATGCAACTATCAGACAGTCAATCAAAATGGAATCCAAGCTCACAAAAGATCAACTAAGGTCTTTTTAAGCTTTTAATGACCTTGGTTACAAAGAACAGGTTAGCAAAAATGGGCGACGGTCTATGTCTAGCTTGGTTAACTACCCGAGTGACCGCCGCCAACAAATAAAATGAACCAAGTCAAGGCCAAACCGGCCAAACCAATAAACCAACTACTAACTAACAATGTACCAAATTAAGCTACGAAATGAAATGACAAGAAACAAATAAAACAAAGGATAGGATAGTCGGCATGTCAACCAACCAAGACCCCGACCAAGTAAGGGGAATTTCTAAAGCCACCGACTCAGCATCACATCACCACCACATGTCGCCACCTCATCCTTCCTCCTCATCATCATCCAATTCCTCTTCCTCCCCAAAATCATCACTCACTTCTGGCACAATTTCTTGTTCTGGTACGAACTTCTCCCCATGTTGACGTTCAAGAATCGTAGTTTGCCAAGCCACCTCCTTCTTGAGTTGTGCTTGCTCCCTCAGAATTTTTCTCCTTTCCACTTTCTCCTTCCTCAAGCTCTTGATAATAGAAATGTTCTGGCAACAGAGTAGCCTAATCCATGTGCTCTGTTTGGATTTCTTTGAAGGCAAAGTAGTCAAATAGCTGCCGGAACCCAAGATTTTAGCTTCGGCTGCTCGAGCTTGCGAAATACTCTTCATATCAAAAGTTTCGGTCATTGGTCCCGGCTCAAGATCCTCCAACTTTTCATATTCCTCACCCCTTACCCCTTGTTCCTTGCACAGAGCCGTGATCATACATGGAAATGGCATACGGGCTGTAGATAAGGTATCATTTTTGAAATCTACCAACTGAGTAAAAATAAAGAACGCCCAATCCACTACCACATCTTTTGCAGCAAAGGCATACAACAACTCCCCACTCTTCCTAGTTGGCTTATGCTCAGCCCCTCTCGGATAAATATTATAGTGGATCAATTTGTTCAAAAACCGGTATGACCCTTTAAACTTCCCGGGCACATGGGGGAGTTCAGCCTCAGACATATCCAGATACAACTCTTTATTTATGACTCCCAAATCAATTTGCATGCCTTTAATCGGATAAGTAACAGATTCGGGAGTTGGGCGAGTGATTTTCAAGTAACAAGCTATGTCATTGGGTGTAATCACAATATCTGTGTTCGCAACCCTAGAAGTAATAGCAGCATTGGGATCATTTTCCCACTCACCAACAGGCACTTTCAACTTCTTATAAAATTCAACAACTAAATTTTTATTGTAACTCTCTAATTTCTCAGTCCAGAAAGTAAAACCTTTTCGCATGACAATGCGGAGACCGAGATGTTCCTTCCCCAAAGCTTCAGCAGCCACCTGCCTCTCATTCTTGAATTTCCTTTTGTCCATGCTTGCTTCCCAACTCCTCTGTTTATCCGCTGCCATTTCCTGTGGAGTTCGTCTCCTTTTCCGAGTTCGAGCACCCGACATTCCCCCTGCCTAATTTCCCTCCTCATCATCTGAATCAGCCATGAAATCATCATCCTCCTCAATTTCGGGTTGAGAAGAGGTCGCCCGATGTGCGGTCTTTTTGATTCTCGGCATCGAAAGCAAAAGATTGAAAGCCAAAGGGTTAGGGTTTTATTTTTGGTATTTTCGGATTTAGGCTAGGGTTTATGGGATTTTTGGGTTTTTAAGTGGAATGGGTGAATGTATGGTCAAAATATGGTGGAGGTTGGGAATATGAGGGGATAATAGGAAGAAAAACAAGGATTTTGTGGAAAAAGGGTGAAAATTTCGGATTAAAAGAGGAGAAAATGGGTTTACCTTGATTTTGACTTGGGTACCCGAAATTGATGGAGAAAACTTGAAGATTCTTGCAGATGTTGAAGGATTTGGTGGATTTGTGGACGTGTATGGGGTTTTTGGATGGAGATTGGATGGTTGGGGTTAGGGCTTGGAGGTTTGATGGCGGAAAAGGGGAAGAAGGTTTCGGTTTCAGAAGGTGAGAAGGGGTTTTGGAATTTTGGACGTGCACTGATCTGTATGTTCAGTACTGATAAGGGAACGGAACCGATTGAAACTATTTCGTTCGATCGATCGATCGCGAGCCAGCTAGCTGTCCCAGTAGATAATCACCTCGCTACCGATTGAACATATAATCTCGAATCGATGCCGAACCAATTACTCTGCTTTAGAGATAATGCCTCGCTACCGATTGAACATATTACATTCGACCGATGCCAAATCAATTAACTCAGAAATTCTACCTCCCTTCAATTTGCAATCCAAAGCTTTCAAATCTTCATCCAATCACCCCCAAAACACCTTTTGAACAATGAACACACAACACGATATCCCTCCAAACACCAGTTACCTAAGTTAAACAAAGAACGGAGAAATAACAGGCTGCAACATAGGACTAGGTGACACATATGTGGTATGATCATGCGAAGAATGCCTTGTATCCTTTCCTAAGTGCGCTTTGGATTCCAAAATGATTGAAAATCGACATTAAACACAATTAGACATGGACATGCGATTATTCACCTACACTACAAGCAATTTATTGGAAAGGTGGGGATATGGGCAAAACCTTGCTCAAAAATTTGCTCAAAACTTAACCAATTCAACTTTCAACTAAGCATGCAAATCGAGAAGCACAAAAATTTCTTAGGATTGTCACGAATTCTTACCAACTAACAATTATTGAGTATGCAACAAGTCATGAACAAAACTAAAAATTATGACAAAAGGAAGGAATTGCAAGTAAAAAGGCTGTTATTTATTTTTTAAAATTTTGAATTTTCTCTTTTTTTTTTTCTATTGTTTTTGAATTTTCAAATTTAACACAAAACACAAAAATCAAACAATTAGCACATAAGCTAACCCCTCCCCCAACTTAAAGCGATGCTATGCCCTCATAGCATTAGGAACAAGAGCGATGAAAGGAAGAGTGCGCGAATGTACCGTCCAAGGGGAATGTCAACCCCTAAATACCTCGACCAAGTTGGAGGATTTTATGTCAATGTTTTGCTCCAGCCAGATTAGATGCTTCCAGGGTTCACTCCTTCGGTTCTACCAACTCGGAACCATAGCTAGTCACACAGGGCCATATCCAAAGCTTTATCGGACTAACAACGGCGGCACTTAGCCGCACCCATGTTGAGGGCTCCTGAACGCCTCACTCACTCCGGCTTTAGGTCCAAACCACCAAGGCTGGTGTGGTAGCATATAAACCCTGCAGAAGACTTAAGAGGACGACCTTCCACAAAACAATTGACATTAGAACCACAGGCCCGTGTTATCCGGCTTCAAACCAAACAAAAACCAAAAGACAGAACATAAAGAAGAATGCAATGAACAAATGAAAACATTCAAAACATAATGAGATGCACCACCCGATCATCACGCGATCACACGAGTCATACTTTTCTTCCCATTCCCTACCGGTGGGGTAAGAAATGGGTGGCTATACTAGACCGTTGAAAATGTGTTATGCTAGCGCCCGTAATAAAATCTATCGCTCGACCTCGCCAAACACTTAAGTCCAGCGTCCCCTGGATCAAAACAAAGTAAGATATGATACAACCTAGCGTGCACTCTAGGGAATACCAAACCTCACCCATAGACCTAAACTGCCACCGATAGGGTCAATCTCGGAGTGCATGGATCATTAACGATAGACTATTACCAAGAAAGACTACTGAAAGCCCTTGTTACACTAGCACATTGGTGAAATCTTTTGATGTGATTTATCTCCAAGATTTTATTCGATGCAAAACACATAACAACACCAAACAAAACACCACAAAACAAAACATGCATCACGAAACAAAAGAGAACAACGAAAGAAAGAAAGAACGACACAGGACATGCATAACTAAACAAAAGAGAACAAAGCAAGAAAGAAAAACTACTATGCGACCGTGTAAACTGGATCGCTCAATTCCTCATCCGGTTCACCCACCTCAACAAGTCCAAGGAACGGTTTAAGCTTCTGCCCATTTACTTTAAAAGATTTACCATTAACAGGATTCAACACATTAACAGCACCATGAGGGTAAACATGCTCAACAACATACGGGCCCGCCCAACGAGAACGTAATTTACCGGGAAACAAATGAAGCTTAGAATTGTATAAGAGTACCTTTTGCCCAACCTCAAAATTTTTCTGGTGAATTTGTTTGTCGTGGAAGGCCTTGACTTTGGCTTTGTATATGGCAGTGTTGTCATAAGCATCTCTCTGAATCTCTTCAAGCTCGTTGAGTTGGAGCCTTCTATGTGCTCCAGCGGCCGGTAACCGATAATTCAGGGCCCGAATTGCCCAATAAGCTTTGTGTTCTAGCTCGATCGGGAGATGACATGCTTTCCCAAAAACCAAACGATACGGCGAAGCGCCCAAGATAGTCTTGTACGCCGTGCGATAAGCCCATAGTGCATCATTCAAACGAAGACTCCAATCTTTACGGTTCGGATTTACGGTCTTTTCCAAGATATGCTTAATCTCCCTATTTGCCAATTCTGCCTGCCCATTCGTTTGCGGATGATAAGTGGTGGAGACCTTGTGAGTGATGCCATACTTCTTCATCAAAGCTTCAAAGATTCGATTGCAAAAATGAGTCCCTTGGTCGCTTATGATTGCCCTCGGCATTCCAAAACGTGAAAGAATGTTGTCCTTGAGGAATTCCACAACTACCTTGGCATCATTGGTACGCATGGCAATGGCTTCAACCCATTTCGATACATAATCAACTGCCAATAGAATGTACAGATTCCCAAAAGAAACAGGGAACGGTCCCATGAAGTCAATGCCCCAACAATCAAAAATCTCAACCACTAGTATGTTTGTTAGTGGCATTTCGTCCTTCCGAGTCACACTTCCAAGTTTTTGACAACGTTCACAAGCAACGCAAAAGTGATAAGCATCCTTGTGCAAAGTTGGCCAATAAAACCCGCATTGTAGCACCTTGGCAGAAGTCTTCTTAGAAGAGAAATGGCCTCCACACGCTTCTGAATGGCAGAACTCGAGAATTCTCCGTTGATCCAAATCGGGAACACAACGGCGCACTATTTGATCTTGGCAGTACTTGAAGAGATAAGGGTCATCATAAGAGAACATCCGTACTTCATGAAGGAAACGACGACGTTCTTGAGGAGACCAATGCGGTGGTAAGAGACCCGTAGCCAAATAATTCACAATGTTAGCAAACCATGGGGTACTCGAAACAGCTAGCAATTGTTCATCCAGGAACGTGTCCATTATAGGAAAACTCGGAGTAGGATCCTCAAACTGTAACCTCGATAAGTGGTCGGCTACCACATTTTCAACCCCCTTCTTGTCTTTGATGGTCATATTGAACTCTTGGAGAAGGAGAATCCATCGTATCAATCTAGCCTTGGCATCTTGCTTTGTGAGGAGATACTTGAGAGCAGAATGATCCGTATACACAATGATAGGAGCACCACCGATTAGATAAGACCGGAATTTATCAAGAGCAAACACCACCGCAAGTAATTCTTTCTCCGTAGCATCATTCAAGGTTTTGCTCGCATAATGAATCACATAGGGATGCTTGTCTTTCCTTTGCCCCAGAACAACTCCCACAACATAGTCGCTTGCATCACACATAAGCTCGAAAGGTAAGCTCCAATCTGGTGGTTGCACAATAGGAGGAGTGGTCAGACTAGCCTTCAACTTAACAAAAGCTTGCTCGCATGCGGGAGACCACTCAAAAGGTACGTCTTTGGCAAGAAGTTGGCATAGGGGACGAGAAATAGTACTGAAGTCCTTGATGAATCGGCGATAGAATCCGGCATGCCCCAAGAAGGAACGGATGTCCTTCACA
The DNA here is from genome assembly GCA_014282245.1 of Rhododendron simsii. Classification (NCBI taxonomy): domain Eukaryota; kingdom Viridiplantae; phylum Streptophyta; class Magnoliopsida; order Ericales; family Ericaceae; genus Rhododendron; species Rhododendron simsii. The sequence continues at coordinate 23,180,937 of CM024955.1, forward strand.
CATTTCGGAGTAGGGAGGTTCCCAATCAAGTCAATCTTGGCCTTATCCACCTCGATACCCTTAGAAGAAACAATGTGACCGAGAACGATGCCTTGGGTTACCATAAAGTGAGATTTTTCCCAATTCAAAACCAACTTCTTTTCTTCACATCGTGTTAAAACTTTGTCCAAATTCTCCAAACAGGACTCGAAGGAATCACCAAAGACAGAAAAATCATCCATGAAGACTTCTACGATCTTCTCGACCATATCACTAAAAATCCCCATCATGCATCTTGAGAAAGTACCCGGAGCATTGCATAAACCAAATGGCATCCGACGATAAGCAAAGGTTCCGAAGGGGCAAGTGAAAGTTGTCTTCTCTTGGTCTTCTAGAGCAACTTCGATCTGATTGTACCCCAAGTATCCATCCAAGAAACAATAAAATGCATGCCCAACTATCCTTTCCAAGATCTGGTCGATAAATGGCAAGGGAAAATGGTCTTTTCTGGTGCTTGCATTGAGCTTTCGATAATCGACACATACCCTCCATCCCGTCTAAACATGTGTTGGCACAAGCTCATTCTCCTCATTACGCACCACCGGTGACCCCAGATTTCTTTGGTACGACCTGAACTGGGCTAACCCATTTACTATCAGCTATGGGATAAATGATACCCACATCCAAAAGCTTTAAAACCTCAGCACGGACTACATCTTTCATAATCGGATTCAAACGACGTTGAGGTTGGCGAGACGGTTTGACATTATCCTCCAAGGCAATATGATGAGAACAAAGAGTACCATCAATCCCTTGAATATCCACAATAGTCCACCCGATAGCTTTCTTATGCCCCTTTAACGTCCTGAGCAACTTCTCCTCTCGGAGATTCCCAAGAGAAGAAGATATAACCACAGGATAAGTCCCGTTATTTCCAAGGAAAGCATATTTCAACGTGTCAGGCAAGGGTTTCAATTCCAATTTCGGTGGCTCAACGCTAGATGGTAGAACTTTCTTCTCAAGTGGGGGAAGCGCTTCAAATTCGTCGAACTTTGTAACCCAAGAATTCATAGCACACACTTCATCCTCCTCATTGAGTAACGACAATAAATAATTCACTTCAGAAGACTCAAGAAATTCGACCTCTTCGGCTGTAAGAGCAACTTCCAAAGGATCGCTATAAAGCAACTCATCCACATGTTCCTCCACAAGAGTATCAATAAGGCTCACTTCATTCACGCTCTCATCATCCCCAATTTGGCTACCCACATTAAAGACATTGACCTCCATCTTCATGTTACCGAAGGTCATATTAAGAAGTCCATTGCGACAATTGATAATAGCATCCGCCGTGGCTAAGAAGGGTCTCCCAAGAATAACCGGAGTGGAAGTAGCCAAAGAATCATTCGGATTCGTGTCGAGAATTACAAAATCCACCGGATAGACAAATTGTCCAACTTGAACTAGCACGTCTTCTACTACTCCCCTCGGTGTACGAACACTCCGATCGGCCAACTGTAGCGTAACTCGAGTAGGTCTCATCTCTCCCAACCCAAGTTCTTGATAAACAGAAAACGGAAGCAGATTGACACTTGCACCAAGATCTAGTAAAGCTTGCTTGATACGCTTTCCTCCATGGTGACCGCAATAGTAGGGCTCCCCGGATCCTTGTACTTCGGAGCGATATTCGTCTGAATGATAGAACTCACTTGCTCCGTAAGAAATATCTTCTTTTGAACATTAAGCTTGCGCTTCCGAGTGCATAGATCTTTAAGAAACTTGGCATATGACGGAATTTGCTTAATCGCATCCATTAGAGGATTGTTGATCTTCACTTGATTGAACAACTCATGCAACTCCGCATTCAAATTTGGTTTCGCCAAAGCTCTCAAACGGTTAGGAAATAGAGCCGGTGTTGGAATAACTCGAGGATCCGTATCCGGTACACTTTGTTCCTTCGCCTTACCCTTACCATTTTCCTTTGAAACCTCTTCGCTCGCCTCCTTGGGAGATTCCCCAATTGTTGATGTTGGACTTGAACGATCGATAGGAGGGGGCAAATAAAATGGTTCCGGAGGCATCTCCACTTGGTTATCAACCACCTTCCCACTTCGAAGAGAAATAATCGCCTTTGCTTGCTCGGGGAAAGTCACCGAAGAGCTAGCAAAGTGAAGACCTTGAGAATTAGGTGGAGTGGACATCGTTTGCGAATTAGGTTGAGGTTGTGTTGGAAACTTCCCCTTTTCTTGTTGAAGCATACCCACGGTAGTTGTCAACTTCCCCAACTGATTTCTGATATCATTCATCATCTGAGTTTGTTGCTCATTGATTGCGGTTTGACTTTGCAAGAGAGTACTAAATTGATCTTCCCAAGAACGCTTTGGTGGTTGTTGAAACTGAGCAGGTGGTTGTTGAAATTGATTAGCATGTGGAAACGAACCGGGTTGAGCAAAACCGGGCGGACCTTGAGCTTGAGGGAAACGGAAAGCATTTTGAGGTTGCTTCCAAGGCATTTGAGGAGCGGGAGGAGCTTGAGAAGAACCCCCTTCATTAGATTGATTCCAACGGAAAGCCGGATGTTGACGTGTCCCCGGATTAAAAGATTGAGAATAAGGATCAAAACGTTGCACGGCCTGAACTTCCTCCAGAGCAATCCCATTAATCACATTCTTCAAAGCCAGAATGTTTGGACAAGTTTCGGTAGAATGGCCCACCATCTCACAAATAACACAAACGTCCTCAACTTGGTGTACCACTTTCACTTCTTGAGATTGAGCACTTTTAAGCTCTAACTTGTCAAGCTTTTGAGCGATTTCCTCCAAACGAGTTTCAAAAGCACTTTGCTCCAAGATAGAAAATTTCCCCGTACCAGTGGGACCTTGATTGAACATTGCTCTTTCCCCCGGATCTGTAAACTGCCACGCTTGAGTTTTCTCGGCCAAAGACTCATAATAATCCCAAGCATCCTCCGGTGTTTTCCCCATAAAGTCACCTCCACCCAAAGTGTCGAGAAGCTTTTTACTCTCTTGAGAACACCCCATGTAGAAATAATTGACTTGAAGATACAACGGAAAATTGTGATGAGGAACCGCCAAGAGTAAGTCCTTGTACCGTTCCCAATACTTGTGAAAAGTCTCGTCCTCCCTTTGCTTGAAATTCTGAATTTGATCCATAAACAATTTCGTCCTACTGGCCGGAAAGAACTTTGTAGTGAAAGCATCTTGAACCTCCCTCCAAGAACGCAATGAATGAGGCTTCAAGGAATTAAACCATTGTTTCGCCTTATCCTTCAAAGTGAATGGAAATAGCTTAAGGCGAGCTTGATCAAGTTGATTCTGAGCAGGGACCAAGGAATGCAAAACAGACTCAAACTCCCGGATATGAGAATACGGATCCTCCAACTCTCAACCCCGAAATTCTGGAATTACCCGAAGATACTCAGCTTTGAATTCAAAGACATTCCCAGCAGCTGGAGTCGGAATAATGATAGGCGATATTTGAGGACCCCTTTCTGGATTGAGATATTCGCGAAGAGTACGAACAGCAGCTTCTTCGGCCATTGGGCCTTTGCGAATGAGTTAGCGATTTAATTTGCGAGGCGGAGAATGCGCAGGATAAACCCGAGTGATACTCCGAATTTTAGGCGGAGAAGAAGAACGATGAAGTCGATTGGAAGTCGGGCTTCAAAACACAGGCATACAAAAAACAAATACTACTAACTAACTAATAGCAAGCTACCAGACTAGAGGGGCTAGGCCGCCACCTCATCTCAACAAACAGAATATGCGAGGGGTTATGCCACCACCTCGGCTAAGCAATGCAATCAAATTAAGCTAAGTAAACTAACAAATTAAACTAAACTAACTAAGAACACACTCAATATTTAGCTTGGTTTCGTTACACCTCAAGTTTGACAACAAGGTCAGGTTAGAGGTATCCACCAAACTAAATATGAACAACTAACACACAAACTACTAAACTACTACTACTAGATGAAAGTGGGATACTTACAGTGGTTTGTCGAACCTCCAAGAAAGCCATAATAAGAAATCCCCGGCAACGGCGCCAAAAATGCTTCGTTTTCTCCAATATAAAGAATAACGCCCCAAGCGTAGGGCTTAATACGTCATTTGAAGCATAATAATCCGGAAGATCGGGCTCGTACCCACGGGAATAATTATACGGCTTAGCTCAGATTTGTAGAAGTAAGCAAGGATTTCGGCTATTAGGTAACCAACCGAGTTTTACTTTGAAACGGTGGTAAAGAAAGGCTAAATTGAAACGAATAAACTAGGTAAAAGACAGGCTAGGTCTAGGAATCACTAGCACTCATGACTCGGGCTAGATCACGTTTTCACCAATTCACGCGGTTCAAGATACGCAATTAAGGTTTCTAAACCCGAAAATAGAGATGGTTTGAAAATCAAGCTAGCTCTAGAATTCTCTTGGTAAACACCTCATGCGACAGAGCTCTAAGCATCACGTGTGGTGGGTAGTCGATGCTCCCACCTACACGTGATCAAAGAGGTTAACACCTCGGTAATTTACCAAACGAATCCGAACCCCACATCAATTTTCAAATCCAAAGATTAAAACTTTATTGGTGAAAAATGCAATTTTTGCCCAAGCCATTGGATGCTAATCATCCCATGACCTAACCCTTGAAACTACTTACACATATCTATGAAGATAAGAGCAAGCAAAAATCTACTTAGCATAATTGAAAGACAACACTAGAAGAAAAATGACTTAAAAGATAGATCGGAAGAAGAGTAACAACTTTAATTAAGGCAACAATATCAAAAACTAACAATTAAAGACAGAAATTGAAATATTCAAAGCTGAAAATTTAAGAACACTTAAGAACAATTTGAATCTAACCCTAGATCTAGAAAAGTACTCTCAAATCTATTTCTACTTTTTTTTTTTATCTCAATACATCACACAATATATTCCGCGCCTGGAATATTCCCCAGATGCTCTTGAAGATGCTCCGCTAATGCCCTCGGTACCGATTGCCAAGCCTTACATTACTGAGTTAAAGGCTCGGTACCGATTGGACTAATAACCTTCGATCGATCGCAAGATGGTTAGGAGGGGGCCGGTGTTAAGCAGCTCAGTACCGATTGGATGGATTCCCTTCGATCGATCGCGAGCTCTTATCGTACTGAACCTTGTCTTCTTTCCGCCTTAGCCACGCCTTGCCTTGCTTTGGCCACAGCTTGGCCCCCGCTTGGCCATTCCCTTGTCTTGCCTTGGCCATGACTGATTCTGCTTTGGCTACGTCTTGGCTGTTGCTCTTCTGCCCGAGCTGCTCCTCTTGGTTTGGCTCTGCCTTGGCTGCGCCTTGGCCATGCCTTGTTTTGGGCCTTTAAAGCTTCTTATTAGGCGATTCACCTACAAAACAGCACCAACACATTCTATGAGCAAAAATCATAAAAAATAACTAATTAGCAACTAAATTAATACTAAACCTAGATACTAGCGCACCCTATATTCCATTTCCGGGTGCTTATCAAGTACCGTGGGTGAAAAATCACACCCAACATTAAAAACCCCCAAATCAATCAAAACTTAAACCCAACGGAACACAAACAATCTTCAAAAACCACAAAAACCATCGCAAATGGAATGAACAACCATACCTCAGCCCGTGTAAAGAGGAAGACGAGGGAGAGTTGTAACTGTCGGTAAGGTGGTGGAGTCACCGTAGTTTTTCGGTGACCTCCTCTTTTCTCTCTCTCTCTCTCTCTCTCTCTCTCTCTCTCTCTTTATTGGTCTGGGTCAAAGAACACGATGAAATAAGAAATGGGATGACAAAGGATAAATGGAAGGGGGATTTGGAGGGGTAAAACCGTCTCAAAACCTCCCAGATTTGCCAACGACTGGGTCGGACCTCCCTTTCACAAATCCAGCTTCAACCGGACATGAATCCTCTGCAGTATTTATCTCCACCTTCCAAAAATCTTAACCAAACACCAGATTTGAGGCACACCCAGAGTAGAAATCAGGGGGACTCACATATCCCCCGTCATCTGATCCATCCAAACAGTACGTTAGTGTCTTTAAGGAAAATTTCAAAATGGCACTTGAACTTATACAAAGACACCTAAACTTAAGTTTATTTTAATTAAACACATGTACTAACAAAATCTCCTAATTTAGACCCCTGCCGTTACACTCCGTCCATTTCGTCCCAAAATCCCTAACGTGGCATAACTTACCCATTAAGTGGCTCCATTGCACATGTTACAAACAGGGGACGATGCACCCAATCCAAACCCCATCCTTTACGTCACCGTTTACCTATTTGTAGAGGTCATGAAACCAAAGCTCCCACTGAAACCTAAAACCTTGACCAGATTACTACCCATTTCTCATATTCACACACACACACACACACACACATTCATACATAATTATATATACCAACAACAAATCGAATACACACTCCAACTCTAACAAATTCTCAGTGCGAATCGTCTTCTCTACTGCCGGACAACAGCAATAGCACACCGGACAAGGAAACGAGAAAATTGAGGTGTCCCTGAGCTATCAGGCGGTAATTCCCAACCCTAGCCGCCGAGTCGCCGAAGCCTCCAGCCCTCCCTCATGGGTTGCTTTTGAAAAAATCTCTTGAAAAACGAAGCCCGCTATGCTGCAAAACCACCATATCCGGCGGGGCAGCCGTTGCGAAGCTCCAGACCTGCCCAAAGTTGGGCCTTGCGGGTATAGCCCAGAATCCATTGTTAGCTGCTACGGCGGCGGAGACAATGTGTTTATTGATGGCATCGTGGTTGTGGTCGTCGAAGTGGAGATGTTTGTGGAGGGTTTATGGTCGAGGGAGGTGGAGATGGAGGAGGAGAAGTTGAGGCGAAGATGGAGATATGGTAGAGGGAGAGGGAGACGGAGACGGTGGAGAAGGAGGCTGGGGTGGTGCCGGTGGCGTCAATGATGGAGGTGTCGGCTTGGCGGAATAAAGGGCAAGTACAAAAGAGAAACTGAAGCTGGTCTCAGTAAAAGGACGGTGGTGAAGTAAAGGGTGGGGTTTGGATTGGGTGCATCGGCCCCGGTTTGTAAACATGTGCAGTGGGGCCACTTAATAGTTAAGTTACGCCACGTCAGTGATTTTGTGGACGAAATAGACAGAGTGTAACGGCAGGGGCCTAAATTAAAGATTTTTGTTAGTACAGGTGTTTAATTAAATTAAGGAAAAATTTCAAAATGACACCTAAATTTTGCACCAAATGTCACAGAGGCACCTGAACTTAAGTTTATTTCAATTAAACACTTGTACTAACAAAATTCCCAAATTTAGACCCCCGCCGTTATACTTCATCCTAAAAATTGTTAACATGGCATCTCCAACCCTTTTAAGTTGGCCCATTGCACATATTTCCAACAAGGAACGATGCAACTAAGCGAAACCCATAGGCAGACTTCAGGTCTAGGGTTGAAGTGAGGGAGATGGTGGAACCATAAGCAGACTTCTGGAGAGAGAAATGAAGGAAAATCAATTAGGTTGAGGTCATTTTCCCTCAAAATCATGTTTTTTTCCCCAAACCTAGTTCTTCTTTTTGCTTGGCAGACTTCTAATGGAGGGTTTTGCTTGGGTGCATCGTACTCTGTTGAAAACATGTGCAATGAGGCAACTTATACAGGTTGGAGATGCCATGTCAGCAATTTTTGGGACGGAGTATAACGACGGGGTCTAAATTTTGGGGATTTTGTTAGTACAGGTGTTTAATTGAAATAAACTTAAGTTCAAGTGTCTAAATTTAGAGATTTTGTTAATACAGGTGTTTAATTGAAATAAACTTAAGTTCATGTGTTTCTGTGACATTTGGTGCAAAATTTAGGTGCCATTTTGAAATTTTTCCTTAAAATAAACTCAAGTTTAGGTGTCTCTGAGATATTTGAGTGAAAATTCAGGTGTATTTTGAAATTTTCGCTATCTTTAAACGCGTGTTATAATAAATCCTGGCCTGAGGTACGTAAATGGTTCGTAATTACGTAATTTGATTAAATTAATAATGTAGTACTAGTAGTTTAATTTGGAGCTACTTCTACGTGATTCAAAGAGTTAGATCTGAGGTGTGTAAAGAGTCCCGGGTTTCGTTCCATTCAAGCTTTGTTTCCACCTCCACTTTCCTTGCTTTTGAAGCGCTCGCGCGCTCTCTCTCTCTCTCTCTCTCTCTGTCTCTCTCTGTGTTTGGTAGCTGAGTTTCCCTTAAATATGTTCTCATTCTTCTCGGGCAGTTCAGTTGCATAAAGTTCCAATCTTTGCAATTGTCTCTATCAGAGCCTAATCTCGGTATTTGCAAAAATTTTTTTATTTTTAGAATCAGGTGATTCGAACCTGATTTTTGTTTGAGATTAAATTATATACACCAGCAATGTAAACATTATTTTTCTCCAAATCAATTAGATTGTGCCACATGTCAGCAATCTAATTGATTTTGAGTAAAAGAATGTTTACACCGACCGTTAATATAATTTAATTTCTTGTTTTTCTTACCAAAAGGTTTGTTTTTTGGATTCCCCTGTGATTTTGAAATTGGGTTACTGATTTTCTGATTTGAGATTTGATTTGGACGGTGTGGTTTAATTTTCGTCAAAACTTATGTTGGAGTTGAATTGGGAGTAACTTGTTTGATCTCTGAGTTTTATGCTGTTGTGAATTAGGTTTTGAACTTCAAGTAAGGGTTATCAGCAATGGCTACAAATGGGCAAACAACAAAATCCCCACCAAACCCTTCTCCTCTGCGAAGTGCCAAATTTTTCCAGGTAATATGCAATCCTGTTTTTATCATTTGTCGATCTTCTTGTATATGCAAATCTTTCATGTAACAAATCACATGATCGTCGTGGCAAGGACGTGTGTTCATAATTAATACCTGCCAAACAAATGTTCTTAGCAAATGTTCTCAGCATTAACAAATGTTCTTAGCTTGTCCTTGACGGGTATTAATTATCAAAACACGTCATGGACCGTCATTTTCCCAAACTATGTCTTGAAAGAGTAACTGAACATTCATTGCTATTACGACTAATATGGTTCATTCTACTGTATATACATCGATGTCTGATCAATTTAATTTTTTGTCTCAGTTGATGTACTTATGGAGACATAAAATATGGATGGTTCGGTTTGGGTTTGTCAAGTAGGATAATGATGGGTCCTATTTTGCATCATGATCATCACAAGAGGGGATCATGATTTGCATTGTTTTTAGCTTCTGTTCTCAGACAATTTTTTTTTTTAATCATATTTCAGACTAAAGTTACCATCCTCATTTTTGCATTATGTTAGCTGTATACAACTTGACCGCTTCCAATTGCATGTGGAAAACCATTTTTGGGGGTGTTCTCTTCGGGTCAGGTGGTGATCATCAGATCTTGGGATCTAAGCAGCTTCGTGGTCGCCTGAACATTTTGATTCCTGATTAATTGTTTTCACAATAAAATGGAATTCATCTGTTTTGGACACATATCAATAAATTAGCTTCAGATATTATATCTTTCCTAAATATGGTCCAATATAAGGTTCCTCGGAAGTTGTGTTGAAATTGTGTCATTCGGCCCGGAGAACATGAGTTTTTGCAGATGAGAGAGAGAGAGATAGGCTGGTTATGTATCGAAATTGGATCTCTACCAAAATTGAGTGTGCACTGTGCAGTGTGAGCCATTAACACCTCTCTTTCGGTGGTCTAACTATTTGTTGAGGGTTGATGCAAATTTGAGGATGAAGGATTTATATAAAGCGTTGCGACCAAGATTTGCATCTAGAGATCCATTAGTCTATAACATTAACATTAACTGCAACTTATATTTTATTTTTACATACCTCCACTGGGTTGTATTTTGTTAAGAGAAGAATTTTCAGTACCAATATGTTTTTCAGCGATATTTCCTTTTTGGCCCCTTGAGAGTCAGCAATCAGTACAAGTATCCTTACCATTTGCTTCTTATTCTCTTTCCTTTGGTTCGTCCAACATTAATTACAGGCTAACATGAGAATTTTGATTACTGGAGGAGCTGGGTTCATTGGATCTCACCTAGTTGATAGACTGATGCAAAATGAAAAGAATGAGGTATGCACCTCTTGGAGTTATTTTACACTTAAGAACTCAAATGGGAGTTAATTTTATTTAGAGGTTCTCAAGTTTCAGGATGTGTATGTTCCTTAGAAAGGTAGGACTATTTCGTCAGTAGGGAGCAGCTACTTTACATTATAACACATATACATGCACTCCCTAAGATCAAATGCATTTGCTTCCCATGTAAAAGATTCATGTTCAACAAATTTTCATGTTTACTCTGGCTCAGGTGATTGTTGTCGATAACTACTTCACTGGCTCAAAGGACAACCTAAAACAATGGATTGGTCATCCACGATTTGAGCTTATTCGTCATGGTATGCCTTTGTCTTATAACTTGTAAATTCTCTCAGGCGTCTAACTCTTACAATTTTATTGTTTTCTATAACTGAATTTGACTGAAGTGTCTTATTTTTTTCGAAAAGTCTTTGAATCATAATTTCTTTTGTCATAAAATATGAGTCTTGCAACCATACTATGTTGTTTAGAATTTTTGTGATCTTTTAAAGGTTAGCGTTATAAAAAAAAAATTCTGATGATATATGAAGGGCCCCGTATGGGGGATTCGCTTTGGGCCCCCAAAGTTACAGCTGGTACTGATGAAGACCTATTTGTCTTTCCTTATTAAAGCATGCTATTGAACTGAAATTCCATGGGGACTACATGTCCTATGTTTGGTTGGAACTTTTGCGGCTAGAATTAAGTATCATGGGATATAATATTCCACAAAACTTGGATACTTTCTCCATTGAGCGATGTGGTATTGTTGATCCCCTGAATATTAATCCAATAGAACTATTGCCCATGATTCACGAATTAACATTTATGGGGCAATAATCTCTTACACCACTAGTACTAGTCACAATGTTACCACGAGAAACACATACAACTTTACACTTGTAAACTTCTATTGCGTAGGAAAGTGTAGTCACAATTTAAAATGAGATAAGATTGAACTATGAAGCACCGACACCTCTAGAGGTCGAAGTATCGCCGTGTCCGACACGGGGACACGACAGGGACACCTTGGGGACACGTATGAGGACACGGCAGGGGCCAACCTGTAATTTTTAAGGTGCCAAATTGTAATTTTTAAAAAATTTGAGGGTATAAATGTTATTTTTTTAAAAAATTTTGGGGCCAAATTGTAATTTTTTAAAAAATTCCTGGGTGTCAAACTATAATTATTTATTTATATAAATAAATAAAAATACACGTGGCGTGTCCCCCGCTGTGTCCGTGTCTCCATTTTTTTAGAATTTCCGTATCCCCGTGTCGGTGTTCGTGTCAGTGTCGGTGTCGGTGTCGGTATCCGTGTTCGTGCATCATAGGATAAGAAAGTAACAGCCAAGCATTTCGGAGTGTTAGCTTCAAAAGAGAATATCAGAGTAAAATCTAGCAAGATGTAGCTACTGAATGTACGAATGGGGAAAAATGCTTACCGATCAATTTGCTTTCCTTCATGACCTATTTGATGGTGCTAATCAAACACCATTAGTGGTTTCTCATCTTTCTTTGTTTGGAATGAAACATGCCAATCCAGTCTAATCCCAAAAGGTTTCTAAATGGTGGACTGTTTACTGTTCTAAACTCTCTAAATTGATGATTGATTCTTTTAGGGCACTAAATTCATGTTGAGAGTTTGGTTGAACTTCTTGCTTTTTCCGATACTTCTTCATCCAAGAGGCTGTTTTTGAAAGAAACCGTGTCCCCATTTTTTTAGAATTTCCGTATCCCCATGTTGGTGTCCGTGTCAGTGTCCGTGTCGGTATCCGTGTCCGTGCATCATAGGATAAGAAAGTAACAGCCAAGCATTTCGGAGTGTTAGCTTCAAAAGAGAATATCAGAGTAAAATCTAGCAAGATGTAGCTACTGAATGCACGAATGGGGAAAAATGCTTACCGATCAATTTGCTTTCCTTCATGACCTATTTGATAGTGCTAATCAAACACCATTAGTGGTTTCTCATCTTTCTTTGTTTGGAATGAAACATGCCAATCCAGTCTAATCCCAAAAGGTTTCTAAATGGTGGACTGTGTACTGTTCTAAACTCTCTAAATTGATGATTGATTCTTTTAGGGCACTAAATTCATGTTGAGAGTTTGGTTGAACTTCTTGCTTTTGCCGATACTTCTTCATCCAAGAGGCTGTTTTTGAAAGAAACCGTGTCCCCATTTTTTTCAAATTTCCGTATCCCCGTGTCAGTGTCGGTGTTGGTATCCGTGTCCGTGCATCATAGGATAAGAAAGTAACAGCCAAGCATTTCGGAGTGTTAGCTTCAAAAGAGAATATCAGAGTAAAATCTAGCAAGATGTAGCTACTGAATGCACGAATGAGGAAAAATGCTTACCGATCAATTTGCTTTCCTTCATGACCTATTTGATGGTGCTAATCAAACACCATTAGTGGTTTCTCATCTTTCTTTGTTTGGAATGAAACATGCCAATCTAGTCTAATCCCAAAAGGTTTCTAAATGGTGGACTGTGTACTGTTCTAAACTCTCTAAATTGATGATTGATTCTTTTAGGGCACTAAATTCATGTTGAGAGTTTGGTTGAACTTCTTGCTTTTTCCGATACTTCTTCATCCAAGAGGCTGTTTTTGAAAGAAAAATAAATGTTGGAGAGAAGTGGAATGAGTGACAAAACTAATTGGAAAAAGTTTGCGCGACACGGGACATGTTCTACTTTGTAAGAGCTAGACAATCCAACCTCTAATTTTCTGCAAAATGTTCTACTTAAAGAATAATAGTACTTAAGCTACCTGGTAATTAGCTCGTTGTGCATACATGATACATCCAAGCGTCAGTCAAGTCTTGATATGTAGCTGCATATCATAAGCTAGTGTAACTTCAGTACTGCATTCATCTTGTTTCTTATGAACCCAATACCTTTTACCTTTTTTATTATGTTCATTGTACTTCACTCTAGATTCATCTCTTAAGATTCTGTTTTTCTGTTGTTTCAGATGTCACAGAGCCATTGTTTCTTGAAGTTGATCAGATATATCATCTTGCTTGTCCTGCTTCTCCAATCTTCTACAAACACAATCCCGTAAAGGTATGCAGTATGCGTATGCTATTCAGACGAAATCTCATAGCAATGAATATGTTTATAGATTGAGAATCTCTCTCTGTCTCTCTCTCTCTCACAATTTCGCTTGATCGCTTTGTACTGGATACGGTAGATTGAGAATCTCATAGCAATGAATATGTTTATATATCATCTTTTTAGAATGTTTCTTCCTTTTCTGTTCTCCCCATTCACGGTCCTCTGTTTGAACCGATTATCGGTTACTGTGGAAGCTGTCTACTATGAAGCCTTCATTTTTTTTCCTCTTCTTGTTATCGCCCAAAACTCAACTAAAACCGAACACCATTGATAACAATTCTTCTCTAACCTGCCTGTCATTATTGCCTAGTATTTGCTTCATTGCTTGTAATGGCATCCTGTCTATTTCAACAAAGGATGCATCCTCATTCACTAAAAGTGTTCTCTTTTTGACTTTCCAAAATGTGCTTTCTTCAACATGCGTAATCGGAGTTTTGTATTTTCCAGCTTTTAATTAAATGGATGGTATTTGACAGACAATTAAGACAAATGTGATGGGGACATTGAACATGTTGGGACTTGCTAAGCGAGTTGGAGCAAGGTTGGAAGACTTTCTTACCACTTTTTTTGTTTTCAGTTTTTTACCGAATTATCGTTTCACTAAAATTTATGATAATGGCCAACAGGATTTTACTTACCTCGACTTCTGAGGTTTATGGTGATCCACTTGAGCATCCCCAGACTGAGAGCTACTGGGGCAATGTTAACCCTATAGGTATATTTACCGTACGGACATTTTACATCTGTATAATCACACCCCGAGTGGATGTACTTGCATTAATTTGTCGGAAGGATGTGTCGAGAACTTGGTGTTAACTATTGAGCTGGTTTTTTTTTTCCCTCATGAGTGTTAGTTTAGTTATAGCAACGGCTGTCTATCCTCCAAATAATGTGTTATTATGTTCCTAATTCCTAAATAATATGTTATAGTTACATGAGGTGTGATTTTTTGCTGCATGGAAAATGATGTTTCCCAACGTGTATTGTTAGGTGTTAGGAGTTGTTATGACGAAGGGAAGCGAGTAGCTGAGACTTTGATGTTTGATTACCATAGGCAGCATGGAATAGGTAAAACTCTCTCTCCCTGGGAAAAAAAATTTCCGTAGAACAGTGTCCTAATGCAATTTCTTACTCTCTGAAAATGGTGAGCAGAAATACGGATTGCTAGGATCTTCAATACTTACGGACCCCGCATGAACATTGACGATGGGCGCGTCGTCAGCAATTTCATAGCTCAAGCAATCCGGTAATGCCGTGGTATTTTGTGGACTTTGTAGAAATATAAAATATTAAAAAAATTGCTCAAGCCCCTTCCGCCGGTCTCTTGCTCATACACTGTCTCATTATGTTCCCATTATGTAGTGAAGAGCCTTTGACTGTTCAATTGCCAGGCACACAAACTCGGAGCTTTTGTTATGTGTCTGACATGGTACGTGAGAGCACAAAAGATGATCAACTGGCAGCCATTCAATTCAACTGAAGCAGTGTTCTAAAATCGTTTGTCTTGGCTTAAATTGCAGGTTGATGGTCTTGTTCAACTTATGGATGGAGAACATACCGGACCAATTAACATAGGCAATCCAGGTAAATATACTACTTATTTACTGCACAATGATTATAGTCCGGGCAAATTTTTGTAGTCGTCCCTCTAGTTTTACGGCTGTCTCAATTTCGTCCATCTAGTTTCAATTGTCTCAATTTCGTCACTGTAGTTTGTTTTACGTTCCAAATTGGTAAAATCGTTAACATCGTTAATGAAACTAACGGAAAAATATGATTAAAAAATTAAGTCCTCCAATTTTCAATCCGGTTGAACCAGTGCGAATATCTTATTTTTTTGATCATTATATACTAGATGGTCGTAGTGAATTTTTGGCTCTAAGGCCTTTCAACGAACACCCAAAGACTTCTTATTTAGTTTCAGGGCTTCCTTAGGGTGCTCATTAAAAGGCCTTAGAGCCAAAAATTCATTATGAGCATTTAAGATAAAATAATCAGAAAAATAAGATCTTCGCTGATTAGAAAAATAAGATCTTCGTACCTGTTTAAACAGATTAAAAAATGGAACGCTTAATTTTTGAACTATATTTTTTAATATATATACGGTGTAAAAAATTATGTCTTCTAATCTTCAATTCATTTGAACCAGTACGAAGATCTTATTTTTCTGATCATTTTATCTTAAATGCTCATAATGGATTTTTGGCTCTAAGGCCTTTCAATGAGCACCCTAAGAGAGCCCTGAAACTAAATAAGGAGTCTCCGGGTGTTCGTTGAAAGGTCTTAGAGCCAAAAATTCATTACAACCATCTAGAATAAAATGATAAAAAAAATAAGATTTTCGCACCGGTTCAACTGGATTGAAAATTGGAGCACTTAATTTTTTAATCATATTTTTCCGTTAGTTTCATTAACGATTTACCAATTTGGAACGTAAAACAAACTACGGGAACGAAATTGAGACAATTGAAACTAGATGGACGTAATTGAGACAGCCGTAAAACTAGAGGGACGACTACGAAAATTTGCCCTTATAGTCCTCTATTATCTATTGATGTTGCTGAATTCTTATGTTGTTTTAGGTGAATTTACAATGCTTGAACTTGCTGAGACTGTGAAGGAGGTTAGTTCAGATCTTTCCTATTTCAGTTTATAATTGTCACTGGGATGTATTCCATGTAGTTATTGTAGACATAAGCCGTTCTTCGATCATAGATTTGGCGAGGAATATAGGGAGGGAAGCAGCAAGGTAAAGAAAAATACTGCAGATAGTAAAGAGAAAAAATATCTTTTTTGCTTCCCCTCATTTTTTCTTTTCCTCCGCCAATCCCTTGTACAAATCCATGAACCAAACAGAGCCGTGGTGCCTCATCCAGTCCATCACAAATTGTGGTTATATATAAAGCAAGCAAAACTTACTGAAAAGAAAATTGCAATCTTGCAGATAATCAATCCTAAGGTAAAGATCTTAACTGTGGAAAACACACCTGATGATCCTCGCCAGAGAAAGCCAGACATTAGTAAGGCCAAAGAGTTGTTAGGTTGGGAACCGAAGATCAAGTTGAGAGATGGTGTTCCTTTCATGGAGGAGGATTTCCGCCAGCGGCTTTGTGTCCCAAAGAAGGCCTGAACTTTACAACAGCCTCACACACACACACACACACACACACATATATATGTGTGTGTGTGTGTGTGTGTGTGTATATATATATATATATATATATATATATATATCATGAACCTAAATGTGGCTTTCCATGCCAACTCCTTTTCCTCCTGCTTTCTTTCAAGTGTTAACAATCCAGAATAAATTGTGCATCAGGCTTCATTGTTTTGTAGACCATGACAAAAGAAATTGTGCAACTCTCTTTTTTGATTGATAATACTAATACCTAAATAGAGTTTGGAATATGCTAAAATCCACCCAAATGGGTAGGATAATAGATAAAAAGGTGCATTGATATCCGAGAAATGTGTATTGATATTTGTGAAAGTATATTAATATCTATGAAATATGCATTGATATCCGAACTTGTTTGGAAGTATGTGTATATTATTCTCTGCCTAGTGGGCGGAGGTTAGCAAAACCGATAGAGTTTTACTATACTTTTTTTCTCAGGTTTGCAGTTAAGATTTTTTTACGTTATGTTTTGATTAGTCACTTTCTTCAGTTAAAATAGTCCGCCAATTTTGGTAGAAGGATTAAATCTGATTCCTGCATTTTCCATTGCTTTAGAGCATTGCTTGACTTGACTATAATACTAGCTCTTACAGCATCCCAATAGCTCTGGTCTGGTCCATGGTTTGGTCCTTTCTCCTCCTGTTATCTACATGTATTGTTTATGCTCCCTCCATTCCCATTTCCCGATCTAAAAGACAAATGTATATTCTTCAATGTACCATTCAAAAGTTCTAATTTAGATGGTTTAAATGGTGTAAAAACAATTCGAAAAACCATAAGAATAACTAATTATTCAATATTTATGATCCGAATATTAGCATGTTTACCCGACAAAAGATTTGGTGATAGAAAGAAGATATATACATTTGTCCCTCTTTGGTCAACACCTTGAAATGATAATAAATTATTGGGAAAATGACGGCCTAGGACATGTTTTGATAATTAATACCCGCGAATGACATTTTCAGTATTAACAAATGTTCTTAGTATGTCATTGGCGGGTATTAATTATCAAAACACGTCATTGGCCGTCATTTTCCCTAAATTAAATGGCTCTGACCATTTGCCTGGGGTCCTACGCAAATGTTGTGTCAAATGTTTTGTGAGCAGAACCAGACCCTAGTTATATATGTAAATAATTACCTCGTTAATTAGCAAATGTTATCAATTGCACTATTTAATATCTTAAGAATATCAATTGAGCTTATTTTATACTTCTAAATAGAAGCATCAATTTATTTTCATTCTTGACTTCTACTATTTTTTGGTTTGGATATCGGTATATTCGGGAAACCCCAATCCCCATCGAGAGGCGGGTTTGGTTCTTTATCTAATACTAGTGTCACAATTCGAGCTACGAAGAAAATCCCGTGCTTAGTATAATTGTTCGCATTTGGGTTCTAATAATTTGTGTAGAATGCATTCTATAGACATTAAAGATGGCTTAACAAAATGCTATAGTGCAGAGCGAGGAGATGTTCTACTGTCAAAATTTACTAAAGATAGTAGAAGTAATATTTGCCAATTTTATGTTGGCAATGGAATGAATGCCAAAGCTAAGCTGACAATTAAAGAGCTACTACATACTAGCTCATAACCTTACGCAGTCCATACTAATTTGACCGAATTCAAAAAATATAAATGCAATTGATCAGTCCAAATATCAATACCAAGAGTAGATACATTCGCAATCATTTGGACCAAAACCAAGGAGTCCAATTCTACATTAATGTTAGGCTTCAGCAATAATGTGTGGTAGGTTGATAGGCTGCATTCACGAACAAATCATCTTCACCCATTGGCAACGAAAAATCTAGCAGCATATTGGACAACCCATCCTTTTCTTATTGAAACAACACTCATGTTGTTCACACGATGATCTTCGCCCAGACGGCTTCTGAAAATGACAAATACAAGAATTAAGTAGCAATACTAATCTTATCAAATCAGTGTATCCGAGCGGTAGAATGCACCTTAGTTATGCATGATTCAAACAAAGCAGATTGGAAAACAAAAAGCAAAGAAACAAAAAATGACCTACCATAGGCTCCAAAAAGCACGGTAATACCTATAATCTTCCAAGGAATATACTGTATACAAATGCACTAATAACCGTATCCCTAATCAAAGAATATGAGAAACCAAAATTCAAAGGAGCATTCGATCCAACCTATTTTTGGGGCCTAAAATCAAGCCATCCCATGACTTCCCCATGAGTTTCTAGCATAAACCGTCAGTTTTCAATGCCTACTTTCTCTTGTATTAAAAAAAGACTCACTATTTATAAACTTGTGCCTCCTTTCCCCTCCCATAACTTTCTATTGTATGACCATTAGAGGGAGAAAAGGATTCAGCATTCAACAAAAAAACAACTTTGATGTGGCCGTTGGGTGGCACTAAAACTACTGGAATAGTTATGTGAAACAACCACCTTGAGAGAGTTGAGAGCTCCTCTCTCTAAACCCTAGAGAGAGAATGTACTCCTATTCATTTCTATCCTACATTTCACCGATTATGAGGTAATTAAGCTCTCTTCGGTTCACTCTTTCAGTTCATCTGTTCACCACTGAATAGATTTTCTAATTTCATTCTCTTATTGCCGTAATCTCGAAGTGGGTTTTCCTCTTTGGGGTTTAGGTTTTGCTCGATTCATTGAGCATATGGGTTCTTCGACACCCACAGATCCAATCACCGTGGATCTGGTTTCGAAGAAAAAGCCATTTTTGGTCTTCACGGAGTTGACCCAGAGCTCTTACTTCATGGGTCCTTTTCACCGACGATCCCTTTCACTGCTACTACGCACGGTGGAAGGCAACTGCTCGTCGAAAATGGTGGTCTCAATCTCAGCCATATTCTTTCGATTTAGAGCAAAATGGAGAAACACTAGTGCGGAAGTGGGTACAGCAATGTCCGTGTCGATGGAGGTCCTCACCTTATGCTCTTGATGTGCAGAATAGGGAGAAATACTAGTGTTCATTACCTGATTCTCCTCTGGATCTATTACTCCTATGGCAATCCAAGCTCGTCCAAGGGATACCCAATGTTCGGCTAGATTCACTTGAGTGTGGTATTTGGATTTTGCGATGTTCAAGCTACGGGCTAGGCTGCCGCCTATTGATGGTGAGTCATCGTGAGTTGCGGTAGTATTTAGTCTCCATGCCGTAGGAACCTGGAGTGGTGGGTCTTTCACTGGACCATCCCAATGGCAGTTCTCACGGGAGGGTTTCAATTTAGATCGGTGGTTCGTTGCCAGTCGGAGGAACCCAGGGTGGTGGGTCTGCAATTCGTCGGGCCTCCTAACGGCAGGTAGCATTCCTTAGACTTGTAGATCTGTGTGGCCCGTGATCCTCGTTCCGCTTTCTTCCTCCGCTGGTCCGGTGGTAGCCTAGCCTTCTCCGCCTAGCCTGCACAGGGAACGCACAACTAAGACCTAGCCGGGGGTTGCCCGGCAAGGCCCTCCGGCAAGAGGATGAGTATGTGCAGAGAGTGGGAAGAGACTAGGGTTTTGAGTGAGTATTCGCGTTTGTGAGTGCGTACCTTTTTTTTTTTTTGGGTAAATTAGCTTGAAATTAAAAGAGGTTAACCGAATGTACAGCCTACAAGGGGCATACCCCAGGAGGCAAAGAAAGGCAAGAAAGAATAAAAAGATTGAAAAAAGTGCGATAATCCATGCACAACCCGCATGGAGAGTAAGGTAGAATAAATAACATAACAAAAGTGTCATGTGTAATGAGATCATACCCCCGTTGCACTATCCATCTATGCAGAAGGATATTACAACGGGGTATGATATGATGTGATACTATGAGTAATAACATGATGATGAAATAGTACTACCTGACACATCCCGTCAGGCTAGAAAATCAGATAAATGGTAATGGCCAGAGATGACCAAAAGTTAACCAACACTGAGAACTAGCAGCAACATAGTAATAAGGCATCAAGGGGAGCTGAACAGCTACTACAGAGAAACATGGCACCAAGAGAGGCTCAAACCAGAGATGACGGTATCCGACAGGGGGCCCCACCCTGCACACCACACCCATTCCATCTGGCCTAATACTCCCCTCATCCAAGCCTAAGGCTCGCCAGAATCAACCCACTCTCTGCCCACTACCAATCACCAATAACTCCAGAACTGGCATAAGCAAACCAAGCTACTACTACTCCGAACCACCCAGAGAGCAAGCATAATACCACTTCTAAAGGAACAGCTACTACAGAGGGACAAGGAACCGAGAAGAGGCTCAAGCTGGAGATGACGGCATCCGACAAGGCTACCCTCCCAAGTACCCTGCACACCACACCCATTCCATCCAGGCTGCACCACCCTCAACCTTAGCCCCTAGGCTCGCTAATCTCTAAAAGAGGGACAGAAAGAGGAGCCACGAAATGTGGCCACTCAAACAGCAGGTGAACCAGACTGCCCCTTTCAATCAGCGCATTACCACCAATCTATTCAACGATAGCCCAGAAGCTACCTTTTTCAATTAGAACCCATCCACTGATCTAGTCACTGGCAGCCGCGAAGCTACCCCTTTCAATCAGCTCAAGACCCCAATCTAATCAATGATAGCCACAGTCACAACCATACTACACATGACCACCGGGCTAATGAAGCAAAGAAACTAGGGATTTAAAGAAGCTCAGCAAAGAGCTTGTACAATGGAACCAATTATAACGCCACAAAACTAACAGTACACTGGCCCAACAGTCCAGCAACAACTTGAACATTAAACATATAAACTAACTAGTTAACGAGTTAGCAAAACCACAACCAGTTAATTTGGACAGAGATTAGTAATTCGGTCATCGATGACCTCCTTACCCATTTTTCGGGATCTGGAAATTCTGGCTGTCTGGATATTTATCCGGCAGCTGTGTAGGTGTTCCCACGGTTGGGATAGATGTGGACTTTTCCACTGATGGGCTGCCCACGAGAACTGGAAAACAGACCACGAGATCTAGAAATTGCAGGACCCAAACTGATTTTGGGTTTCTGATTCAGGCGAGCTCTTTGAGAAGCAAACCGACAGTACATCTAGTACAGCTCATGACTAGGTTTGGCCGAACAGAGCTACACCTCTGAACGAATCCTTGAAGATGCAGAAGCTGGTGAAGAACACCCGTGCCGGCCGAACCAAAGCGAGGGGCAGAATCCGCCCATGGACGAACCCCACCTCCGACCCTTCGTTGCGCGACCCACCTCTGGTGTTGATGGGTAACAAAACCCAGATGTTGAAAGATGCAGAAGCTGGACTTTTCCACTGATGGGAAGCCCACGAGAACTAGAAAACAGACCACGAGATCTAGAAATTGCAGGACCCAAACTGATTTTGGGTTTCTAATTCAGGTGAGCTCTTTGAGAAGCAAACCGACAGTACATCTAGTACAGCTCGTGACTAGGTCTGAACGAATCCTTGAAGATGTAGAAGCTGGTGAAGAACACCCGTGCCGGCCGAACCAAAGCAAGGGGCAGAATCCGCCCATGGACGAACCCCACCTCCGACCCTTCGTCGCGCGACCCACCTCTGGTGTTGATGGGTAACGAACCCAGATGTTGATGGGTAAAAACCCAGCGGTTGAAAGATGCAGAAGCTGGAAGACTTGTTTAAATCTTCGGAGCTGATTTTGGAATAACCACGAAGCAAATCCGAGGTCGAAAATTAGAAGAATTCCGATCAGAGCATTAATTTACCTCTATATCAGATTTAATAGATGATTTTTAGCAAAATCGGATGATGAAAGTCAGGGGAGTGCATTCTCTCTCTATTCCTAGAGAGAGAAGCTCTCAACCCTCGTGTTCTGTGAGTGCGTACCTTCCCAGAGGCGTTATCCTTTGGTATTTATAGAGTCCCCTTGACTTGCTCTCCAAGCACGGGCACGTGCCTTGCGCGGGCTAAGCGGCGTCATCGTGACGTCACCGTCCAGATCTGGTAACCGCTTTTGGGGGGTGAGCTGGCATGACCCATGTGCACTCATGATTATCAGGCGTAACCGTCTTCGCACGTGGGTGGGCGCGTGACCGCACGGGTGGCTGCGCGGGTGGCCGAGCATGTCAGGTAATGGAGAATGCCGAGCATGAGGCCGAGGGCGCGCGGCTCGGGCGGGAGTTGTCTGCGGAATCGCCAACCGACGGGTGGCCGAGGCCGAGGGCGCGCGGCCCGGGCGGGAGTTGTCTGCGGAATCGCCAACCGACGGGTGGCCGAGGCCAAGGGCGCGCGGCCCGGGCGGGAGTTGTTTGCGGAATCGCCAACCGACGGGTGGCCGAGGCCGAGGGCGCGCGGCCCGGGCGTTGTCTGCGGAATCGCCAATCGAGGGGTGGCCGAACATGACGTAATCTTTCCGTTGCCGTACGCGAGGCAAAGGCAGAGCCGACGACTGGTACGCCTTGGCTCAGGCCGAGCCCGGAAGACCATGGCGGTTGCCGAGCTTGAAGGGTAGCCGAGCCCGAAGGGAATTTGGGCTAGGCAAATATCGTCTACGGGGCCGCCACCAAATGGTGGCCGAGCACGACACAATCTTGTCCGTTGCCGGATGCAAGGCATAGGCAAAGCCGACGACTGGTATGCCTTGGCTCAGGCCTAGCCCCGGTGGAGTGGGTTTGCTGCCACGTGCGACAGCTGGCGGTGGCGGTGGCGGTGGCAGTGGAGCAGAGGTGGCCCCCAATTGAGTCATAGTTGTTCTCGGCCCGCTACAATAGCCCCTCAATCTCAGCCGTCGCCGAACGCGAGGTTGGGATTGATTTTAAAGTTTGGCCGAGCCTTCTTAACGCAGAACGTGAATTACGGTTGATGGGCAGAGCTTGGCCGAGCCCAACAGACCATGGCGTTGGCCGAGCCTGAGGGGAAGCTGAGCTCAAAGGCGCGTTCGGGCTAGGCAAATATCGTCTGCGGAGCCGCCCCCAAAATGGTGGCCGAGCTTGACATAAACCTCTCCGTCGCCGGACGAAAGGTAAAGGCGAAACCGACGACCGGTATTCCTTGGCTAAGACCGAGCCCCGGTGGAGTCGCAATTGGGTTCATGGCCGAGCCTAGTCTTGAGGGAGCTATCACGAGAGAGGTGGCCGAGCCTAGTTGCCTAGCTCTAGACCGAGTCGTAAAGAAGAGCCCCATCCTTAGTGTTGGTCGATCATATGTACCCCCGCGTCCGAATGCCAATTGTGCCAAACCAAACACGACCAAACCTAGCAAACTTGGTCAATGCCTCGAGGAGTTTAACCTGGCCTTCTACCGAACTTAGCGACTGTGGCCGAACCAGAATATTTGGCCCACTACAAGATCCATATTGAGAACCTCGATGGGCAGTCATCTGTTTGGACTGAGATCGGGTTAATCTTCTGAATTTATTTCATTAATCCTAGTTCTAGTTGATTCCTCGGTGTGTTGCCTGTTGGGTAATTGCAGTAGATTCGTTTTGCCTAATATGATCATAACTGGTCTGTTGGGTTGTGGCGCGCGCTGGTGGTAGAAAGGGTGCGTACAGGTTGTATTTGCCCAATTCTGGGGCTAAAGTTTTAGCTTTTTGTTGGGCTTGTTCACAATCCAAGTTTCTTTGTTTCTCTGGGCCGTATGTTCTAGTGTGGTAGGGTTGTGACTGTGCCTGTCCTTACTAGATTAGTGGTGATTCACTAATTGAAAGGGATGGTTTGGTCCATTCTGCAGTTTTGTGTGTCTCAGTTTGTGACGAGATGATTTAGTGGTTTTTCAAGGTTGATGGGTTGCCAGATGATTCGGTGGTTATACACCGTTAATGGCGGACGGATTCGAGGCCCTGTCCTTCTTTTAGGTTATAGTGAGCTTTGTGTACTAGGTCGAGGGATTATTAGACCGGTTAGAATGGGCGTGGTGTGCAAGGTACTTGGGGAGGTAGCCTTGTCGGATGTCGTCATCTCTAGATCGAACCTCTCTCAGAGCCCGGTCTTATGCAGTAACTGTTCCTTAGAAGTGGGTACTATGTTTACTACTTCTGTGCTTGGTTGGAGCTTTGGAATCTTGGCCTACTTATCCCACCTCTGGAGACCTGTGGCTATGGATTTTGGTTGAGGGCGGGTTGTTGTCTGGCGTGCATTGGAACTTGGATGAGAGTGTATTAGACTGGATGGAATGGGCGTGGTGTGTAGGGTTGGGTCTCCTATTGGATGTCGTCATCTCCGGATCGAACCTCTTCTCGGTGCCTAGTTACTCTGTAGTAACTGTTCAACCTCCCCTCGTTGCCGAGGTGCTTTGTAGCGGCAATTATTCAATGATGGGTCAACAACGTCTCCTTATTCGACAATGGCTATTTATCTTATTTCCTAGTCTGGCGGGATGTGCCAGGATATAGTTAGTTTTCTTGTCAATTCTTTTCGTTTCATTTTGCTTTATTTCATATCATATTCCGTTGTGCTCTCTTTCCTTACAGATGGATAGTGCAAATGGGGTATGATAAGAAAAACAAGTACTTGTGGCCAAAAAACAAGTAGCATTGATTGTACTCCTATATAGTAAGCCAAAGTTGGCTTTGTCGGTATATGCTCCCTTTGTTTTTTAATGCCAAAAATGCGACAATCTGAGATAATTGAGACAAGCCCCAAGGGTTAAACCGGTTAATAAGTGGATTTGTTTTCTACAATATTAATCAGAGTTAGATTTTTGTGATTAGGCTGCAAGAAAATAATTTTTTGTGAATTTTTTAATTTTATCGTAGATGACCTACCTTTGACTGAACTTGAAATGGAATTAATTGAGATATGTATAAACTAATCTGAACATCCAAGCCACACAAAAAACAATAATACCCACCCACTTCACTATTTGTTTAGTTTATCACCCTCCTATTCTCTGTTTTATTCCAGTCACATAGCTAGGTAACTCCTATATATCAAAAAATATTAAAAAAGTGTACTCCACTTGTCAAAATAATTGCTGCTTTTTTAAATGATTAGATTAGATGATTGTTTCGGTCCTTCGGAATCACAATATATATAGAAAGTAAATTGATGTTTTCATTGTCTAGTGGCCTGGTGTGGTGCCTCATTACGTGGTTCTCCTGTTAAATTGCAAATTGGGCCAATCCAAGGATGTCCGTCGATTGCTCACCAACCATTTTGATTGGATGTAAGAAAAAAATGGACTTGTCAACCGGAAAAGGGTAAATAGTAGCATACAAAAAGGTGAGCTCACTTTTAGCAATAATAATAGTAATAACTAACAAGTGGTGCAAATTGAGTGATGTCCATTGTACACTAAATTGTAAAGCTAATTTTGTTCTGTCAATATCTCAAAATTTATAATGTCTTACTATATAATTTCGAACACATCATATCATTGTACTAATTGACATCTATGAATTACGATCCATATTGTATATAAAAAATATTATGTATTGAAACATAAAAACAATTTTGTAAGAGGTCCCAAACTGTGAAAATTTACAAATAAATTGGAGTATTTCCAAGGAAATTCAACATTCCCGTTAAAGTCATTGATAAAGCGGGTCCACAAATGTCAAAAAAAATGTGAAATAAACGGGAAGTTCAAAAAAATTTCTTGGAATGCACTTATTTCAAGTGACTCATTAACTTTTGCTCATTAGTCATAAAATTACGCATACATAATAGTAGTGTGATTATTATGTTTCATTTAAGTAGATATCAATACATGTTGATTTTGTATAAATAATAAATAGAGTCATGCTACTTGCACATACACTTTTGCATACACTTTTATGGGGCCCACCTCGGGTCCCACCAATATGATTCTAACCGTTCATTATTTTTAAAATAATTTTTTTAGAGTTCCTGTAAAAAAATCAACTCTATAGGATATCAGTAAGGGCTTTTTCAAAAATCATAGGGTGAAATAGTCTGATTCGCACTGCGATTTCTGAAAAAGCCCTTACCGATATCCTACTGAGTTAATTTTTTACAGAAACTCTTAAAACATTAATTTAAAATTAAAGAATGGTGATTTACCCCCAAAAAAAAATTAATGAACGGTTCGGATCATATTGGTGGGACCCGAGGTGGGCCCCATAAAAATATATGTGCAAGATATGTGTACAAATGTATGTGTTCTTAGCATTTTTGTAATAAATATCCGTGGTGAGGATTATTTTGCGACACTTGGGCTTGTTCGTTTGCGGTCTTAACACACAATCTCCTCCCTCTCTCTCTCTCTCTCTCTCTCTCTCTCTCTTTTCACTTTTTTTTTGAATGAGGGACATAAGGGTAATTCCACTCACCCAAACACTTAGGCAATTGCTAACTAGGTGAAGTGTGAGTAGACCTTATAAACACACACACACAACCCAAACCTCCGATGTGGGATTACTACACCGAAGGTCAACCATCGACACAAGCCCACAGAGCCTCACTTGCACTGGGTGTTGGTACAATATCAGGGCCTTGGAGGCCTATGCCAAGGCTTGCCCAACTGCGTACAAGCACGGTTCGAGTGGGAACAAGTCTGAATTTTTTTGAATGAGGGACATAAGGGTAATTCCACTCACCCAAACACCTAGGCAATTGCTGGCTAGGTGAACTCACACACAACCCAAACCTCAGATGTGGGATTATCACACGGAAGGCCCTCTCTTTTCACTTATTACTCTAAAAAACCTCCTTTAAAAGAAAATCGGTAGTGAAAGATTTATAAGTAACATGGATGGGAGCAACCTAAAAACTCCCTAACAGTCCAACTTATATGTATTGTGGGTGTGGCCACTCATCCATAAGTAAGTTGGTCCATACACAAAAATGATTCTCATACAATAATTCAAACACAACACCTAATACAATTTCTCACATACATGTGGGCTCCATGCACACTATTATGAGTGGGTCCCACATGTATATGAGAGATTGTGTAAGTTATTATATTTGAATTATTGTGCGAGTAACATTGATGGTCCATACACGTGCTTATTTACCTACTGAGGAGTGCTAGGGACAAAGAAAATTAGCAAATAAAATACCCTAAAATTGTACATGAACGGCCCAGATTCACTGTGCAATGCATCTGAGCAGTTTATGTACACTTTAAGGGTATTTTCTTTGCCTATTTTCTTTGCACTTAGCATTCTAAGGCCCCGTTCCGGAACGATAAATAAGTACTTATTTTTTAAAAAGGTAATTTCAAGCTCAAAAATCATGTGCTTACGCAAATAATTTTCCAATCAATTTGGATTTTGTTTGATAGATCTCATTGAAATCTTTAATACGATGCAAAAAAAATTGAAAATTATTTTTCATTTAAATTATTTTTGAGTTTAAAAATATGAAATAAGTACTTATTTTTTAAAAATGTGTTCTGGAAGGGAGCTAACAAGTCTGACAAGCCTCATTTGGTGCAGACACATTGAAGAGAAGAAGAATGACTCAATGAGAGAGAGAGAGAGAGAGAGAGAGTGAGTGAGTGTATAGTATCCTATATAAAGCTACTCTGGGAATTGAACCCTGTCCAGGTGATTTCGAACCGGAGTAGCTGGGAGGAAAAGTTTTTCCTGCTCTTTTTTGCTGAAAGAAAAGACGCGGGGATGGGTATTTCTTGGGACGACGTCGTACTCATCGACCATGGGAAGAAACCAGGCGATCCCTCCGTCATTACCGTCAATTGCCCCGACAAGGCCGGACTCGGCTGCGATCTCTGCCGAATCGTAGTCGAATTCGGACTCTGCATTACCAAAGGAGGTCTGCATTACTTCCATCTTCCTCAAATCTTCAACCCTTTTTTAATTCCTCCATTAAAAAAATGATGATATCATTAAATTGTTTAATTTACCTAACATTATGGAATTCTCATGTTTGATAAAATTTGATATAGCTGCGCAGTTAAATTTATTAAATGATGTGAGGAATAGAGTATGGTTTATGTCCCAAGGGGTTCGCCTCGTGCTCAAGATATAGGACTTAAGCGTTTGCATCCTCCTAGGTCTCCAGTTGAAACCTCACGGGTGTTATTAACTCTTATGGGCCAATCTGTATGAGCTTTTAATGAATCCCTGTGAGTGAATAGTGGGATTGGTCCTTAGGATTAGTCAAGGTGCGCGTGAGCTAATCGGATAACCTGGACTATCAAATTAAAGTGCAGTTTATTGGAAATGATATTGCGGTTCAAGATGGAGAACTTTCTGTAAACACTGAGGAGAGATGAATTGAGGTTCTAGTTAATTCTTGCATTTATCCGCCACAGAAGAGCTCTTCTAACTAGAACGCTAAAATTGGTTGCATAAAAACACCATTTGAAGAGTTCAATGGAGTGTAATCAAAGAAAAAAATACGTCAACTAATTCGACAATAACAGGAGATTAAAGAATTTATGGAGATAATCTAAATGGTGCTGGGGGTTGAATCATAGTCAAGTGATATTTATTTTAAGTTGAGATAAACATATATAGTATTAATTATCCTCAGTTTTCTTGCACTTAATTTATGTCATTGGCCATATTAGAAGCTGTTAGGTCCATTTAATTTACTGATTTCTCTCTAATTATGCCTTTATTTTGCATGTGAACTAGAATAATTCCTATTTTACTAGTAATCTGTGGATGCAGATATTTGCACTGATGGTAACTGGTGTTACATAGTACTGTGGACTGTTCCACAACTCAGCTCATTGCGAGTTGATTGGGAGAGCTTGAAAACCCGGCTAATGTCTGCGTGCCCTTCTTGTCTAATGTCATTTTACTTCAATCAGCAGTCCAATGGTTCCGCGCCATCAACATTATACATGTTGAAGGTCTTTTGCCTTGATAGGAAAGGATTGTTACATGGTGAGAATAAATGTCTGTCCCTTGTTTGATGAAATGCGAAAAAAATAGCTTGATGTGTTCATTCATTTTCTACAGACGTTACTAGGGCTCTGTGTCAGCTTGAGCTCACAATTCAAAGAGTGAAAGTCATGACAACCCCAGATGATAAAGTCCTGGATCTTTTCTTTATCACAGATAACATGTGAGTTTAACTTTTGGGTAATTGAGAGATATATGTGACAAAATTGCAGGGATGTTGTCATGCCGTGTATTATTGAAGTCTAACATACGAGTAGGACACTTCATGACCTTTTCATATATTATTGGTTGTAAAATTGAAAGTGCTTGAGTGTTTTCATATATGGCCTTTCTTTTAAGCTATAAAATGGCAAATTATGCAACCAAATGGCCCAACATGATACCTAATTCGTTTGTTTTGGTTGATACTACTTCAGTTTAACCTGAACTTGTTTCCATTCAAGTTAGCTTCAGTACTTATCCACACTATCATGGTAGTATTATGATTGGGAAACTGCCATTGGAGCTGGTATCTCTTTTAGCACATTGGTCGTGATAGCTCTAGAAATTGAATGGGCTGACACCACTATGGTGGAATATGGTTCTGGATTTTATCACTGTAATGCAAAGAGTAACAGAAATGTGACTTTCGTACTGCGAAATGAAAAGGTTACCTCTCTTCCTTTAGAATGTGATCCCTAGATACACGAGGAACAGTCATGTAATCATATAGACATTACAACAACAATAACAGAACCCATCTAGTCATTACGACAACAATAATAGAACCCATCTAGTCCCCAATCATTAGGGGTATGGGCGGAGAAGGATTAGAGACAGACCTAACATTTGGCAATATATGCACAAAGTGGTTGCTCTTAGAATACCATTGAAACAGTGGTCCCCCTATACAATTAGACGATAACATCTATTGTAATCCCAGGCACATGAAAACTTTTCCCTGTTGCTAGTCCATGACGTTCTTTTCCAGACAAACTGATTTTGTGATTTAGGAGATGCGTTACTTATTTGCTATCCCAGCAATGTTCTTCCCTATTTGTTATCTTGGAGACTAAAGTTGTTAGTAAAGGCTTCAATTTTCTGAATATGTTTTTCATGTGATTGACAGATAAAATTCTTCTCAGAAATCAGCTTATAGTAATATACACAATGCTATAGGAATTGACAGTCAGATTTCTTGAAAACTGCTGGTCATATGTCATTGGTAGCAATTAGTTTGAATTACTTGAAATATGTTGTTTCAGGAACCTATTACATACAAAAAACAGACGAGAGGAGACGTGTGAAAATCTTAGTGTCATTTTAGGAGAGTTTTGTATCAGCTGTGAACTTCAGCTGGCCGGGCCTGAATATGAAAGTCAGCAAGGATTCTCGTCTCTTCCTGAAGAAGTTGCTGAAGAATTATTCACTTTGGTGCTGTCTAATAAGAAAGCATGTTCACAAGCTCTAAGCCCTGACATGAAAAAGGTCAAGACAGCAACAGTCACAATAGATAATCTTATGAGCCCAGCTCATACCTTGCTTCAAATACAGTGTGTTGATCAAAAGAACCTGGTCTATGACATTTTGAGGACCTCAAAGGACTGCAATATTCAGGTATCTCATCAATAAGTTCGTTGTAAATTTTTCGATCATGTGTTGACTTAGGAAGATCATGAGAATGACATCAAACTGGACTGAAAACCCCCAGGGCCTGGCACAATGGTAGTTAGCTGGCATCTAGGGGGAAGCCTTTCGGTCTGTGGTTCAACTCCCACATACATGTTAAGAATTACTGTGTTGGGCTAGTACATACGAGGTTACACTTTGGTCCATTGGGCCAGATATGGAGTTATCAGAAAAAGTGGGGGGGGGGGGGGGGGGGGGGGGGGGGGGGGGGGGGGGGGGGGTTGTATGTGGTTGGTGGGAATGCTGCAGACTGTAACCTTGTTTAGTTCTTGCTGAATCATTAATTTCGACTTCGGGGAGAAATAGTAGATATTGTTTTGATTTCAAACAGTAGAAGAGTAAATTCAAAAAGAGTTACATAAAGGAACACTCCATCACTCATGTGAGGTCTCCAACAACTAAACCAAGCTCAATACACAACAACCCAATAAATAGTCCCCTACCGTGAAGTTTAGTGAATCGGATAACTGTTTAGCGAATTGAATCACTTTGATTCTGTGCTGGGCAAGTTTCCTTAGCACATCTCTCCAAAGAGATCACTTGATTGCATGTCCTGATCCTCCAAATTTGCCTCTGCCTTGTGTAACGTAATAAGCATGGCGTAGTTTTATGCTTAATTTTTCGTATTTCAATTGATTTCTGTGGTGTTGTTCTTCATTTAGATTGCGTATGGTAGAATATCACCAAGTTTGGAAGGCAGCAGGAATGTGGATCTCTTTGTCCTGAAAATAGATGGGAAAAAGATTGTAGAGCCTGAAAGCCAGATTGCTCTATGTTCTCGTCTAAAGGAGGAGATGCTTCACCCGTTGAGAGTCACAATTGCCAACCGTGGCCCTGATACTGAACTCTTGGTTGCTAATCCGGTCGAATTATCTGGAAAAGGAAGGCCGCGTGTCTTCTATGATGTCACTTTCGCACTAAAGATGCTTGGAATTTGTGTATTTTCGGTAAGGAGTAAAGACTAAGATATTTGAATAACCCCCTCTAGCAAAAAAAAAAAAAAAAAGGAATAACCCCCTCTAGTTTTTTTTCCCCTTTCCTTTTTTGAGAATGCACTCTCTCTAGTTATTTTGTGTCTGAATCGAGTTTGTTATGTTGGTCTATAGGCTGAAATTGGAAGGCATTCAACATCAGATCGGGAGTGGGAAGTGTACAGATTCCTTCTGGATGAAAGCCGGGAATTTCCATTAGCAAGTAGTCGAGCAAGAAGTGAGATAGTTGACCGAGTGAGAAGAACACTCATGGGCTGATGAGCCAACTTGGTTTGGTCATCACAGAGAAAGAACATCTCTTCTCAGAAGATTGCTTCATTTGGCGAGAGCCTCAACTTCGGTTCACTGAACTTGGTACTGTCTGCTGATAGTCATGTCCAGATGTATTGGAATGAACCCAACTCTTGGAACAATATGTATCTTTATCCTACTTTGGGGACTAAGCAGTGCAGAACTTATTGCCACAAGGGTTAAAAAATACCCTTCGTCCCTCCCTCATGTAATATTACCATCATTAGATTTTGTATCCCTCAAATACTTTAGTGGGTGAAAGTTTCTCTCTCCGAGGTATGAATATCCTTCCGTCAATCAAGCATGTCTTTTTATCTGATATATGCTGATGAAACCCAAGGAAAATGTGGATTGGGGTTGGTTTCTGAACAGATATTCATGCTTTAGAAGTTGAGCTGTAGTGCTTACGGATGAGGATATGAAGGCACACGTTTATGAAGAACATCTGATCTTGATTTCGGACCTGATGCATTGTCAAGTGGTTCTGCCGATACCTCTGTTCTTTGGTTATTTGGAAGCGAACAAACAGATCCTAGTGAGATTCATGACTTTTGTAACTAAGGCAAAGATATTTACTTTATATGAAGGTGAAGTCTTGGCTTTCTTAAAATGACACAAACACCTTGAAGTCGCTTAGTGAGTAGAAAGTGTGGAAGTGTGTGAGTTTGTGTGTGAATGTGAGTGGGTGGGTATCGATGTAGATAAAACGATGATGTCTGTCTTTGTATGCATTATCTCATACGCAAGTAGGGTTGTTGGCGATTTTTCTACTGGACGCGTGTTTGCTCAACCTTTCATTTTTCAAGTGTGAACCTGGAGCTTTTGTATGGAATAACATGCATGTATTCAAATGCATTCTTTTGAAAGCTGTAAACTCTTATTATCTTTTAACTCATCGGTTTATTAAGTATTGGGTCATGGTGCCCCACGATGTAATATTTTGGAACTCTATTTCATAAAGGTTGACAAGAAACTCTTGGGTAACATTTATGGGTATTATGCGAAGATATTATTTATGGAAAATCATTGATATTTAAGTTTAAAAATCGAGTGAATGACAGATTATTTATGAGTGACTGGGATTAAAAAGTGGGAAATAGAGTCATAGATGATTTAAGACGCATATCAATTTGTCAAGATGAAAAACCTCTAGCCATGCATCTGAAGTAGCCTAAGTGCTTTCTCTCATATTCTTTTTGTTGTCACGAAGGCATTTCAAAACATTTGGTAGAATACCCTAAAAGAAACCACTTCACAGTATAAAGTCAAATTTCAAATAGATGAATAAAAAGTTAAAAGGAGCTTTAGGTTCCGAGGACACAACCTTGCTAGACTTCTCAACTGCTGGTCCCATTGCAAATGGAACAACACTAATGTTACAAAGAGCTTGTGTAAGAGCGCCAAATAACTCCATTTGAAGTCAAAACAAAAGTAAAAATAATCGAAAGATTTGCGGCTAAAAAGCAAGACTTAAAAGAAGAAAACAAATGAGTTGCGAGTTTGGTAAAATTGTGTCACTTCTCATGTACAAATATATGGTAATAATACCAGTTTCAGTAGGTTGGATCCTCTTATTGGCCTCTTCCAAGATTTTATTTACAGCCTCAATAGATTCTAACCGAACCTTGAACAATAGACAACATATTCAGAATGATCATAATCGACAAGAGTAACGCCTCATCATAAATGTAAACCCACAAAAGAAGAGTACATCAAAGCATTTATTCTAGTAAAAACCAGACCGTCCAATTGACTCTCCAAGCCCTTCAGTAAAGTAGCTGTGATCTTTCCACTAATATCTTTGCTCGGTAGGCTCTCCAACCCACCACCAGATAATGATGATGTTGATTCTGATAGCCTTTAAGTTTTCTTTGGAGCTACAGATGCACCCTACAACAAAATATGAGCACAATGTACAATAAAAAAAAAGAAGGTAATCAACAATAATGAACAGAACTCTGAACCCTATCTTTATCAAATTTCCATACTCCGCTTCAACTGCACTAAGAAGAACAGGCTTGACGTCTGAAAGAAACCCTTTGATAGCTGCAACAAAAGGTTTTTCTTGCTAGACTTCCTATCACTAGCTCAAGATATCAGATGCTTTCACCAACCAGAACACAAGTGACCTGGACCAATATACTTATGTAAAGCATTAATTAGTTTGATTGTGGCATTTCGAGTGGCAGAAGCACTAGATTGCAAACCCGTATCTTTGCAAAGATCAATCACAGCAACAAAACCCACTGTCACACATCGAACAACACCACTTTGTTTTCCCACCAAAAAAAGAGGGAAAAAAATGGAGGTAATCCTCCAGCTGTCATCATTTGAAATTAGCCAATTGCCACACTAGAGGCACCTTTAGTTTCAGTTGTGATACACCTAAGTCTTCAACTGCAAAAACCATCCATAGAATACCCTCGCTAAGCACCATGGGATTCTTATGCTCCTTCATGATTTTGTAAAGCCAAAACAAAGAAATTGAGAAAGGAAATAAGTCAAGTCAATAGAATTGGAAATAATTCTCAGCAGGAAATTCTATCTATGCATCTCTTCCATGCAGATCAATTTTTTTTTTTTGTGGGTAAAATAGCTTGAAATAGAAAAGAGACAAAGCGAATATACAGCCTACAAGGGGCATACCCCAAGAGGAAAGAAAGAAAAAGAAAAAACAAAGATTGAGGAAAATGATCTAAGCCAACAGGCTACAATGAACTAAGTCTAGGGCTACTACTTGCTAGACAACTTGAACAAAAGTGGAATCCACATGTTTCCATTCCATCTAAGAGATGGGAGAGAAACACATGCCAAAAGATCACTGGAGGACAGTCAGCATAGTAGCAGCTAATCATGTTTTGCTAACCAGCTAATCACAGGACAGTGTGCTGGACGGGTAACAATTGCAGCCACAAATCAAAGTAGCAGAATACCGGTAGGCAGCAGCAGCTACAATCATTACTTCAAGCCTAAACACAAAGTACGAAAGGTGCAGCCAGACTTACTCTTTCATAAACAAATCCTGGGCCTACATCTTTATAAAAATAGTAAGGCATTTTATAGCTTGAGTACGTCTTGATATCTGCAACATGTTCACTTACAACATGGCTTGAACAATCAGCGCACAAACCAATGCTGGGCTCACGTGTAATATCTCAACCCTTATCCAACGATTTCAACTATACAAAAAAACACAATTGCACTCAAGGCACATTGCAACATATATTCTCGGTGCACTCTAATAAATTACTCAGTCCTACCATTGACCACCCCACTAATAAAACCGACTTCTTCCAAATGAACCAAATAAAAAGATCAAGCTAACTCCCATAAAAATCACAAAGCTTCCTGCATTCAATGGAAAATTATTAGAGACAATAACTTGGTCAACGGTATTCCAACCAACTACAATTGCAACACATGGTTTATGATCCTCTATCTTTGATTTAGTTCCACCCAACGCCATCTAATACCATAAAAAAA
This sequence comes from Rhododendron simsii, assembly GCA_014282245.1. NCBI lineage: Eukaryota > Viridiplantae > Streptophyta > Magnoliopsida > Ericales > Ericaceae > Rhododendron > Rhododendron simsii. The sequence goes on from CM024955.1 coordinate 23,216,512, forward strand.
TAAGAGACAATAACTTTGAGAGGCAAATGAAAAGATAAGCCAGGTGCATGTAAAATGGCCAACCAAGAACAGACCCACCCAAAGTGAATTGTAAACACTCCAAGAAAAACAAATCATACCTCCGAATTTAGAACAAACCCACACAACACATTACACTCGAACAAACTGCAGGATAGGGAATATGAATCCATTCATGCAGTTTTCCCCCATTAAGCTGAACATGAGAAGGCTAAAATTGAAGTTCAGAAATTGACCACAAATTCTAATGCCTGGTTGATACATTTAAATGTTGCATCTTACAATTTAACAGAAAGAAATGATAACCCAATGACCTTTTCCCATCTTAAAACAAAACCATTTGATGTATGAAGTTTTTGTACATTAGTAAAACAACAAAATGTTGAAAGCAATGTTAAGAAAATATAGGATTCCAAGACAGAATCAATTATCATTTTCAAAATTTCCTAAGCCGAGGTATGAAATAAATAGTTGGTACATTTCATCGAACACTTGGAATGCTTATAAAATCCCTAACAAAAACTAACAACTTGCACCAACCAACCAAGTCAATCAGATTATATTTTACTCCAGATTCTTTTTAAAGAGAATGTCAGAGTATCATACCCAGTTTTTCTCTTTTCCATTGGAACCGGTTGCCTTATCTTTTTCCTTTCTTTTTTTTTTTTTTGGGTTAATTAGCTTGAAATTGAAAAAGAGGATAAGCAAATATACAGTCTACAATGGGCATACCCCGGGAGGAAAAGAAATGAAAACAAAGAGAATAAAGAAAATTGCTTATGCCAATTGGCTACATGGGCTAAAAATAAGCGTTGTTTCCAATCCATCTGGTAAGAGGGAGGGAAAACAACGCCTTGAAGATACCATCAAAAAATATAACAGAATAACATGAAACTTTACCGTCTGAACGCCTTAAACTGAACTGAACTTCACAAGAGAGGTGGAGTGATCTTAGGAATACAGCCCACTAACAACAGTATGCCATCCTTCATGAGCTCATAACAACAGTAAGAAATCGATGCACCTGCTGGACTAATTACGGCAGCATAGAATAGTAGCATAATAGCTGGTCAGGAGTAGCCCAAGACAGGAAATACCATCAACAGAATAACAAGCAGATAACCAATACTACTGGAATCAATCGTAATACTGAAGTTGAACTTGAACTCTTTTGAGCACTCAGCTTGAACTTGAACTCCACATGAGCGGTGGAATGATCTTGGGTATCAACCCCCATATTTCAACTGTGTGCTAGTAGCAGCCATAGTAGACAGCAATTCACAGCCTCGATCCTGGAGTTGGTCCTCACAAAATAGCAGTAGAACAAACAGAGAGCTGTTGGATTGTACCCAACAGAACAACAGTAGTATCCATTGGAAACATCAGATTACAGCCTCCGGATACACCATCTTGTGACAAAAAATAAAAGCTATAGCAGAACACCAGCAACTATACACCATGCAGAGGACGTCCCCCTCTGAGAAGGGTGATCCCAACAACAGCCCCTGTTGGTTAGGCATATACTACATATTGAAACTATCAAAATTCTGACGAACTTCCAGAGATAGCATCTCCATAACATAATCAGCAGCTGACAAAGAACACAGTCAGTAGAGTAGCAGCAGCAGACTGCTAAAACCATATCATGCAATTACAAAATTGGAAACTGGACAGCTGCAGGCAACAGCCAAAACAGGCCAGGACTGCAGCAGGAAAGCAGGCTAGTAGCACTAACAGTGATGCAACAGCTCAGCACATCAAAAGGCAGTAAACTGAACTATACACAGGACACAACAGAGAATGGATTGCCACTCGGCACACCAATTACAGCTCATAGCAGACAGAAATACCAATGCAACCCAAATGATGCCCAGCACAATAAGGAACTGACCAACATAGCATTCTAACTGACCAACAAATGGCAGCCAAAAATAGCCCAATACCTGAACAACATTTATGTACTTCAAAGCATACAAATGCTCAACAAAAATTAATAAGTTACAGAAAACACAGATGCTGCCCTGAGCACTATGTCCTCCCTTGCAACTCCCTCGGAAAGCTCACATCACCCACTCTTCTTTTCACTCATGTGCTAGGACATGGTTCCACCAACTCTCTCCCAAGATCTCACTATATGCTCCCACTACATATTACCTCCTCTCTCAAAGAAATGATGAGTCACTAGCACACATCTCACATGGAAGCACACTATATAAGGTAGGTTCACACAAAGTCTCCAATTAACCTCACCAAAGAATATGGTATATACCTGATAAATATGAGTAATAGAATCTTGAATGGATTGCTACAACAAATGCAGCCCTTGGATATTCTCATGCTCATTGGTGATACTACTCAAACTGGCTAGAAAACCACATACCAACAGAACAGTACCATGTAGTTGTAAAACAAGCAGACAACAACAGTAAATCAACAAGCAACAATGTTCCACTCATCATCCGATGCCAATCCTTAAGCACAAGATATTTTTGCGAGAAGAAATAAGGCCCCCCTTCTAGGACTTGCAGCTTGGCTTGCTCATCCTTAAATTGGAACAAATAAAATCCAGCCATTTCTGTTTTAACACCTACAAACAGATCCTTCCATTGTTTCCTAGCAGTGGAGACAAGGAGGGGGTACGCCATTTGTCCATCAAGGAAATGGCCTATCAAGTAGTTATTCCAGTTTCCAACTTCAGTAAGCTCCACATCTATTTCAACCAGTGCATTTTTGCCTTTCTGTAGCTCTAGGAAATACTCCAATTTCAAATCTAAAGATGGACTTTTAGACTGGAGGAGTGAGGCCCAATTTGGAACTTTAGGCTTAGCCTGATGTTTTTCGGGACCTTGTCTGGGATAGGTACGTGGAGGAATAGGCTTGTGAGGATTGATCTGAGGTAACAGTATTGAGGGTTGTGGCTGTGGAGCATTTCGAGGCTTTGTGCCCTCAACACTATAACCTAGAATAGGATCTCCCTCAACATATGGATTACCCCGAGCATTGTATAATACCTTAGGGTTAGGGTTCAAATTCTGTACCTCTGTTGGAGAACGTTGAACCTGAGAGGAGCTCCCATGGATGAGAGTCCTTTTTGCTTCATAATCAAGTACCCCATGTTGTAGGCGAGGCCTTTCCTCTGCTTCCAGAATCAAACCCTCCTCAAAGTGCGCTTGCTGAGGGTTTATCATTCCAGGGCAGAAATTGAATGGCATGCGAGTCCCAATCGCAGCTGATGATGCTCGGATGGCCTCGTTTGAGTTGTGTACCAGTGGATTTCCCAGCTTCAATCTTGCTTCGGCTTGTTGAAGTAGCTGAGAGGGGTTAGGATTTTTGTTTGAGTTAGGGCTGTGAGACCCAAATTCGGTGTAGTGTGAATTTCCCGACTTCAAATGGAGTTCCTGAATCGCTCTTGCCTCAGCTTCTAACTTCAATCCCTCTTCGAATAAAGCCTGCTGAAATTTCCTAGCTGAACTTGTATTTTTGTACGGCTTAGGGTTGTGAGCCCCAGACCCTTTTGGAGACGATGGAAGAACCGACCTGCTCATGGTGGATTTGAGATCGGAGTTGCCTGAGATGATCAGACCAGGAGTAACTAGGGCAAACGGAAGCCCTTCCACAATACTTGACGCTTTGGTTAAGGGAACAAGACCTCTTTGTTTCCGACGAATTTCATTGGAGTCCATACCTTTGTTGCCCAGCCCCTTATGAAGGAGATGGTACCGTCAGCCATGGAAGATCACTAGAAGCGTAGATCGCTAGGGCTTTGACTGAAATCGCCCTTTTCTTTTCCATTTTCTAAAGAGCAGCCCTCCATTATCCCGACTTGGGTTAAATTTCATGATCTTCCATTGAGTTATGGAATCAACAATGTTTAAGTAGAGTTGGCCAGTTCAATAGGGAGGCCTCTTCATGTGGATTAGGCCACTGCAAAAACAGCTAAACAATCTGGCCTCCTACAAACCAGAATCACGAAAGCAAGAGTGTGTATTGAGATAAGTGCCAAGCAAGACCTCCCTGAGGAGGTTACGGTGGTTGTAGCAGGGGAATCGGTAACTGTCCCCATTGAATATCAGGTCCTTCCTCCTATGTGCAAAGAAAGCTGCGTCACCCTCACAGCCAATCAAGCATGAAGAACAGGGCTGGATTCCACTTACTACTAATCTGGTGGAGTCTGATAAGTTTCAAGCTGGTAAAACTGTTGACAATTTGAGTGAGTCGGAATCTGAAGAAGAATTAATGGAAGTTCTGGAAGGAGTGGTAAGAAGTTCTCAAGAGGCTGACTCACAGCCACAGTCCAAATTGGAACTCTTAAACAGTGGTAAAGAGCCCTCCTCCTCAGTGCATAGGGCTGGAATGGGTACTGATCTGAACCACACCCTTTCTCCTAAACCACCTGATCTACTAGTGTCAAAGGTAAAGGACAATGCTACAAAGGAGGATATCCGGGAGAATTTTCAAAAAGTTCTCTCCAGATCAGCCCAAAGGAGAATAAAAAAGCTTGCTAGGGAACAGTCAATAAGTTCGCTATCCAGAGGATGGAATTGACACATCCATATCCTTTTTTGTCAGGGCAGTACCTTAATTCTTTCATGTTCTGCCAATTACAATTTTCATTTCGCTTGAAGTTTATTTTATGGCTCAACAACCCCTGAAAATTGGTTTTTGGAACATTAGGGGTCTTAATGACCCAATTAAGCAAAAGGAGGTTAAATGTTTTGTGACTAACAACAAACTCTCACTTGTGGGTTTACTAGAGCATAAAATAAAGGATAAGGCTGCTAGGGTGATGAAATATGTTTGTCCTCACTGGAATTTTGTGAACAACTATCCTCACGCTTCGATAGGCAGGATTTTCGTGTGTTGGGACTCAAAATGTTCTCCAAATTCAGGTTATTGATTAGTCCGATCAGTTTATTCATTGTGAAGTGCAACCTAAATGTGGAGTCCCTTCCTTCTTTGCAACCTTTGTGTATGGGGAGAATAACTATTTGAGTAGGCAAGCCCTTTGGTCAAGCCTACATCACCTAGATTCTACATCCCCTTGGATAGTGCTTGGGGACTTTAATGTAATTAGATTCCCTAGAGAAAAAGTAGGGGGCATTGTTTCTTGGCCTTCTTATATGGATGAGTTTAATACCTGCTTACATGCATTACAACTTGATGATCTTAGGTATTGTGGCTGCTTCCTCACTTGGGCCAACAAGCAGGATCCCAATCATTTTGTCAGTACAAAACTGGATCGAGTGTTAGTTAATGAACATTGGATGAGGATCTTCAATTGTTCCTTTGCCCATTTTTCCACTCCTGGGATATCTGATCATTCCCCAGCCATTACAACCATTCTTCCTAGCCATAGGACTTCTAGCAAACCTTTCAAGTTTTTTGACTTCTTGACTGATCACCCACAGTTTACTGGTGTGGTGCAAAAGGTTTGGCAGAGAGTGGCCACTGGGAATCCAACGTTCTTTGTATGTGAAAAACTCAAAATGTTGCAAGGTGAGTTTAAGTTAATTAATACTAGAGATTTTAGTGATGTTTTCTGCTAGGGTTGTTGACTCTAGACAACTCCTAGAAAATATTCAGCATGCCTTGAGTTTACACAACCCTGATCCTTCTTTGATTAGCCAAGAAAGAGTGGTTTATAAACAACTTCTCACTTTGCTTAGAGCAGAAGAAAGCCTGGCTAAGCAAAAGTCTAGGGTCCAATGGTTGAAGTTGGGTGACCAATGTACTTCTTACTTTTTCAAATCTGTGACCAACAGAAGGAATAGAAGTAAGTTAAACCAGTTTGGTTTTAGAGGATGGGTCTCTCACTCATGACATTGGGGTCAAGTCAAGTTTTGTTAACTTTTACACAGACTTGCTAGGTACTGCCCATTTGATTCTTATCGTGCGCATAGCAGAATCCAGCATCTAGTCAATAGAAAACTTACTGAATCAAAGGTTTGCAATGATTGCTGAGATGACAGATCAAGAAATCAAGGACACATTTTGGTCCCTCAACCCCAGCAAAGCCCCTGGTCTGGATGGCTACAATGCTGGTTTTTTTAGGAAAGCTTGGCATATCATTGGCCATGAGGTCATAGGAGCTGTCAAGACCTTTTTTAGGTCTGGTAAGCTGCTCAGGAAGGCCAACTCTACTGTGATAGCTCATGTTCCAAAGGTCCCTAACCCATCTAAGGTTAGGGACTTTAGGCCTATCTCATGTTGTAATACTATAGACAAGTGCATTGCTAGAATACTTTCCAAAAGACTGCAGAATGTCCTCCCTGACCTAATATTCTGTTCAATCGGGGTTTGTTAAGGGGAAGAGGATTGCTGACAATATCTTCCTCATCCAAGAGCTAATGAGAGGGTACCATAAATCCTCATCAACCCCAAGATGGGCACTGAAAGTAGAAGTAAGGAAAGCTTATGATAATGTTAGATGGGATTTTCTTTGGGATGTCTTGTCCTCTATGAATTTCCTTCCAACAATGATCAAATGGCTTCAAGCTTGTGTTACCACTGCCAGCTACACCATCAGCTTGAATGGGGAAAACACTGGTTACATTATAGGGCAAAAGGGTCTAAGGCAGGGAGACCCTTTGTCCTCGTACCTCTTTGTCATTGTAATGGAGATTCTCACCTGTTTACTTAGAGAGAAATCCATGTTACTTGATTTTCACTTCCATTGGAGATGTGGGAATACTAAGATCATCAATCTTTGCTTTGCAAATGACCTCATGATTTTTTGTAAGGACGACTTGTCGTCAATCATCCACATTCAGGAAGCCCTCATTGAGTTCCAAGAGTTGTCTGGTCTCTCTCTCAGCTCGGAGAAAAGTAGCATATATTTCTCTGGGGTTAACAATACCACTAGAGTGGCCATTCTGAATGTGTTAAGATTCCAGGAGGGCACACTTCCTGTCAAATATCTTGGTGTGCCCCTCCTCTCTACTAAACTCAAGGCCTCGAATTGCCAACGTTTGGTAGAGAGCATGACTGCTAGGACTAAGACTTGGACCAATAGAGACCTCACCTATGCAGGTCGGGTTCAATTAATTAAGAATGTTCTTTTTTCCATACAAACGTATTGGTCTTCTCTATTTGTCCTTCCTAAAATGGTAATCAAAGATGTTGAGTCAATTCTAAGGGCCTTTTTGTGGTCTGGCCCTGATCTAAAGAAAACAGGTGCTAAAGTCTCGTGGGAGCATCTGTGTTCACCTGAAGAGGAGGGGGGTCTTGGATTCAAATCTTTGCAAATTTGGAACAAGGCAGCTATTACAAAACATATCTGGTTTCTAATCTCTAGGGGAGAACAGTCCATGTGGTGTCAGTGGGTCAAGTCATCCTTGTTCCGAGGTAGGAGTTTCTAGAGTCTGAGAATACCGGGTGATTGTACAAGGGTTTGGAGGAAACTTTTGAATCTCAGACCCTTTGTTAAGCCATATGTTCTTAATATACCGGGGAATGGAAATTCCACGTACTTGTGGCATGACAACTGGCATCCCCTCGGTCCTTTAATAGATAGATTTGGTCCACGAATTGCTTATGATGCTGATATACCACAGGATGCTTTTGTGTCTCACATTATCAATAACTCAAATTGGGTGTTTCCCATTACTCAGACTTTTGAATTAAATGAGGTGAGAAACACTCTACCTCCTCTTGCATAAGCCAGGTTGAATGGGGCTGATCAGACAAGGTGGACCCTTAATTCCAATGGTCAGTTCACAATTGCATCTCTTAGGGACAAATTAAGAACTCCCTTTCCTAGGGTTTTGTGGCATAGGGTAGTATGGTTTTCTGCTCACATCCCTAAATGCAGCTTTGTCGCTTGGCTGGCCATTCAGAATAGGCTATCCACTGCAGATAGACTTGTGTCATTTGGTCTAAACATTTCCCCACAGTGTAGTTCGTGTCAGGGGAATGAAAGCCATGACCATCTTTTATTTAACTGCCCATTCACCAAACAGGTGTGGAATTCCATTCAGACCAAACTCCAAGCTTTTTGGCCTGCTGGATCTTGGGCAGACTGGGTGACCTTGTTATCAGGTGTTAAGGGTAAATCCCTTAAGAGTGTGATCACTCGGTTGGCCTTTACGATAACTGTCTATCATATTTGGATTGAGAGAAATTTGAGGAAGTTCCAGAATCAATCCTGTACTTGGGAGATAGTTGTTCAGAAAATTTGCATGATGGTAAGAGCTAGGATTTTATCACTTCCTAATTTGTCGCATTCTCAAGCAGATTGGTTCGTAAATGTGTGGAACACTGCTTAAACTAATTTTGTACTAGTTTCTGTATCATTATTGTATCTGTTGGATTTGGATTTAATTGTTGTTCTTAGTGGTTTTGTGATTCAAAAGGCAGGTTGTTCACTGTATTGGAAAGCTTGGTGGTGGCTTCACTTACTTTGACAGGGTATTATCAAGTGCAGGAGCTACATGGTTCAATTTGAGGAGATATTGACTGGCAGCTCCAATTGGAGGGGGACTTGAGAGAGTTGCTACTACTTCTATCTACAAGGTAGTTAATTTAATCTTAGTGCTGGTGATATCGAGCAAGCTATTATCATATCTTCTTGTCTGGCAACCTAGAGGGTTAACATTCCTTTTTTAGGTCGATTGAATGAGCCAACTTATGTGGGTTACCGTGAGATGTGTGCTTGGGCCTCAAATCTTGTTGAGAGTGGAGGTAATATTTAGGGGGAGATTTTTTGTGAGGGCGAGACGAGGGAGTTCGAGCCCATTTAGCATTAGTTGTCGGAGAACTAGGCTTCAAGAGAATAGCAGAGAGAGCAAATAGCATTAGGCTCTTAGACTTTCTGATTCGTTTTTCTTGTGGTTAGAAGGTTATTGGTGTGTGGCAGTGGATTATGTCTTTCTATTTGGCATCACTTGTGCTGTAATTTAGAAAGTACAGTCTGTAGTGCTGATTTGTTATGGCTGTCTTCAACACAAATGATGTACCCTATGACTACAATTTGCTACGTTTGTTAGATGCAGCTATAATGATTTGATTGCTGCTGGTTTGAAGTCTTAATGGGTTTGGTTTTGACCTATCCTTGGAGGGTTGTCCCTAGGAATGTTTAAGCTTTTCTAGGGGGTTGTCCCTAGCTGTTTTACCTATTGTTGCTATTAGTTTATGTGTGGCTGCTGCTAGCCACGGTTGTCAATGCTGTAATGACTGTTGCTGTTGTTTTGCTTCGATTAGTTGCTGGTAATGTTCTGCCATGGCAGCTGCTGTCTCTTTTTTTTGGGCAGCTGCTGTCTTTATCTGTCAATGTGATGCTGTGTTCAATACTTCATGTCCTAAATGCACTGGTTTAGTTCTGCTGCTGTCCAGTTCTGCTGCTGTCCCGAACTGTTGTTGTAGCTGCTGTTCAGTTTTGACTGCTCCCTAGTTGTTTTCTATAGTACCAATTTGTTGCTAGCGATGAGGTGCCTTTTGTTTTACATATGGAAACATTTCAGCATCAGGATGGTGTTCTCTATGCTTGTGAATGGTGTGTTTGCTGTCCGGATGGTTCTCTGTGGCTGCTACTGTTCTGGTATGGATATTTTTTCATATGATCTGCCTTGTTATTATGGTATCTGCTGCTGCACAGCTGTGTTCATTCCAGCACTTGAGTAGTATTGAGTTGTATTGTTGCTGTTGTACTGGTCTGCTCAGAACTGTTGTCGCCCTTTGCAGCAGCTCCCTGTGATGCCTACTTCAAGTTGTTGTTCGTGATGGACAGCTAGCTGCTCTTACTGTTCGGCTACTACTTTTAGCCCAACTTTTCTCATATCACATATTTTGTAAAGTTATTGTCTTTTGTAGTCATTTGTTTCCCCTCCTTCTTGGTAGATGGATGGAAAACAGCGTGTCTCATTTACCCGATGTAGCCATTTGGCAGTAGCAATTTTTGGTTGTTTTCTTTTTTTTTTTTTGGGGTAAATTAGCTTGAAATTAAAAAAAGATTAACCGAATGTACAACCTTCAAGGGGCATACCCCAGGAGGAAAGGAAAGAAAAAAAGAAGATTGAAAAAAGTGTGATACCACATGCACAACCCGCATGGTGAGTAAAGTAGATTAAGTAAGATAACAAAAGTACTACGTGTGTGGAGATCATTCTCCCATTGCACTATCCATCTAAGCGGAAGGATAGTACAACAGGGCATGAAATGAAGTGATACCTGGCACATCCCGCCAGGCTAGGAATTAAAATAAATAGTCACGATCAGATATGACCAAAAGAAAACCATCACTGAGGACTAGCAGCCGTATAGTAAATCGGCACCAAGGGAAGGTTGAATAGCTACTATAGAGGAACAAGGCACCAAGAAGAGATTCGAACCAGAGATGATAGCATCCGTTAGGGGGCCTCATCCTGCACACCACACCCATTCCATCTGGCCTAATACTCCTTCATCCAAGCCCAAAGGCTCGCCAGAAAACAACCCACCCTCAACCAACTACCAATCACCAAAGATTCCAGAGATGGGATAAGCAAACCACGATACGAATACTCCAACCGAACCCAGAGCGACAAGTATAATGCCCAATTTAAAAGAATAGCTACTACAAAGAAACTAGGCACCGAGGAAAGGCTCGAACTGGAGATGACGGCATCTGGCAAGGCTACCTGCCCAAGTACCCTGCACACCACACCCATTCCATCCAGACTACTACACCCTCAACCTAATCCCCTAGGCTCGCCATAATCTAAAATAGGGACAGAAAGAAGAACCACATAATGTGGCCACTAGAACCGCAGATGAAACCCAGCTGCCCCTTTCAATTAGCGCACCACCTCCAATCTAATCAATGATAGCCCGCGAGGCTACCCCTTTCGATCAAAGCACGCCACCAATCTAATCGAAGACAGCCCCAGCTGCACCACATTACGCTAAAGCACCAAGCTAGTGAAGCACCACATTAATGGAGCTCCACAACATGTTTTTTTGGATAAATCAGCTTGAAATTGAAAGGAGACTAACCGAATATACAGCCTACAAGGGGCATACCCCAGGAGGAAAAGAAAACAAAAGACAGAACAATAAAATTTTCCTAAGCCAAATGGCTACATAATGTAATTGGGAAACGGTGTTTTCGATCCATCTTCCAAGAGAGGGAAAACACCGAGAATAAACTGTTAAGCCAAATGGCTACAGTGAACTAAAACAGCAGATAACAGTTGCGTCCATTGCCTCTAAAAGAGGGTACATATCAAATCCAAAAGACACTATGTAACAGCAACCTCAACTATATACAGCATAGGCTCAGGAGCAAAGGGGTGCCATTTGTGGAGGAGATCTGAGCTTGAATCCTATGTATGTGAGCAGCAACATTTCAGCACTATTCCCAACAACAGCCAAGCATAAAGGCATATAACAATAGGCCCCTACACAACCGCAGCATAACATATACAGATAGCTACAAAAAAAATACCAAAAGCGAACCAAAGAAGAGAAAGAAGAAAAAGAAAAGAAAGAAAGAACAGATCTAGGGACAAGCCCCCTAGGAAGGCTTAAACATCCCTAAGGACAACCCCCTTAGGGTAGGTACAAAGATCCAACCCATTCAAAGGCAGTCATCCCAAATGAAATGATACAAAGTAGTCAAAACCCTGGTGATAACCTATACTTGTCCATGTTCCCACACTGCCACGCTACTTAGATCCAGGGACACTTCCACGGCAATTAGAGCTGAGCCTGGACCTGAGCAGAATCAGTACAAGTAGCAACAGCTGCAGTAGAATATCACACACAATAGTTGGCTTAGGGATCAAGATTATCCTTAAACCGTGGCATAACCTCCAAATCCGTATGAACCACAACAACAGCAGCTAGCTACTACTATTACAGCAGCAGAGGCAGGAACAACTAACATCAAAAGCAGTAGCAAATAGTAGCAGTAGGAGCAGTACGCAAATAGTAGTAGTAGGAGCAGTACGCAACATGTAGAATAACTCTGTATGCTGTCCAGACAACATGCAGTTGCCATGGCAGCAGAAAACAACATAGCAGCAGCAGCTGCCGTGGCAGCAGAAAACAACGTAGCAGCAGTAGCAACCAACGTAGCAGCAGAAAACAACTACCCAAAATGAGTAGAAAGCTTTAGCAGAAACAAAAGAGAGCACAATAACGAAAGCTTTATCTGCTCACTCTACTTCTCCCTCGAAACCTAACACTCCAATCAACCTAAAAGTAATAGGCAGGTCCCAACTCCCTCGCCTCTCCCTCACAAGATGCCTCCCACTAATTATTACCTCCGCTCGCAAGAAGATGGGGCTCAAACACACATCTCATGATTCCCACATATGCTGGTACACTCATATCCATCCGAGAGCTAGAAGGATTAAAGTAACTACCTTGTAGATAGAAGTAATAGCAATTATGGACCTCCCAATATGTTCATACAATCAAATCAATGGGTATCCACCCTCAATGGTTGCTAATGCAGTAAACAACCTGCTCGACTGTCCCAACCTGCCCAGTTGAATCACAAAGCCACTAGAAAGCAATTACATTTCCATTCAGGTTACAACAAATACAGTATACATCAGGGTAAGCAAATTTAGCATGAGCTCTACACATTTACAATCCCATCTGCTTGTGAATGTGGCACTTGAGAATGTGATAAAAGCCTTGCCCTTACCATAGTGCAAATTTTATGAACGACTATCTCCCAAGTACAGTGTTGATTTTGGAACTTTCTCAAATTCCTCTAGATCCAAATTTGATAAACTGTTACTGTGAAACCCAATCTAATGGTTACACTCCTAAGAGATTTGCCTTTAACCGTTGATAATAGGGTTACCCAGTTTGCCCAAGATCTATCAGACCAAGTGACATGGAGTTTGGTCTGAATGGTTTTCCACACTTGCTTGGTGAATGAGCAATTAAACAAGAAATGGTCATGGCTTTCACTCCCCTGACACAAACTACATTGGGGGGAAATGTTCAGCCCAAATGACACAAGTCTATCTGCAGTGGAAAGCCTATTTTGAATGGCAAGCGATGTGACGAAGCTGCATTTTGGAATGTGGGTAGAAAACTAGACCACCTTATGCCACAATACCCTAGGAAAGGGGTTTCTCAATTTATCCCAAAGAGAGGCCACAGTGAACTGTCCATTGGAAGTAAGAGTCCACCTAACTTGGTCAGCCACATTCAACCTGGACTGAACAAGAGCAGGCATATTGTTTCTAACCTCATTTAGGTCAAAAGTTTGGGTAATGGGGAACACCCAATGTGAATCATTGATAATATGAGACACGAAAGCATCTTGTGGTATACCAGAGTCGTATACAATTCTTGGACCAAATCTATCCAATAGCGGCCCTAGAGGATGCCAATTGTCATGCCACAAGGTTGTGGAATTTCCATTCCCTAGTATACTAAAAAAGTATGGTTTAACAACGATTCTGAGATTCAACAGCTTTCTCCAAACCCAAGTACAATCACTCGGAATTTAGCTCCACAACATGTTGCACAGCATTATCGAGGTGTTTGCAACACCTAGGTTGGTGTTTGCAGCACCCAGGTCAAATGACAAATATTAATAGACCACTGGCCCATAAGTCCAGTAACAAACCAACTTCTACCACCAGTACGCGCCATTAAAGCTAAGCAATGAAATTGCCACCCAGCTCAAACAGGTGACTACCTTTTGATTTTATCAATTTGGATAAAGGCTAAGTGATTATACCTACCAATGGAAGGCCCGGCAGGAACCAAACCCGGATTACCCCATAACAAGTAACCCGAGGTTGCTGTCAATGAAGCCCAGCTCCGAACCCGCCGTCGCCGGAAAGAAAGCTGATCCTGAACTGCCAGATGTTCTTACATGAACTCACCTTTGTACCACTGGAGAAACGCCAGGGTTTTCGAACTATTCTCTATAAAATCCACCAGATTTAAACTGGACCCCACCATTTTCGATGAGTAGTTGCCCTCCGCCATGTACAGTTAGAGCAGCTACGTCGGAGCTGAGTTAGGGTCATCGGTGATACCTTTTGCCGTAGAAAAGACCCACAAGCTTGGAGCGCTAGGTTTAGTTGATATCGCAGAAGCGGATCTTGAAATTCCAGTGCTGATTTCAACACCGAGTCGGTTAGATTTCCGGTGCTAGTTTCTACACCTTTCTCTCTCTGGACCGATTCACCATGGTTGAAGATAAAATCGGCAAAAGAAAAGATGGTGATTTGAAATAAGGAGAACCCCATTCTCTGTGTAACCTCAAACCTGTAGGAAACCGTCCACGAATGGGCTGACGAGAATCCCAGGTTCTGTTGGTGCTGAGCTTAGATCCGAATAGAGCATAATTACCTCTAAATCGGAACAGTGTGGCTGAGATTGAGAAGGGGAGTGCTTTAGAGATTGAAGCTCTCAACCCAACGGTGATTTGTTTTGTTTTCTTTTCTTTTCCTCCTGGGGTATGCCCCTTGTAGGCTGTATATTCGTTTATCCTTTTTATTTTCAAGCTGATTTACCCAAAAAAAAAAAAAAAAACAATGTTCCACTCATTTGCAATCCAATGTGGTTGCTCTTTGTCTTTATTGAGCTATTTCTCCTTGCTTCAATTTTCCTATTAATAATTGCATAGCCAAAAATTTTGGTTAGAAAAATAATGGAGTGACTTTAAATTCCAAATGTAATATAATAGTAATTGTTAGATTTACATCGTGAACATGCACAGTATTGAGTTTTCGTTCATCGCGGACAACAACTCTAACATTTCTTTCTCGAAGAAGTTGGACCGATGCATAAGAAGTAATTAGATTTCATAACATCAAGTTGTTATAAAACTGTGTTGTACCTATTAAAATAGTAAAAGAAAACAGCAGAACAATAAATAAACCTTTTCATAATGCTCGATTATGCTAAATAGGCTATATCCAATAACACCTTGTATAACACACTCAATATAAGCATAATTCATCACCTAATTTGGACTTTTAAGTTATAAGTTCCAATGGTATTTTAGCATGGCTATGAAGTTATGTTCCCGAAAACTAATCATTTTTGTATTCGGCTTTTTTCATTTTACAATTCAATTTATCTAAAGTGCATTATCATAGAGTTCAAAGATAACCAATTATCAAGCACATTAAGACTTTGCGTAACTCGGCTGGCTGAACTGAAATGATTAGCCTCATTTACAATCAAACAAAAACAGAAGGACCTCATTCAAATCACAATAGTATTTTGAGAGTTGGTCTATTAGTACAAACAAAGGAAACACGTCAAGCCCTTTGGCATGCCACACTTGCTACTTATGTTGGACTTTAAGGTTAGAAATAGATAAACTAAGATGGAGGAATAATTGTCAAAATAGAGAAAAAATCCAAGAATAACGACTGTTTCGATCATCATGTACTATCAAACTCACATAGAGAGAATGTCACACCCTCGATTTTCAACATAAATAAATATTCCTTTTCAATAAAAGATCCTCGCATATCATTTCTAATATCCCAAAACAGTTCCCACCTGTTTAATTTACAAATAAGCTCCCAATTTTAGATAATTACAACTTTGGCACCACGGCCCAAATTAGTTTAGATACAAGTATGAACATATTTAGAATATTACAAACTTTAGTCAAAAGATAAATTCAAGGGTAAATAGTTACGAGACCATCTTTACAAAGATGATAAAATAACTAATGAAGTCAGCTTCCAAAAAGTTTTTCACTATCAAGCACACGATGAATGCAATCTATTGCCTGGCATTCGAACTTTAAAAGAAAGATTAGGTTGAGCTACACGAGGCTAGTAGGAAAATCTTTACCAATTCTATATGCAAACATGGGGATAAGTGTAAAGGAAGTAAACCAAGAGGATTTTAGCTCAAATGACGAAATACAATTAACTCAAAGATGTGCGAAACATTCAAGGGAATCATTCTAAGATATGCTATAATCACGTTATGTCATAAGGTTCACAACACTCAAGTAAGTAACAACTTTGACACGACTCACTATCCCATATTTCCACCATTGACATTTCCATCCCTTGCGTTGCCGTATTATACCACGAGAGTCACTGTATTACCACCCCTAGCGTTACGGTGTACACCAACATCTAAGGTCACTGTATTACCACCCCCTTGCGTTACTAGACCATCTAAGTCTTCGTATTATCACCCATTGCTTTACGAGACTTCCTAAATCGACCACCAACCCAAACAATTATTTCCTCGCTCAACATATAAGTTAAAGCTTTCTCAGAACATCTTACATTGATGAAATACGTCACAACATGCCAACCAATGGATGCTATTAAATCTTTGAACATCAGTTTTGGATTGAAGTTCTATATTATTGTAGATGACTAGGAAACAAATGTATCTCGAGATGTTATTTGTTTTGTCTTCATCTCATTAGTATTGTCCTTCATGTAGCCACTTGGCTTAGGTCTCCAATTTTCTCAATTTTTGTTTTGTTTTGTTTTCCTCTTGGGGTATGCCCCCTTGTAGGCTGTATATTCGGTTAGCCTCTTTTTTATTTCAAGCTGATTTACCCAAAAAAAAACCAAGTAAACTATTATCCATTCCTTACTAACGGAAGGCCAACGGGTCAAAAATAATATCCACGAATCATAGAAAGTCATAGTGACAAAACAAGAATCATAGGAGTAGCCAAAGGATGTTGGAAGACTGACACACCCCCACTCTAGCAGTCATAACTTTCGCGTAGTTAGAGTCTTTAGGTGATTTTGGTGGCAATGAAAAGCTAACTTCAAGACCTTCAAAACGATATAAAATTTGCATGAAACGAACATCGGATGAAGAAGTTATGGCCGTTTGAAGTTGGGCTGAAACCCAGATGACGAGAAGATTTTCCAGAGAGGGGAGGGGTCGATTCCCCCATCACTAGGGATCGATCCCTAGGCTTGCTGGACCAGAAATGAAGAGGGGGATTGATCCCCCAAGTTTAAGGATCGATCTCTACGTGATTTTGGGCAATTTTTTGCAGATTTCGACAGCTTTCAAAATGAACGAAGGGAGACGATCAAGGCCTGATTCTTACACCAAACCAACATATAAACACATAAAAGAGGAAAAGAAGTCCCTACCTCGTGAAAAACACCAAGATCTATGAGATTTGAGCAAGCCCTAGCCTTTATGAACTTTAAATCTTTGATTCGAGCTTGACCTAAGGATTTTCGAGCTCAAGAATGTAAATGAAAAGGCCAAATGGAGGTTGATTCTTGGAGTTCTTGAGGTCTTGGAAGGGTTTTGAGTGAGAGGAGAAGAGAGAGAAAGAGAGATAATTGGCCAGGAAAGAGTGAGAGAACGGATGACAGAGAGATGGGAGATGAAAATAATCTCCTACAATACACACACCCACCTTATATACTCATATCTTTTTATCACATCAATACTCCTTCAACTTTCTATTCTATCACTTAAATCCTCAATTTAATTAGCCACCAAACAAACCACAACTTCCATGCTCTCTCTAATAAGTTATTATAACGGCAACCCCTCGAGGGGGCTCTGCCTTCTCTCTAGTTTTTCTAAAGAGAGAAGGGTGAATTCCAATACCCAAACTGTAACAACCTTGATTTTTGGTCAGTAAAAATTTCGTTAAATATTTGAATTTTTATTGATTACTTGAATTTGCTTTGATTTACTTTTAAAATCCTATAATTTGTCGTAATTACATTTTTGCCCCTTGAATTTATTTCTTATTCAAGTTATTTATTTAAATTGCTTGTGTTGCCTTAACCTCCGGTAGTTTGTCAAAATTACATTTTTGCCCTTCAAATTTCGTTTCTTGCACTTTAGTCTTGTGTAGCAAGCCTAGTTAGCTTCTAACCATTCGGTTGAAGGAACTAAACTAGGAAGCTATCTACTTACCTCAATTGGACCGTTTTGCCCCTCTTCGACCTTTTTGAACCTTTTGAACCCTAGACTAAGAATTGATTATTCATTTTCTTTTAATTATTTTTGGTTTTTCTCTTTGTCTATTGAACAATAAATGTTAGGGAAACTATTATCCATTGGATAATAGAACCCCAATTGTTTTTATTAAAAGTATATTTGGTCAAAGTACTAAGAATATTAAGAAAAATATTATTTAATTACTTTAAGGTACTTTTGGGATTATTTTAGTATATAAATTGCCTAATAACTATTGTCCATTGGATAATAGATGTTAGGGGAATTTTTAACCATTGGATAAAAGAGTTGGTCTTTCAAAGTACTATGGTGTTAATTAGTTTAATACCTTTCATTTAAACCATGTGTGAAAGCACAACCATTTTTAATTGGAAAGGTACATGGTACTAAGATTCCTATGTACCCTTAATCTATTTTCTATTGGGATTCTTGATCTTCCTAAGTACTAGTGTATCTAAGTAAATATTATTCTAGTACTTTGAAGGTTAAAATAATACCCTTAGTACCATGTGTCTATTTGTTGTATGAAAGAGAATCCTAGCCAAAAGACTATTCCTTGATCCCTAGTACAAAAGTACTACTATTTTAAGTTGTATTCTTGCATGTGATAATACATATATGTGTATAGCTAGTGTACTAACAAGGGAGAGAGGAGAGAGAGGGAGAGGGAGAGAGGCCGGATGGGAGAGAGAGAGAGAGGGAGAAATTGGTTAGTACTTGGCCATTGAACTTCCTTTGTACTTCAAATCCTTGGTGTGAACTCTTCCTAGCCAAAAATCTAGTCCTTTGTTGTCCTTCTATTATTCTTTAAACAAGAATCTTGTACAAACTATTCTCCTTGCCCCCCAAGTCTCCAAGATCAAATCCTTAGTACCCTTAGCCATGCAAGCCTAAAGATTAGGCCTTGATCTTTCTAGTTGGCATGACAAGTGTCAAAATGAGAATCAGAGAGAGGGGGGGGCCGGCCTTAAGAGAGGAGAGAGAGCCAAGGTCTTGGTCTATAAATAAAAGCCATTCCAAGCTTCAAAGATCACACCTTCAAAGCTTTGCTCTTCCTTCTCTCTAGAAATCTCGGATTCCAGTTCCAGGCAGCCTACTGCCCTTCGAAAATCCCCAGTTTTCTCCTTAGAGTAGTTTTTAGAACCAACTTCCTTATGGAAAGTTGTAGAACACTTCGAGAGCTTCAAGTTAGGCTCGAGAACCACCCCAATCGGTCAAGAAATGACCAAGATATTGGCATCCGAAGTTCAGTAAAATCTCGGATTCCTAAATTCCAGACAGCTTACTGTCTTTTCCTTTACCTCAATTTTCCTCGTACTTAGAGTAGTTTCTAGGATCAACTTTCTTCACGAAAGTTGTAGAGCATTTCTTGAGCTTCGATTTAGACCCAAGAACGATCATATTCGGCCAAAGATTGACCGAGTTACTGCCGTCCGAAGTTCGGTCCAGATTCACCGCCCGTAGAATTTTTCAACCTTGCTTTTCGGCCCCGACTAGTTTCGGATCAAGGTAGGATACCCTTATCCCTATCCCTATGTATAAGTATGTTATCTTGAATTACTTTTCATGTCAATTAATTGTGTTTTGATCTTTAAAGATGAATATGAGCATGCATATATGAATTGCTTGCATTACTTGTGACACGATAAAGCATAAGTGATTTATCACTCCAAGGGCGTCCGAACATGTGGCGTTATGCTTTAAGCGTTGATTTAAACATGACAGAGATGATCTTGTTTGTTTACAAGGAAATGATTTATGCTTACCCTTGTCCTACGGCGAAGTCTTTGCATGTAACGTGACATGAGAACCGAGAAAGTAGAAACATGGCACCTAGGGTGTGGTTTATGAAAGGATAAGTTTTTCCAAGGAAGGAAATATTTTGAAACTACGTAATGACTAATTTGGTGGTATTACGTGAGATGTGTTTGAAAACCGTAATGTGGCCGGACTTGGTAGCCCATTGCGTGGGTTGTGAAAACCACAATGTGGCCGGACTTGGTAGCCCTTTTTGAAGATTGCCAATAGGGCCGGACGTGGTAGCCTTATTGGTAATATGGCTTGGTTATCCATGGAGAGGAGCCAATGCTAGTGTTGCGTGCCAATGGGAACCCGGCGCGGCGGAACCATTGTGAGGATACTCGGGAACCCGGCGCGGCGGAACCGAGGTTGGGTGTGTGTGTGCTTGGTTATCCGCGGTACGGAGCCAATGCAAAAGATTTTGAAAGGTTTGGTTATCCGCGGTACGGAGCCAATGCAAATGTGTGTGTTAAACTAATGATTTTGAAAGGTTGTTTTGTAAGTGGAAAATGGTGACACAGTTTACAACGAGTCGCGTAGGAGAAATCGGGAAATCTTGGACACCAACGGTAGACGATTAACGATGTACGATTGTTAGTGTTGTTTTAATTGTTTACCGTCGTCGTAAGGTTGGTGGGTAAGGATTTCCTATTGAGCGTTGTAGCTCACGGTGTTGCCTTTTGGTGACCCTGACATATTATATTGGTGGTGACGCCGGTATAATGTGTCAGACTTCATAGATGAGCAGGGCGAGATCTTCAGCTTGGAGGCGTACGGAGCCGAGGAGCTGACTAGGATGGAAGAGCAGGCGGAGCTGTAGATAGGAACCCTAGTTTCCCGCTCTTTTGTAATATTGAACTCTTGTGAGAGTTTTTGTTGTAATAAGGAGCCAGACTCCAGTTGATTTCTTCAATAAAATGTTTTATTTAACGTACCCAAAATTCGGGGCGTTACACAAACTAATCTGTCCTAAGCAGATCTTCATCTATGTTCGATTATTGCGAGGAGAACCCTCCTTTTGGGTATGGTGAATACAGATCTCTTGTGGGTCGATGCTCATCATCTCGGTGCCAACTGCTCGAGTGAATCTTGTTCGGCCTAACATCGGATCTGGTGCGGCGGTGTGCGGTGGCGATTTGTGTCTGGTTGCGGGGTCTTCAAATTCCGGCGACTAAGGCTGAAGGCGGCGTACATCCTTGGATAAAATACCAGCTGATGAAACAAGAAAGAGAGTGAACGCCTTAAGACTTGTACCCGAAATAGTAGTAAGGACTTTGCCGGGTGTGAAGGAAGACATTGAGAGAGGGAAATCTCTATTTCTGAAGCCAGAGATCGAGCTATGAAAGACCTCAACGCTCGGCTTCCGCCTCTATATGTTGCTAAACCCTGCCACCCTCTACTCTATCTCTTGCTCACTTCGATCGGACTCTGACAGCTTAGGAAAGAAGATGATTCCTACTGTTGCGGGATACTCATCAAGAGAGTAGACGAGAAACTAGAATACAACTCCACTTCTCTATTTCAGTTTCTCAAGTCTGTTTCCATTCCCCCAGGGATTCCAGTTGCCGATTCGCCCCATTTTCAATTGTCCCATCAGGAAATATAGCCTTGTATGTCTTACAGTTGGATAAGTTGGTGCCCCTTCGTTCCAAGCAGGCAGCTAAGGGTGTCTTAGAATTTGTTTTTTCCTTCTTTTATGCGGGCATCCAAGTTGAGGCAGGATTCGAATAAGAAGGCTATTCCCTTTGATTGATTGAGATCCTTGGCAGCAGATGCTAGCTGCTAGCTTCTTCACTGTCTTGTACTTTGAACTCTGACTTCTCATACCATGAGGAGGATAATGAAGCTAGCGTAGGATAATCGATCAAATATCCTACTATCCCACTCTCGGGTTCATTTTCCCACTTAGTTCGTCGGTCAAACCAACGACTCTCTTCTCAAAGCAAAGTAATGGAGAGATCTTTTTCTAGTTAGACTTCTATCAATGCAATGAAAGAACCATCCCTTCCTATTTCTTTGTCCTCTCAGATAGAAAGAAAATGAGACCCCAAAGAGCCCTTCTTTACCACTTTAGGGGGTGGGGGTGAAGGGGTGGTTTACATACAACCGAGGCAAAGTGGTTTATGATTGAATCTCATAGGCATTCTTATCATTTGATAGATCCAAGTCCATGGCCTATTTCGGGTTCACTCGGAGCTTTGGCAACCACCGTAGGAGGTGTGATGTACATGCACTCATTTCAAGGGGTGCAACACTTCTCAGTTTGGGCCTCATATTTATCCTATATACCATGTTTGTATGGTGGCGCGATGTTCTACGTGAATCCACGTTGGAAGGACATCATACCAAAGTTGTACAATTAGGACTTCAATATGGTTTTATTCTGTTTATCGTATTGGAGGTTATGTTCTTTTTTGCTTTTTTTGGGGCTTTTTTTCATTCTTCTTTGGCACCTACGGTAGAGATCGGAGGTATTTGGCCCCCAAAAGGGATTTGGGTTTTAGATCCTTGGGAAATCCCTTTTCTTAATACCCCTATTCTCCTTTCATCCGGAGCTGCCGTAACTTGGGCTCATCATGCTATACTCGCGGGGAAAGAAAAATGAGCAGTTTCCGCTTTAGTAGCTACCCTTTTACTGGCTCTAGTATTCACTGGCTTTCAAGGAATGGAATATTATCAAGCACCCGTCACTATTTCGGATAGTATTTATGGTTCTACCTTTTACTTAGCAGCTGGCTTTCATGGTTTTCATGTGATTATAGGGACTCTTTTCTGGATTTCCCGCGTCTGGTGGTTTCTTGGTGGTTCGGACTGGGTTTTAGAAAATCACCAAACTATTGTTTGGTTTATCAAGTTAAATCACGCTAGAGTACTCTCGATTGGGTTTCAATCTACACCTAGGCATCCCAGTTTTGTCCTCTCAAGATCCAGCACCGAAGGGCTCTCGGGTATCCATTGCTGCCGGTGCTAGGTACTTTTACCCATCAGATCTGAGCCAGAGCTACTCAGTTGTGGTTCACGGTGGATGGCGGCGGCTCATCGGACATAGCTCCAGCCAAGTTAAAGGTTTTCGATAACCTTGACCTGACACTGGTTTAAGTTTTGATTTATTAGCTACATAATTGTGGATTCCAGCATTAGCACATGTTAATAGTCCTTTGCCCGAGATTAGCCTAGTGTGGATTTTGGAAACTGTGGCTATGAATGTGGCTGTTTAAATCTTTGCCCAGTCTAGTTACTGGGCACGCCCAATTTTGGGGCTAAGGTTTTAGCGATTATGCTAGGCTTGTTCATAATCCAAGTTTCTTTCCTTCTTTGGGCCGTATGTTCAAGTGTAGTAGGTCTGTGATCGTGCTTGTCCTTACTAGATTCGTGGTGATTCTCTGATTGAAAGGGATGGTTTGGTTACTTCTGCAGTCTTGCGTGCCTTAGTTTGTGACCAAATGATTCAGTGGTAACGCACTGTTAATGGAGGACATATTCGAGGCCCTTGTACTGTCTCTCTTTTAGGTTACATTGATCCTTGTGTAGGTTGAGAGCGTATTAGAGCGGTTGGAATGGACATGGTGTGCAAGGTACTTGGGGAGGTAGCCTTGTCAGATGTCGTCATCGCCGGATCGAGCCTCTCTCGGAGCCCGGTCCTTTGCTGTAGCTGTTCCTCAAAAGTGGGTACTATACTTGATACTTTTGTGCTAGGTTGGAGCATTGAAATCTTGGTCATCTTATCCCATCTCTGGAGACTATGGGTTTTGGTTGAGGGCAGATTGTTTTGGCGAGCATTGGAACTATGGATGAGAGTGTACTAGTCTGGATGGAATGGGCATGGTGTGCAGGATTGGGCCTCCTATTGGATGCTGTCATCCCCAGTTTGAGCCTCTTCTCGGTGCCTAGTTACTCCGTAGTAGTTGTTCAACCTCCCCACAATGCCAAGGTGCTTTGTAGCTGCAATTATTCACTGATGGTTCAACAACGTCTCCTTATTCGACAATGGCTATTTATCTTATTTCCTAGTCTGGCGGGATGTACCAGGATATAGTTAATTTTCTTGTTATTTCTTTTCGCTTCATTTCGCTTTCATTCATATCATACCCCGTTTTTGCTATCTTTCCTTACAGATGGATAGTGCAATGGGGTATGATATCAAAACACAATGCAAGTTTGTCGCATTCCTTACATTATCCTACTCTCCATGCGGGTTGTGCATGGATTATCGCATTTTTCTTCACTCTTCTTTTTTTCTTTTTTCTTTCCTTCTGGGGTATGCCCCATGTAGGCTGTACATTCGGTTAACCTTTTTTTTAATTTCAAGCTGATTTACGGAAAAAAAAACACCACAACTTCCCAATTAAACATTTTACAAGCAATTTCAATAATTAAAATTTTACGGGTCTCTAAGTCTATCCTCCTTCAAGAAATTTCGTCCCGAAATTAACAACTCAAGCCAATCAAGATGATACATCAAATGATCATGCTCATGCCATAACATATATAACTAAACAACAAGCTAAGAATCATAAAGTCAAAACTTAGAACTCACATTGATTAATTTGGAAACAAATGCGGATACTTCTCCGTTACTTCGTCTTCCTTTTCCCACATCGACTCTTCCTTTGTGAGAGTACTCCAAAGGACTCGCACTAATGAAATGGTTTTACCCCTCAAAACTTGCTCACGCTAATCTAGGATACGTATCGGTCCTCGCCAAAACTCAAGTTTGGACCACTCTAAAATGTACTTCCACACATCGATATATGGAACACATCATGAACACTCGATAATCTCGGTGGTAAGGCCAATTGATACGAGACTTCCCCAATCTTCTCACCAATGTCAAATGGCCCAATAAAATGCAGTGAAAGTTTACCCCTTTGCCCAAAATGAGATAATCCCCGACGCAACGACACCTTAAAAAACATGTGATTCCCTACTTCAAACTGTAACGGTGACGATCGGCATAACTCTTTTGCCTCCTTTGCGCGGTTAATAACAGTTGATAAATCACTTTGACTTGCTCGGTGGTTCTCCTATGTGTTTCAAGAAGATGTTGACGAATCGCTCTCATGTTCTCCTATGTGCTTCAAGAAGACGTTGACGAATCGCTCTCTTGTTCTCGAAAGTTTCTTGGATCAATTCCGGCCCAACCAATGTAGCCTCGCCCAACTCGGTCCAACAAACGGGTGATCGACATAGTCTCCCATACAAGGCTTCATATGGTGCCATCTCGATACAAGATTGGTAACTATCGTTGTACGTGAATTCGACTAACGGTAGGTGATTTTCCCAATTTCCTCGAAAATCCATAACGCAAGCCCGAAGCATATCGTCAAAAATTTGGATGGTTCTCTCGGATTGCCCATCCGTTTGAGGATGATATGTTGTACTAAATAAGAGGTTGGTGCCAAGAGCGGCTTGCAAACTATGCCAAAAACGCGCGGTAAATTTTCTATCTCAAACCGACACGATTGAAACGGGTATCCCATGAAGACGGATAATCTCGCTGATGTATAAGCGACTAAGCGTATCAATCAAATCCATAACTTGAATAGGCATCATGCCCCCTGGACGATCTCGGTAAACCGGTAACGAAATCCATAGTCACGTTCTCCCACTTCCATTTGGCCACTAGTAACGGTTGTAAGTGTCCCCGCGGGTCGTTGATGCTCGGCTTTGACTTGTTGGCATGTAAGACACTTGGACACGAAAATAACATCTCTTTCATCCTCGGCCAACAAAACTGTCTGCGCAGGTCATGATACATATTCGTTCCCCCTGGATGCACAGCTAGCGGTGAATGGTGAAATTCTCTCAATATTTGCTCCCGACACGAAATGGGTACGAACAATTTTCCTTGGTATCATAAACCTTGATCAGCATGACTTATCAACCCTTCTCGAGCATTTCCACTAAGGAATTTGGTGTGAAATTCCTCCGCTTCTTCATCTTGTTGTTGAGCCTCAATCACTCGAATCGATTAGGTCAATTGAACGGTTAAGTTACACACGGTGACTCCATCGCGAACCTCCTCAAAATGCAACACATGCGAACCTAAGTCGTTCATCATTTTCCACTCATGAATAGCTAAACTCTCTAGGTGTGTCGATTTTCTACTCAATGCTTCTGCTACCACATTCGCCTATCCTGGATGATATTGCAACTCACAATCATAGTCTTCTAGATGTTCCATCCATCGGCGTTGTTGCAAATTTAGCTCCTTTTGAGAAAACAAATACTTTAGACTCTTGTGATCGGAAAAGACTTCGAACCTCTCACCGTAAAGGTAATGACGCCAACTCTTCAAAGCAAAAACGACGGCCACAAGTTCTAAGTCATGGGTAGGGTAGTTTCGCTCGTGAGTTTTCAATTGCCGCGATCCATACACCACCACTCATCCCATTTGCATCAACTCACACCCCAATCCCTCTTTTGAAGCGTCACAATACACGGAATAACCGACTCCCCGTTCAGGCACCACCAAAACCGGCGCGGTAGTCAACCTTCTCTTCAATTCCTGAAAGGCCATCTCACATGCGTCACTCCAGACGAAACGAGTCCCCTTACGAGTCAATTTAGTCAACGGAACAGCTAGGCGAGAGAAATCGAGTACGAAACAACGATAATACCCGGCCAAGCCCAAGAAACTACGAATCTTGAATACATTCTTCGGTCGCTGCCAATTCATCACGCACTCTATCTTCCCCGGATCAACAGACACCCCATCCTTCGATACAACGTGACCCAAAAACTTAACTTCGTTCGGATAACCAAAACTCGCATTTGCTAAGCTTGGCATACAAACGGTGTTCTCTCAAAAGTTCAAGAGCTATAGAAAGATGAGTTTGGTGTTCCTCCTCCGAAGACGGGTAGATAAGAATATCGTCCACAAAGACGACTACGAAACGATCAAGATAGGCACGAAAAATAGGGTTCATCAAATCCATGAAAGTTGTCGGTGCATTCGTCAAACCAAAGGGCATAACAACAAACTCGTAGTGGCCATATTGAGTACAAAAAGCTGTCTTAGGCATGCCTTCTCTCCCAACTCCCAACTGGTGATAACCGGACCTCAAATCAATCTTAGAGAAACAAGTTGCGCCTCGAAGTTGGTCAAACAAGTCATCGATTCTCAGCATAGGGTACTTATTCTTAATGGTGACGTAGTTGAACTTACGATAATCAATACATAGATAAAGCGGCCCATCCTTCTTTTGAGCAAACAAGGCTAGTGCTCCCCACGGTGACGTACTCGGATGGATAAACCCCAAATTCTCTAATTCTCTCGACTCGGCGGGCGCGAAGCGATAAGGAGGTATGGAAATAGGAGCAGTACCAGGAAGTAAATCAATAGAAAATTCAATTTCTCTCTCAGGTAGTAAACCGGGTAACTCCTTCGGAAACACGTCCGGAAAATTACAAACGACATGAGGTAAACTCCCCAAGCCCGGATACGTCTTCATCTAAGGCCAAACTTGCTAATAACGCATACATCGACTCTTGTTCTCGATACTCACACAAATACGGTTCTATCGGTTTCCAACGCTCCCCAAAGAACTCAAAGCAAGCACCTCCAGGTGGACAAATCCGGACCCGATGCTTGAAGCAATCTATGGTAGCGTAAAACGTGGACGACCAATCCATTCACAATGTAAGATCGAAACCTGACATATTCAATACGATGAAGTCAAAGGTAAAATGGCGATCTTGGATGATAAGTTCACAATCTCGACAAATACGATCTAATGGCGATCTACCTCCTATAGGTGTCTCAACGAACAAAGGAGGACTAATATTCTCAATTTCCAGTTCCAAGTACAAGCAAAAGATGCAGCAATGAATGAATGCAATGCTCCGGAATCAAATAATACTCTAGTGAAGAAGTTAAACAAGAGAAATGTACCCCTCACAACCGAAGTTTTCGGGGCCTGAGAAGTAACAGGAGGTGGTGGAGGTGGAATAGCAGAAGTGATAGCAAAAGCCCTTCCTTGAGAAGTAATAGGAGGTGGTGGAGGCGGAATAGCGGAATACCGTAACCACAACATCTATACGGTATCATACCACACCAAAACGGTACAATACCGTACCACAACATCTATATGGTATCACACCACACCAAAATGGTACAATACCATACCACAACATCCATACGGTACCATACCACACAAAAACGATACAACACCGTACCACAATATCTAATCGGTACCATACCATACAAAAACGGTACAATACCATAATCTAAACATCCATATGGTACCATACAACACCAAAATGGTACAACACCGTACCACAACATACATACAATACAATACCACACTAAAATGGTACAATACCGCACCAAAATATCCATACCATACGAAAACACACCAAAACGGTACAATACCGTACGACTAAATCCATACAATGACATATCACACCAAAACGGTCCAATACCGTACCACAACATCCATACGGTATCATACCACTCCAAAAAAGTACAATATCGTAACCACAATATCAATACGGTACCATACCACACCAAAACGGTACAATAACGTACCACTACATCCATTCGGTACCATATCAAACCAAAACATTACAATACCATACCACAATATTCATACGGTACAATATCACACGAAAATGATACAAGACAATATCCACAACATCCATACGGTAACATAACACACCAAAACGGTACAATACCACACAACAATATCCATACGGTACCATACCACACCAAAAGGTACGATACCGTACCACAACACCCATACAGTAAAATACCACAACATACCAAAACAAGACATTATTACCCTTGAGAAACACCCATACAGTACCATAGCATACCAACACTGTACAATACCATATCACAACATCCATACAGTACCATGCCACCCCAAAAACTGTACAATACCGTTGCAAAACACCCAAACGGTACCATATCACACCAAATGGTACAATACCGCAACCACAACATTCATACGGTACCATACCACACTAAAAGGGTACAATATCATACCACAACATCAATACGGTAGAATACCACACTGAAATGGTAAAATACCGTAACATAACCTCCATACAGTATCATACCTCAAAAAAATGGTACAATACCGTATCACAACATCCATACGGTACCATATCACAACAAAACGATACAATACCGTTGCAAAACAGCCTTACCATACCATACCACACCAAAACGGTACAATACGGTAACCACATCATTCATATAGTACCATACCATACCAAAAGGATACAATACCATATCACAATACCCATACGTTACCATATCACACTAAAATGGTACAATATTTTACCCTAACACCCATACGGTACCACACAACACCAAAACGGTACAATACCGTAAATACAACATCCATTCGGTATCATACCACACCAAAACGCTACAATACAGTACCATAACACCCATACGGTACCATACCACACCAAATCGGCACAATGCCGTAACCACAGCATCCATACGGTACCATACCACACCAAAACGGAACAATACCATAGCAAAACACCCATACGGAACCTACCACGCCAAAATGGTACAATACTGCAACCACAACATCCATATGGTAACGTACAACACCAAAACGGTACAATACCGTATCACTAAAACCATTCAGTACCATACCACACCAAAACAGAATAATACCATTGCAAAACACCCATACGGTACCATACCTCATCAAAACGGTACAATACCGTAGCCAAAACATTCATATGGTAACATACCACCCCAAAAGGGTACAATGTTAACACCCATATGGTAACCATACCTCAACAAAACTCTACAATACCGTACCACTATATACATATGGTACCATATCAAACGAAAACGGTACAATACTGTAACCACAACATCCATACGGGTACCATATCACACCAAAACGGTACAATACCGAACAACAATATCCATTCGGTGTCATATCACACCAAAACGGTAAAATACCGTACCACAACATCCATACAATACAATACCACAACACACCAAAACAAGACAATACTGTAAACGAGATTAAGAGTGTTCTGCCTACTCTTTTACCTTCCAGGGTGAATGAGAATGACCAATTCAGGTGGTCACTCACCCCTAATCGTCAAATCACGATCTCCTCTCTGTGGAACAAATTAAGAACTTCCTTTCCTAAGGTGTTGTGGCACAAATTGGTGTGGTTTTCAAGTCACATCCCAAAGTGTAGCTTTATCACCTGGCTGGCTATTCAGAACAGGCTTTCACAGCTGATAGACTTGTGTCTTTTGGTCTTCCCCTTTCAGCTCAATGTAGTTTTTGACTGGAAAATGAAATCCATGATCACCTCTACTTCAATTGCTCGTTTACTAAGCTAGTATGGGGTTCTATCCAGTCCAAGCTTCATGTTTCTTTGTCCTCTAGAACTTAGAATGATTGGGTCTCCCTTCTCTCAAATTCAAAGGGTAAATCTCTTCAAACTGTTATCACTAAATTGGGTTTTACAATCACAGTCTATCATGTGTGGATTGAAAGGAATATGAGGAAATTCAAGGGGAATCCATCTACTTGGGAGGTAGTTGTTCATAAAATTTGTTCAATGGTGAGAGCAAGGATTCTATCCTTACCCAATATTTCTCAAATTCAAACAGATCAGGTTGTTAATGAGTGGCACTATGCTAGAAGTTAGCTGTTCAATATTGTTATGTATTTGACTCATGTTTCAATTGTTTTATTCATTGTTTTGCATATGTGGGCAGTAAGTGCAAAGGAGTAAAGGAGATTTGGCTTCACATGATCCAGTTCCACATCAATCAGTTGGAAGGGATAGCTTCTATTACTTCTATATATCAGGTATGTATCTTATTCTTTGGAGATCCTTATTGAAGATGCTGTGTGATCCCCTTTTTATAGCGTTCTACCCTATGAGGTGTGTGCTAGTGCCTCAGCATTTCTTTGAGAGAGGAGGTAATATGTAGTGGGGGCATATGGTGAGATCTAGGGAGGGAGTTTGTGGAACCTTGTCCTAGCACATGAGAAAAAAGAGTGGGAGGCGTGAGCCTTTCAAGGGAGTAATAGGTGAGAACATAGTGCTAGGTTAGCATTCTTGATTATCCCTAATTACTGCTCATGCTTGTGGTCTGTGCTCTGAGTATTTACTGTTCTTGGTCGATCAATTTATGGCATATATGGTTTTGTGAGCTTTGGAAGTGCATGTGATTGTGTTCCAAGAACTTTCACTTTAATATACTGAAAAAGTCTGTTACTGTTGTACAAGCTCAGCATTTGTTTAGCTACCTTTGTTGGATTTTGCTGTTTTAGTTATCTACGTGCTGCTCCCATTGAGCATTTGATAAATTTATTGCTGCTACATCTTTGGAGCTGCTGGTGTAATGTATCTCGCTGCTTTGTATCTGCTCATGCTTGCTACCGTTATGGCTGCTGCCCCGTGAGGCTTGTTTTGATGTTTTTCTGGCCTGCTGATTTACAACAGCTCTCAATTGATGGATTGGTACTACTGCTGTCCTTAACTTCGTCTTCTACTGTTGTTGATGCCCGGAAGTTGATCAGGAAAGCAATAGTATATGGTTCTACTTAGAGTTCAGTTGTTCGGCTGTTATATAGACCCCTTTTCCTTTTCTTTTGGTCTATCCTCGGGGGGTTGTCCCTTGGAATGTTTAGGCTTTTCTAGGGGGCTGTCCCTAGCTGCCCTGTGTGGCGGACTGTCATTTGGTTGTTCCTTCGGCTACTGCTTTATGGTGTTTTGCATGCTGCTGCTGTTTGGTGAACAATGGTAAAGTAGCTGCTGTTCTGTACATTGCTAACTGTTAGTGAGTTTGGCAACTCCATGAGTAATCGTGTGGCAGCTGCCGTCTGCTGCTGTTGCTGTTTGCTGCTGCTGCTGTTTGGCTGCTGCTGTTTGCTGCTCCCATTCAATTGTCAATTGTTTATAGCTATGCTCACACTTGCTAGTACAAATCCAAAGCTACTGCAGCTTAGGTGAATTTCATGCCATAACTGGTTGATGTTTGCTGCTGTACCGAGCTGCTGCTGCTATAGATGCTGCTACAAGTGTTGTTTACTTGGTGGAGGGAGGTTCAAGTTCTACTCGTATTGCTTGGATGGGCCATCTATGGCTCGTTCATAACTTGTGTTGTCATTACCAAATTGGATTGGTTTTGGAAATTACAACATATGGCATTTGTATGGTGTACTGAACCTGTATGGTAGTTGGTCATTCTACTCACCTCATGTTGTTTTCTCTTCCTCTACTTAGATGAGCAGGAAACACTTGGTTCATTTTCCTCTAGTCTATGTAGCCACTTGGCATAGGCATCCTCTATTTTCTTTCCTTTTTCTTTCTTTTGTTCCTCCTGGGGTATGCCCCTTGTAGGTTGTATATTCGGTTAGCCTTTTTTCTATTTCAAGTTGTTTTACCCAAAAAAAAAAAAGAAAAGACAATACTGTTGCAAAACACCTAAACAGTACCATAGCACACCAACACGGAATAATACTGTACCAAAACATACATACGGTACCATACCACATCAAAAACGGTACAATATCGTACTACAACATTCATATGGTACCATACCCCACAAAAACGCCACAATACCGTACCATAACACCCATACGGTACTATACCACACCAAAGCGGTACAATACCTTAGCCACAACATCCATACGGTACCAAATCACACAAAAACGGTACTATACAGCACCACAATATCCATACGATACAAAACCACACCAAAATGCAACTACACCGTACCATAACACCCATACGGTACCTACCGCACAAAACCGGCACAATACCGTAACCACAACATCCATACGGTACCATACAAAATCAAAACGGTACAACAACCTACCAAAACACCCATAGGGTACCATAACACGCCAAAATGGTACAATACCATAGCCATAAGATCCATACGGTACAATACCACACCGAAACGGTACAATACCGTACCAATAAATCCATTCGGTACCATACCACACCAAAACGGTACAACACCGTACCACAACATCCAAACGGTACCGTAACACACCAAAACGGTACAATACCGTTGCAAAACACCCATACGGTACCATTTCACACCAAAATGGTACAAAACCGTAAACACAACATCCATAAGGTACCATACCACACCCAAATGATCCAATACCGTACCACAATAGCCATACAGTACCATATCACACCAAAACGGTACAATACCGTAACAGAACTACCATACGGTACCATAACACACCAAAACGGTACAATACCGTACTACAACATACATACAATACCGTTCCAAAACACCTATACAGTACCATACAACAACATAATGGTAAAATAGCGTACCACAGCATACATACGGTACAATAACACACGAAAACGGTACAATACCATACCAAAACATCAATACAGTACCAAAACCGAACCACAACATACATACGGTACCATACAGCACCAAAACGTTACAATATCTTTCCAAAACATACGTACGGTACCATACCAAGCCAAAATGGTACTATACGGTAACCACAACATTCATACGGTACCATACAATGTCAAAACGGTTCAAAACCGTACGAAAACATCCATATGGTACCATTACCCACCAAAACAGCACAATACGGTACCTCAACATCTATACGATACCATTCCACACCAAAACGTTACAATACCGTACTACTACATCCATACGATACCATAACACTGCAAAATAGTACAATATCCTTCCAAAATATCCATACTGTACCACAACATACATATGATACCATACCACACAAAAACAGTACAATACCGTTCCAAAACACCCATGCGTTACCATACAATACAAAAACGAAACAATGTCTTACCACATTCATTCGGTACTTGAACACACCAAAACGATACAATAACGTACCACAACATACATGTTGTACCATACCACATCAAAACGTTACAGTACTGTTACAAAACATCCATTCGATACCATACAACATCATACCGGTACAATACCATACGAGAACATGCACACAGAACCATACAACACCAAAACAGTATAATACTGTACCACAACATACATACAGTACCGTACCACACCAAAACGATACAAGACCGTACTGCAACATCCATACGGTACAAAATTACCCATTCGGTACAAAAAAGGTACAATACCGTACCACTCCAAAACGATACAATAACGTACCATAACATTCATATGCACCCAAATCACACCAAAACGGTACAATACCATAGCACAATATCCTTACGGTACCATAGCACACCAAAATGGTATAATACGGTAACACAACATTCATACGGTACCAAAATACACCAAAACGGTACAATATCATACTAAAACATACATACTGTTCTATTCCACACCAAAACGGTATAATATCGTACCAAAACACCCTTACAGTACCACAAAACACCAAAACGGAACAACTCCGTACCACATTCTTTTAGTACAAAGACACGCCAAAACGGTACAATACCGTACCTCAACATCCATACGGTACCATATCCCACCAAAACGGTACAATATCGTACCACAACATACATACGGTACCATAGCATAGTGTTTCACCATAGCACACCAAAACGGTATAATACCGTAACTCAATATCCATACGGTACCATACCACTCCGAAACGGTACAATACCGCACGAAAACATCCATACGGTAACATAACACACCAAAACGTTACAATACCATAACTCAACATCTATATGGTACCATACCTCACCTAAACGGTACAATACCGTACCACAACATCCATACGTTACAAAAACACACCAAAACAGTACAGCATACCAAAACATCCATACAGTATTGAACCACACCAAAATGGTTTAATACCATATCACATCCATATGGTACCAAACCATACAAAAACAGTACAATACCATACCAAACATCCATACAGTACCAAAACGATACAATACCGTTCCACAACATACATACAGTACCATAACTCACCAAATCGGTTCAATACTATTTCAAAACACCCATACGGACAATGGCACACCAAAACGGTATAATATAATTCTAAAACACTTGTACGGTACCAGAAACACAGCAAAACGAAATAATATCGTACCACAACATCCATAAGACACCAAAACAGTACAATAATACTGTACCAAAACATCCATATGGTATCAGACCACACAAAAACAGTACGATATCGTACCACAATATCCTTACGGTTCCATACCACACCAAAATGCTATAATACTGTACAACAACAACCATACGTTACCAAAACACACCAAAACGGTTTCATATTGTTCCAAAACATCCATACGGTACCATTCTACACCAGAACGGGTACAATACCATTCCAAAACACCCATACGGTACCATACAACTCCAAAACGGAGCAATACCATACCATTCGGTACCAAAACACATCAAAACGGTTCAGTACCATACCACAACATCCATATGGTGCCATACCACACCAAAACAGTACAATAGCGTTACAAAACACCCATACGGTACCATACGACATCAAAACGTTACAATACCGGATCACAACATGCATACGGTACTATACAACACCCAAACGGTTTAATACCGTACCAAAACATCCATACAGGATCATAACACATCAAAACGGTACAATACCGTGCCACAACATCCATATAGTACCATATTATACCAAAACGGTACAATACCGTACCACAACATACATACGGTACCAAAACACACCAAAACAGTTCAATACCGTACCAAAACACCCATTCGGTACCATACCATACCAAAATGGTACAATACCGTTACAAAACACCCATACGGTACAATACAAATCATAACGGTAAAATACCGTACCACAACATGCATACGATACCATACAATACCGTACCAAAACATCCATATGGTACAAAAACACAACAAAACGGTACAATACTGAACCAAAGCATCCATACGGTATTGAACCACACCAAAACGGTACAATACCATACCACAACATCCATATGGTACCAAAACACACGAAAACGGTACAATATTATACCACAACATCCATACGGTACCATAACACACAAAAACGATACGATACCGTACCACAACATCCATACGATACCAAAACACACCAAAACGGTACAATACCGTTCCAAAATAGCCATCCAGTACCATACAACATGATAACGGTACAATACTATACCACCACATCCAAAATTGGCAAGAGTTCGGTATAGTCTAAGAGTTTGTGCTTCTTAACTTGTTTGCGTGTTGTAGATTGAACGGTCTAGGTGTCAAGTTTAGTATTGAGTAAACATTGTCCATTTCCCAACATTTCTTCTTTAGCTTGTTCTTAGATTAGGTCAATAATCTCATGTCATGCCTAGGTGTGTTAGTTGTGTGCTTTGAATAGTTATGGAATTTGTGGCGCATTTAGGAAATGATACAAGACATTTTTTGTGTGTAATAAAATCACATATGTGTCCCATTGTCCTTTTGAATAAAGCCATGTCCGAGTCATCGTACTTTCAACCTTAGGGAACCGGATGTTTGGTTGGATTTGTGGCTTGTGAAGTGAGTATAATTCTGGGTTTGCAAGGATCTAGGTGTTTTTCAAGTACTCGTTGGGTGCTTTTCGAGTGCAAATGAGCATTGGCAAAATGGGTTGACAGACTGAGTTTTCAAGGAAGAGCTCTCGGTATCCATAAGGTTCTGCCGTTTCGATAGCCGTTTGAAACAGAGAGGCCGGTAAAAGCAATTGCAATTGGGTATCGATACAATAAAACGTTGTATCGATACCGAGTGACTTTCTGGTGTTCCTCTGTATCGATACCCGGTTGAAACAGAGAAGCTAGGAAATGCCAACTGCAATTGGGTATCATACAATGTTTTGCTGTATCGATACCGGTTCGCTACGGCGGCCTAGTGGATTATGTTCAAAGCCATTCAGTATCGATACGAGAAACCCTTGT
The DNA here is from genome assembly GCA_014282245.1 of Rhododendron simsii. Taxonomy (NCBI): domain Eukaryota; kingdom Viridiplantae; phylum Streptophyta; class Magnoliopsida; order Ericales; family Ericaceae; genus Rhododendron; species Rhododendron simsii. The sequence continues at coordinate 23,253,075 of CM024955.1, forward strand.
ATCGATACCGAGGGCCTTCGCAGCAGATTTTTAGGGGTTTTTTTGAGATATTTCATGCGTGAGTGTGGACTCATATAAATACCCCATTATGTCACAAAATCTGAAGGGGAATTGATATTCGCGCTCCAAGATTTATTGCAGGCGCTCCATCTTTTTATTTTTACAACAAAATATTCACTGATGTTGCCAGCAACATCACAGTATAAAAACAAAAAGGTGGAGCGCCTACAGTAAATCTTGGAGTGCAAAAATCTGTTCCCTATCTGAAGAGCACTTTTTCAGATCTAGAATAGGATTTCATTTCTTGTTGCTTACTCTTGCTATTGTTCTTACTTTGTTCTTCATTTTCTTAGTTATCTGTACTTTTCTACCTTAGTTGTTGTTTGCTATTTTACTCTTCATTAAAGTTGTAGCTACGCTCTTGATCTATCTAAATCTCTAGTTTATTTTGAATTCCGTCATGTTTTCAATAATTAGTTTTGTTGATTCATTTCCTAGCATGAGTGAGTAGTTAATTAGGCTTGGTCATGGGGTGATTAAAACTCCATGACTTGGATTGATCATGCTTTTCTCTCAATAAATCTTCATGTTTAATTGGGAAATCAAGGTAGTTCGTATTTGTCTATCAAAACTTGGTGGTGTAAACCTTTTTGATCATGCGTAGGCTAGAGCAAGCCTATTTGCCACGCATCGATGCTTGGAGCTATGTCATCCCTTGCGTTTGCTAGATGAACACTAGAACTCTCTTGGTGTTCGACTCTTTTTCTAGTAAATGGTCTTAATGATAAATCTTCCGGGTTGGGAGATTGTTGACTTGTATCTCAACCCGAGTAATTCGCGAGAAAATCTGTTTGATTTGAGTTGTGGGTGTTGAAATCCCGTAGACCTACCTGCTTAGTTAAATTGTTTTTAAAACACACTTCATTAGCACTTTTTCTCCGTTTCAAACTATTTTTTTTTTATTTGGGTAATTTGGCTTGAAATAGAAAAGAGGCTAAACGAATGTACAGCCTACAAGGGGCATATCCCAAGAGGAAAAAAAGAAAAGAAAAACAAAGATTGAGAAAATTGATCTAAGCCAAGTGGCTACATTGACCTAAGCCAAGGGCTACAATGAAAAGGACCGATTGGGCCATGGTATCAAATACCAATCTAACCCAATAAATACTAACTATACACAATATAGCTAGGCAAATTTAAGCAAACATGGTATCCACACGTTTCAATTCCATCTAAGAGATGTTAGAGAAACACATGCCAAAAGAAGGTATACACAAAAGGTGAAGTTTGCACTAGTTGGTATAATCAACAGATGCCTGATAGCACAACACTGGTTAGCAGCAACAACTACTTCAATCAGCTGCAGTAGCAACCTTTCTCAATCTGCTAGAGACAATCAGCAGCAGCAATTAGCAGCAGAATAACAACTATTTGCTACCATTATAACATCAAACAACAGCACACATTTTTTGAGTACCAAAACAACAACAGCAACTGGGCTAACAGAACAACAACAACAGTTGGATTTCGCACAGCTGGATAGCACTATTTACATAAACGACAAGGCATTAAGTGGTAGTAGCTGGTAGCTGTTCGGACAGCTCATTTGTAGATGGATGACACATCAGCAGCCACAACTAACTGCTGCCATTACAACAACAGCAAACATCGGTAGCAGCAAGACAGCAGTAGCAAATATGACAGGCATGCACAAATCAGCAGCAGCCATACTTTTACGGACAGCAGAAAATAGATGCAACAGTTAGGGACATGCCCCCTAGAAAAGCATAAACATTCCTAGGGACAACCCCCCAAGGATAAGTTAAAACAAAATGGAAAGCTATTAGGATTAACTAGAGAGAAAATGGAGGACCAACTGATACTCCAGGGACTAAGCTACAGAATTTAACCACAAGAGATCTATATTCAAGTATCACTCAAAGTCCAACAAAGTGAACAAACCAAAGTAGCCAAAATAAAATCTAGACATCTCATATGTGCTTCCACAACAAACAATTGCCCACCAATGAAAAAAATAGAGAATGAAATAGCTATCAACAGCACCTCAGAGATGATCAAGTGAATTATCAGCAGCTATCAACAACTATGTATACCAACAATCAGAAAATGAAAGAATCAGAGAATGAAATCCTTGGTATGTATAGTGCTCACACTTCTACTTCCTTGGAATCTCACCACTCCTACTCTCTTTTCAATACCAAGAGTTGGGGATCCACCTTCTCCCTCCACTATCCTCACATCATTCCCCCACTAATTATTACCCCCTGGTCCTGACGGCTACAATGCTGACTTTTTCAGGAAAGCTTGGCCTATCATTGGCCATGAGGTAATTGCAGCTGTTAAGACTTTCTTTAGGTCTGGAAAGCTGCTTAGGAAAGCCAACGCTACCATGGTAGCTCTAGTTCCAAAAGTCCCTAAGCCATCCAAAGTTGGGGATTTTAGGCCTATCTTATGTTGTAATACTGTATATAAATGCATTGCTAGAATTCTTTCCAAAAGACTGCAGAATGTCCTCCTTGTCTTAATTGACCCTGTTCAATCAGGGTTTGTTAAAGGGAGGAGGATTGCTGACAACATCTTCCTCACTGAAGAATTAATGAGAGGGTATCATAAATCCTCATCATCCCCAAGATGTGCGATAAAAGTTGACATTAGGAAAGCTTATGATAATGTCAAATGGGATTTTCTTTGGGATATCTTGTCCGCTATGAATTTCCATCCAACAATGATCAAATGGCTTCAAGCTTGTGTTAGCACTGCTAATTACACTATCAGCTTGAATGTGGAAGCCACTGGTTATATGATAGGGCAGAAAGGTCTAAGGCAAGGAGACCCTCTGTCATCTTATCTTTTTGTCATTGTGATAGAAATTCTCACCTGTCTACTAAGAGAGAAATCCATGTTTCCTGATTTTCATTTTCATTGGAAATGTGGGAATACTAAGATCATCAATCTTTGCTTTGCAGATGACCTCATGATTTTTTGTAAGGGTGACTTGACCTCAATAATCCACATTCAGGAAGCCCTCAGTGAGTTCCAAATTTTGTTTGGTCTCTCCCCAAACTCGGAGAAAAGTAGCATATATTTCTCAGGGGTCAACACTACTACTAGAATGGCCATTCTGGATGTCTTAAGATTCAATGAAGGCACACTTCAAGTCACATATCTTGGTGTGCCCCTCCTCTCTACTAAGCTCAAGGCTTCTGATTGCCATCATTTAGTGGAAAGCATAACTGCTAGGACTAAGACTTGGACCAATAGAGACCTCACCTATAAAGGCAGGGTCCAATTAATTAAGAATGTTCTTTTTTCCATTCAAACCTATTGGTCTTCCTTGTTTATTCTTCCTAACAAGGTAATCAAGGAGGTGGAGTCACTTCTGAGAGCTTTTCTTTGGTCTGGCCCTGAGCTTAAAAAAACTGGTGCTAAAGTTTCCTGGGAACATCTATTCTCCCCTAAAGAGGAAGGGGGTCTTGGTTTCAAATCTTTGCAAATTTGGAATAAGGCTGCCATAGCAAAGCATATTTGGTTCCTCATCTCTGGGGGAGAACAGTCCATGTGGTGTCAGTGGGTCAAATCGTACTTAATGAGAGGTAGGAGTTTCTGGAATCTGAAAATTCAGGGTGATTGTACTTGGGTTTGGAGAAAGCTTTTAAATCTCAGAACCATTGTTAAACCATACATTTTTAGTATACTAGGGAATGGAAATTCCACAACCTTGTGGCATGACAATTAGCATCCTCTAGGGCCTTTATTGGATAGATTTGGTCCAAGAATTGTATACGACTCTGGTATACCACAAGATGCTTTTGTGTCTCATATTATCAATGATTCACATTGGGTGTTCCCCATTACCCAAACATTTGACCTAAATGAGGTTAGAAACAATATGCCCGCTCTTGTTCAGTCTAGGTTGAATGTGGCTGACCAAATTAGGTGGACTCTTACTTCCAATGGGCAATTCAATGTGGCCTCTCTTTGGGACAAATTGAGAAACCCCTTTCCTAGGGTATTGTGGCATAAGGTGGTCTGGTTCTCTGCCCACATTCCAAAATCCAGCTTTGTCACATGGCTATCCACTGCAGATAGACTTGTGTAATTTGGGCTGAACATTTCCCCCCAATGTAGTTTGTGTCAGGGGAGTGGAAGCCATGACCATCTCTTGTTTAATTGCTCATTCACCAAGCAAGTGTGGAAAACCATTCAGACCAAACTCCATGTCACTTGGTCTAATAGATCTTGGGCAAACTGGGTAACTCTATTATCAACTGTTAAGGGCAAATCTCTTAAGAGTGTAATCATTAGATTGGGTTTCACAGTAACAGTTTATCAAATTTGGATCGAGAGGAATTTGAGAAAGTTCCAAAATCAACACTGTACTTGGGAGATAGTTGTTCATAAAATTTGCACTATGGTAAGGGCAAGGCTTTTATCACATTCTCAATTGCCAAATTCACAAGCAGATGGGATTGTACATGTGTGGAACACAGACTTACCGTGATATATACTGTATCTGTTGTAATCTGAATGTAAATGTAACTGTTTTCTAGTGGCTATGTGATTCAATTGGGCAGGTTGGGCCGGTTGTTTACTGTATTAGCAACCTTGAGGGTGGCTACACCTTGATTTGATTGTATGAACATATTGGGAGGTCCATAAAATTTTTTTTTTTGGGGTAAAATAGCTTGAAATAGAAAAGAGGCTAAGCGAATGTACAACCTACAAGGGGCATACCCCAGGAAAAGAAAGAGAAAATCAAAGATTGATAAAATTGACCTAAGCCAAGTGGCTACATTGAACTAAGTTAAGACCTTGGAGTCCACATGTTTCACTTCCATCTAAGAGATGGGAGAGAAACATATGCAAAGGGAAGGTATACACAAAGGTGCCTGAAAGCACAAAATTTTTTGGCAGCAGCTGCTTCCTTTGGGCTGCAGCAGCAGCCTTTCTGAATCTGCTGGAGACGAAGCATTTAGCAGTAGAAGAAACACAGCTATTGGCTGCCATTACAGTTGCACAGCAGCTGGACAGTAGCATAACAGCTGCAAAAGAGTAACTGTGACTGCATATCACAGCATCTGTAAGTTCCAACAGCAGCAGCATGCACTAAACATTACCAAAGCATTATCCTAAGTAAATGCCCATCATAACTAGGTAAAGAAGTCAGCTTTTTTATTACACAGGTATTTAACTTAATCCTTGTTGGAGGATGGGGTGTAATACGGCTTATGAGTGTCCTCACTATTTTGTTTGTTGACCTGGTGAGTTGTGTGCTAGAGCCCCAACATTCCTTGAGAGAGGAGGGAATAATTAGTGGGGGAGTCATGTGAGGTTCAGTGGAGGGAGTAAATGGTGTCACAACTTTTAAATATGTTTGCGAGCGGGAGGTGTGAGGTGTCAAAGAAGTAGAGGTTGAAGTGGTGATGTTTGAAGTAACATTTTGGACTAGCCTTTGGTTCTGTCCAGCTTGATTCTTTGGTCTGTTATGAACCTATAGCTGAATATGCTACTCTGCTGCTGCTCTTATTGATTTGTTACTGTTTTAAGATGGCCATTGAATTGCTATAGTAGTCCTTGGTTGATGCAATGGCAGCTTGTTATAAATCTGACCTGTCCTGAATAGTTGTTGTTGCTGTTTTGCTGTCACAAATGGGCAATGGTGAATAGTTTAGTTGTTGTCCAGTTGTTGATATCGGCTGCTGCAATTTTCTGTTTTCCTTTTCCTTTTTGGGGGCCGTTGGCTGCTATTGTTCTGCTGTAATGGCAGCAATTAGATTCCAACGGTAGAGCTCCAAAACTGCTTTCACTTGTACTAGGTTGTTCTGTGCTGTATTTACTTCACTTAGGCTGCTTTTCTGTCTTATGTGGATATTCAAAATGGTTTCGGTACTGTTTTGTAGACATTGGAATGTGTTCTTTAGGCCTAACCATCTGGGCTGTCGTTGGGATCTCCCTTCACAGAGGGGGACGTCCTCTGTATAGTCTATTCTCTCCTACCCACTGTTCTATTTTGATAAGAATGTGCAGCTATATCCATGCTTACTGGTTCGAGTAGTACTGCTGGTTGTATTATCCAGTTGTTGCTATGTTCTGCTGCCGTTGCTGTGCTGAGTTTGCAGCTGCTACTGCTGCTGTTTTGTTGAGGAACCGTGAGGTGCTGCTGCTGTCCAGTCAAGGGTACTGCTATGGCTTTACTCATCACAAGTTAGTAGCCCCTTTTGACTCCTTTCTGTTACAAATGGGCTGCTATACCACGAATGCTGCTGCTGTTCTGTTAGTGTTTGCTGCTGTTCGGGATTTGTTTCTTTGAAGTGTTTCGATGTTGCTCTTAGCTGCGGCTGCTATAAGTTGCTCCTTTGTGCCAATAGTTCTTCATGTCTTCTCCTATTCTTCATATTTAACTCTGCTACTGCTCGATATACTCTGCTGTTGTGGTATTGTGATGTCAAATTCCAGAAAACAAAGTATTTGGTGCCAAGGGCTGTGGCTACATTGTTCCAAGGGCTACTATCACTGCAGCAGTAGGTGGGGGTTCCTTCCTCTTTGTCATGTACCTCACGGAGTCCAATGAATGCTGTTCAAGGCTCTAGTCGCCTCCATTGGTGTTCTAGTTCCAATTCCGTAATTGGAATGGTGCTATATCCACTTGTAGATGGTTAGGAAACAAATGTCTTGATGTTATTTGTTTTGTCTCCATCTCATTAGCTTGATAGATAATAGTATTATCCTTCATGTAGCCACTTGGCTTAGATTTACAATTTCCTCTATCTTTGTTTTGTTTTGTTTTCCTCCTGGGGTATGCCCATTGTAGGCTGTATATTCGGTTAGCTTCTTTTCTTTTCAAGCTGATTTACCCAAAAAAAAAAAGAAGTCAGCAACAGACGGGGTGGACAGCAGCTACTTGCTATCTTTTGCTATCCTTATAGCAGCGAACAGAAGCCCACAATTTGAGTACCAAAATAACAGCCCGCACTGGTCTAGCAGAAGCAAACAGAGTATATCGAGCAGCAGTCGAGCTGGACATCAACAACAACTAAGCTAATGATGTACATAAGAGGCTAACTGCTGCCATTACAGCAGCAAACAGCGGCCGCAGCAGCAAGCAACAGAAGCAACAAAATAGCAGCAGCAAACAGGTCTAGGGACAAGCCCCTCGAATAATGGCAGCAAAAAAAAAGATGCAACAGCTAGGGACAAGCCCCATAGAAAAGCTTAAACATTCCAAGGGACAACCCCCCAAGGATAGGTCAAAACAAATTGGAAACTACTATGATAAGAGATCTAAATTCAAGAAACACTCTTGCACAAATTGTCAAATCAATTGATAAGCATAACAGTAGCAAGAAATTCCAGCCCATTGAAGCACCATATCCTTGGGACACAGGCATAAGCACTTCCAAAATTCACCATCAAATAGCATTCAAGCTATAACTTAGCACTCAAACCATAAAATAGAGAGCAATTGTTGAACACCAGAATAACAGCAGATGTAAGCAATTGTCATTAGTTGAATGCTCAAATAAACTCAGCAAAGGCTAAACAGATTGTTTTGTAACGAAGGCAACCAATCAAATATTTTAAAAGACAAGACAAGACAAGGCCCTTGGTATGTATAGAGCTCACACTTCTACTCCCTTGGATCCTCACAACTCCCACTCTCTTTTGCAATACCAAGAGCAAGGGTCCCTTTTCTCCCTCCACTATTTCTCTCATGATGCCCCCGCTAATTATTACCTCCTCTCACAAGGAAGGATGGGGTTCTAGCACACAACTGACATGGGTTTTCCACAGAGAAGTAAGAGCACTCATGAATTAAGAAATTTCAAGTCAATCTATAGGGAGTAAGTTAACTACCTGGATACCTAGAAGTAATAGAAACAACATTACAGCTGCTGAATTGGAATATGACAGCAACAGCAACCGTATAGATCTGTGAATGCAATTGTTCTGAATGCTTTGGTATCTGGATCATGTGACGCTGATCCCCCTTGAATAGTGACCTGTAATACCAAATCCTCTGGGTATGAAAGCTTGATGGATCAACGAGTATAACTGTGAAGCTGTATACCCCTTGATTTGTGACCTGCAAATGAAATGATATGAAATTATTTGAGTAGAAATCTAGACTAATAAAGTCTAATCATAAGTGAATGTTCCACATAGCTAGTAACCGAGAAGGTCCCTTGGATTCTAAGGACAACAATCAGCTCCTAGCCTCATTTGAAATTTTGGTAGCAACCACTCCGGGAGGGCAGCTAGTGTTCTGAAACTTTCTATAATTCCTCTCAACCCATACTTGGTGCACATAAACTGTAAAAACAAGTTTGGCAATTGTGACTGGCAAGGATTTACCTCTTAAAGTGGATAAATTACTTACCCACTGTTGCCAAGAGGTCAATCCAACCATATGCAGGGTCTTAGGGGACAGTATTCCCCTAATTTGTGTAGCTATGGGGCACTCAAAGAAAAGATGATTACGTGATTCTGCACCCATACAGAAACTACAAATGGATGTAGATTTCATGCCGAACATAACAAGTCTATCCTCAGTAGATAATCTATTCTGAATGGCCAACCATGAGATCACACTACACCTAGGAATGTGCCTTGAGAACCATACCACTTGAGACCAAGTGATAACAGGAAAGTGTGATCTCAAATGTTCCCAAAGGGAGGAGATAGTAAATTTCCCAGCGGCAGTGAGAGTCCAAGTGCATTTATCCCCAGTGGTGTCATTGATAGAGACCAATTGTAGGTCAAATCTGACTTCATTAAGATCAGGAGATTGAGCAATTGGGAATGCCCACTGAATATTCATAATAATAGCCTTCACAGTGACATCCTTGGGAAGGCCAGAATCATAGACAATTCTAGGTCCAAATCTTGGCTAGAGGGGACCAAGGGGATGCCAATTGTCAAACCACAGAGAGGTTAATTGGCCATCCCCAATGTTATACTTTATATGAGGCTGGACACATGATCTAAGTTTGAGAATTTTCCTCCAAGCCCAGGATGGATCACTTGGGGTTTTGACACTCTAGAAACTCTTACCCTTAAGTAAGTACGACTTAACCCATTGGCACCACATAGATTGTTCCCCCCTGAAACAAGGATCTAGATATGCTTAGCCACAGCAGCTTTGTTCCAGATCTCTAAAGATTTAAGCCTAAACCTCTTTCCTTGACAGGAGTACAAAGGTGTTCCCAAGAGACCTTTGCACCAGTCTTCTTAAGATCAGGACCTGACCAGAAAAAGGCTCTAAGGTTGATTCAATCTCCTTAATTACCTCCTTAGGGATAATGAAGAGAGATGACCAATAAGTTCGCATTGAGAAAAGAATTGACTTTATTAGTTGAATCCTTCCAGCATAAGACAAGTACCTGTGAGTCCATGTCTTGGTTTTGGCTACAATCCTATAAACCATGACTCTACAGTTAGAGTGCTTGAGTTTAGTGGATAGAAGAGGTACCCCCAAGTACCTTACAGGTAAAGACCCTTCCTTAAAATCCAAAATGTTTAAGATGGAGGATTTGGTGGTATGGTTGACACCAGAGAAAAAAATGTTACTCTTGGTAGGACTGGGGGAGAGACCAGGCAAGGCTTCAAATTCAGACAAGGATTATTTAATGTGAGTGATGGAGCTCACCTCACCTTTGCAGAAAATCATAAGATCATCTGCAAAGCAAAGGTTGACAAGTTTGGTGGAGCCACATTTCCAATGGAATTTAAAGTCAGGGAGAAGAGACTTCTCCTTTAGGATGCAAGTCAAGACCTCCATAACTATCACAAATAGGTAGGAAGACAAAGGATCCCCTTGTCTTAAACCTTTCTGCCCAGGAATGTACCCTATTGCTTCGCCATTGAAGCACAAGGAGTAATTGGCTGTAGAGACACAGGCTTTCAACCATTGGATCATCTTAGGGTGGAAATTCATGGAGGTTAGGACATCCTAGAGGAAATCCCATCTGACATTGTCATAAGCCTTCATGATATCCACCTTCATGGCACATCTAAGGGATGACGAATGTTTGTGGTAACCTCTCATTAACTCCTGAGTAAGGAATATGTTATCAGCTATTCTCCTACCCTGAACAAAGCCAGATTGAGGAGGATCAATAAGGGATGGTAGAGCAATTTTGATTTTGTTCGCTAGGATTTTAGCAATACACTTATAGACCACATTGCAACAAGACATGGGTCTGTAATCCCCCACCTTGGAGGGGTTGGGGACTTTTGGTACCAGGGCAACTAAGGTAGCATTAGCCTTCTTTAAAAGTTGGCCAGATCTAAAGAAAAGTTTAACAGCTGAGGTCACTTCATGGCCTATTAGAGGCCAAGCTTTATGGAAGAAAGCAGCATTGTAACCATCTGGACCCGGTGCTTTTTGAGGATTTAGAGACGAGAATGTGTCCTTGATCTCTTTATCAGTAACATCAAGCACCATTTCCAAACTTTGAGAGTGGGATAGTTTCTTAGTAATGATTTGGTTCACTCCGGAGGATCCAGAATAACCACTCAAATGTTTTTCGTTCCTAACAAGTTTGTATAGTAGCTGATGAAGGTATCCTTAACTAACTCAATGTCTTGGGTAACCGTTCCATCCTCCAAAACCAAAGAAATTCTACTCCTATTCCTGGACTGACTAATGGTTTTGAAGAAAAATGAGGTACATTGATCTCCTAACCTGAGCCATTGGATCCTTGACTTTTGTTTGGCTAAACTTTCTTCAGCCCTGGCATACACTAGGTATTGCTTGCACAGATCCCTTTCAATGGCCTGCTTTGCATGATCATTGGGATTGGATCCCAGCTCTCTTTGGATGACTTCCAATTGTTGTTTATAGGAAGCCACCCTAGATGACAATTCATTGAATTCATTTGTATTCAGTTTTTTCAGATCCTCCTGCAGATAGTTAAGTTTCTCACAGACACAGTACATTGGATTACCAATGATTACTTTTCTCCAAACTTGCTGAACAGTGTCAAGGAATTTCGGGTGTCCAGCCAAGAAATTAAAGAACCTAAAAGGCCTTCTCTTTGGACGTGAAGCAGCTGTCAGACATACAACAACAGGGGAATGATCAGACACTCCAGGGTTGTGAAAATGAGCATTGGACCAACAGAATTTCTTGATCCTATTTTCATTCACCAAAACCCTATCAATCTTGGTGCTAATGTGGGCGTCCCCTAGCTGTTTATTAGACCAAGTGAAGTGGCAGCCAGAGTATATGAGGTCAACTAATTCAGTTGATTGAAGGCATGCATTGAAGTCCTCCATCCAAGGTAACCAAGTCCTATCACCACCTATTTTTTCATTAGGATTCCTAATGGCATTGAAATCCCCTAATACCACCCAAGGGGTGATGACACTATGCTGTTGTAAATCCGTCCACAGTTGGTGCCTATCTAAGGAACTATTAGCCCCATAAATAAATGTGGCAACAAAAGTGTAATGTCCATCACAGGAATGTACTTGACAATGAATATACTGACTAGATTGAAACATTACCTGTACATTAAACACCAAAGGGTTCCAACAAATCAAAATTCTCCCTGTAGGAGAGCTGGAATTATTGCTAACAAAATTCCACCCAGGGAACATAGTGTTGACAATTGTAGAGACCTTGGGTTCTTTAATTTTATGTTCAATAAGTCCAACTAAGGATAATTTATTCTTAAAGACCCAATTTTTTGCCTCCCTCTGTTTGAGAGAATCATTAAGCCCGCTCACATTCCAAGATCCAAAAAGTATAGGTGAGCAATCCATAATACAATTTTAAATATAACCACAGAGTTATAAATCAGTATAGATGAGAGTGAAAAGCAGTAGAACTGATATAACTTATTGTGGACAAAAGATAAGGAAGGAAAGGTACTTCCCTGAACTGTGGAAAGAGCCCTTGGAGCTCTTCCGCTTGCCAAACTGTCGAGCTTTGCTGGAGCCTCCCATCAGCAGAATATCAGGAGGTTCTTTATCCTTAAGCTTTGCAGCTATTTTAGCAGCTTTCTTGGCTGCTGATCTGGACAGTGGAGTAGCAGGACTAGAAATAACATCTATGGGCTGCGCACTGAAGGAATTTGTCACCTTATTGATGCCCTCTTCCTCCTTTAAGAAACTAATATGAGATGAGCCTGATTCTTTAGAGTTACTGATAGCTTCCTCATTGTTTTCCAGTAGCTCAACACTGCTAGTGGCAGGATGGTGAAAAATTACTGATAACTGGGGATTGGGAATACGGTCAAGCACCTTTTCCAATTCATCCTCTGCTTCTGCAATCCCAGCTTGAGGAATAATGGCTGTAGGTGTGGTACTTGAAGTATTATAAGGAGTACTCAACGTAAGGTTGTCAAACTCTTGCTTTCCATTACCCACCTTGGTCCATTTCTGATTGGGATCACTAGAAGTTGGGGGAGGTTTCTTAGAGCATTGAGTATTAGAATGACCAAAAACTGTGCATTGCTTACATATTGAGGGTAACACCAGATATTCAATAGGGACCACAACTGAATTGCCCTCCACAGTAATTCTCACATCCTCCGGGAGGTCATGCTCAGCACTAATTTCACTGCACACTCTAGCACTGGTTGACTTAGTCTGGAGAAGGCCTGGTTGTCTTGAAGTTTTGGCTGTGGCTTGGTCCACATGAAGTGGTCTGCCTATGGTACTGGCCACTCTGCTTGGACACTCCTGGTTCCATAATTCCAGGGGTAAGTTATGCAACCTCACCCAAGCTGGAATATGAGACGGCTGGTCTTTGACTGGCTTCATCATTCTATGCCAGTCTTTAAGGACTAGATATTTTTGTCAAAAGAAATAGGGGCCCCATCTAAAATTTGTTGCTTAGCCTGTTCATCTCTAAATTCGAAGAGGTAGCACCCTCCAACGTCGGGCTTAACAGCCACAAACAACTCTTTCCATTGATATCTGGCAGTGGAGAGCACCAAAGGGTACGGCATTTTCCCATCTAAGAAATGGCCTACTAAATACTTTTTCCACAGTCCAACATCAGTAAGTTCAATATCAATTTCTACCTGGGCCTCTTTCCCTTGAAAAAGATCAGGATGGAACTCTAGTTTCATCTCAAGAGAGGGACTTTGCGATTGCAGTAAAGATGCCCAATTTTTAGGCTTGGGTTTAGGCCCATTCGGACCCTGTCGGGGTTTGTTGGGAGCTTGAGGAGGCTGACTTTTAGGAGACCACGGTCACCTAGGTTTGGAATCAGCTTCGGCATAGCCCATATTGGGGTCTCCTTCTAGGTATGGAGTGCCTCTGGCATTAATTAGGGTTTTTGGAACAAGGATTGAGGGTACCTGTTGTTGTTGTTGTGCACTCGCTCCTCTGCTTCCAGGATCAATCTCTCTTCAAAAAGAGATTGTTGTTGTATCCGAGCGGTGCTAGGGTTTTGTTGGGGTGTAGGACCGAAAAGCCCTAGCCCTGTTGAAGATGAAGGTCGGTTGGACTCTTCTGACATGATTGATTGTGAATTTCCCAGCTCAACAAGGCTTCAGTTCTTGGGGTTAGCATGAATCTCTCTTGCCTCAGATTCTAACTTCAAATTCTCTTCAAGAAATACCTGTTGGAGTTTCCGAGCAGGGCTTGGATTCTTGGACGATTTAGGGCTATGAGCCCCAAACCCATGTGGAGATGATTGAGGACCAGAGCTTGTAAGGTTAGGGTTACATGATTTAGAACCCAGATTCGATGAAGTGTCGGATTGATTCCCTGGTTGTAACGACCTGGGATGAGAGCCAGCTGAGGAATCGATCGGTGCCCTCTGCTTGTGTCTGATCTCGTTGGAATCAAGGGCTTTGACGCCTAGCCCATCCGCTAATAGGATCGTGCCATCAGCCATGAGAGTTACCTACTCAATTGGAACGAGAACAGTAAGAATCGCCAAGGCTCCTGTGCGAATCGCCCATTTCGCCCTCTTGTCAGGAGATGCAATTTTAATTGTTCGGAAAAATGAAAACATTTGGAGGTCCATGATTGTTATTACTTCTATCTACAAGGTAATTACCTTAATCCTTTTAGCTCTCGGATGGATATGAGTGTGCCAGCATATGTGGGATCCGTGAGATGTGTGCTTGAGCCCCATCTTCTTGTGAGCAGAGGTAATAATTAGTGGGAGGCATCTTGTGGGGGAGGCGAGGGAGTTGAGACCTACCCTATTGCTTTTAGTTTGATTGGTGTGTTAGGATTCGAGGGAGGAGTAGAGTGAGCAGATAACTGCAATGGGCTCTCTAGTCCCTTGACTTACTTGATCTCGATTGTGAAGATCCTATGGATTTCGTTATCTTGCTCCTGTTTGTAGTCCTGTTGTGACTTTTGCTGCTGCTTTCTATTCATGTTGGGTAGTTGTTTTCTCCTGCTACTTTGGTTGCTTATGTTTACTGCTGCCACGGTAGCTACTGCTGCTCCGGCAACTGCATTTTGTTTGGACAGCAGTCAAGGCTATTCTGCATGTTGCTTGCTGCTTCTACTGCTACTACTTACTACTGCTTTTGATGTTAGTTGTTTCCTGCCTCTGCTGCTGTAATGGTAGCAGCTAGCTGCTGTTGATGTGGTTTCATACGGATTTTGAGGTTATGCCACAGTTTATTGTTAATCTTGATTCCTACGCCAACTGTTGTGTGTGATATTCTACTGCAGCTGTTGCTGCTTGTACTGATTCTGCTCAAGTCCAGCTCCAACTCCAATTGCCGTGGGAAGTTGTCCCTGGATCTAAGTAGCGTGGCAATGGGTGCATGGCAATGTATAGGTTATCACCAGGTTTTTTGGCTACTTTTTATTAGTCCATTTTGGGATGGCTGCCTTTGAATGTATTGGATCTTTGTACCTACCCTAAGGGGGTTGTCCTTAAGGATGTTTAAGCCTTCCTAGGGGGCTTGTCCCTAGCTCTTTTCTTTCTCCTCTTTGGTCCGCTTTCGGCATGTTTTGTAGCTATCTGTATATATCATGCTGCTGTTGTGTAGGAGGCCTATTGTTATATGCCTCTATGCTTGGCTGTTTTTCGGAATAGTGCTGCTATGTTGCTGCTCACATCTATAGGACTCAAGCTCAGATCAACCTTTACAAATGGCGCCCCTTTGCTCCTGTGCCGTATATAGTTGTTGTTGCTGTTGCATAGTGTGTTTTGGCTTTGTTCTGTACCCTCTTTTAGAGGAAATGGAAGCAACTGTTATCTTCTTTTTTAGTTCTCTGTAGCCATTTGGCTTAAGAGTCTATTTTCGTTTGTTTTCCCTCCCTCTTGGAAGATGGATCGAAAACAGCGTGTCCCAATTACATTATGTAGCCATTTGGCTTAGAAAAATTTTTTGTTCTGTCTTTTTGTTTTCTTTTTCCTCCTGGGGTATGCCCCTTATAGGCTGTATATTCGATTAGCCTCTTTTTAATTTCAAGCTGAATTACCCAAAAAAAAAAAAAACACTCATATGTTGTGAAGTACCAAGTTAACTAACAAGGAGTAAGATAACTACCTGGATACCTATAAGTATTAGTAGCCCAATGTGTTGAAAACTGTGAATGTGTCTGCTTTGAATGATTTGACAGCTGAATGATCTAGCAATAGCAGTGCAAAGCTATTGGTGGGCCTTCTGGATCATGTGTGAGTCCAAATCCCCTGGTGATGGAAGCTTATAGGATCAAGGGGTGTAGTTGTGAAGCTGAATACCCCTTGAACAGTGATCTGAAAATGAAATGATGTGAGTAGAAATCCAGTCTAACAAGTATATATAGATTAATCATGAATGTTCCACATAGAAAGTAACTGAGAAGGTCCCTTGGAATCTAAGGACAACAACCTGCTTCTAACCTCATTTGAAATTTTGGTAGCAACCACTCCAAGAGGGCAGCTAAGATTCTGGAACTTTCTATAATTCCTTTCAAGCCATACTTGGTGCACATAGACTGTAAAAACAAGCTTAGCAATTGTGACTGCCAATTATTTTTTTTTTTTTTGGGTAAATCAGCTTGAAATTAAAAAGAGGATAACCGAATATACAGCCTACAAGGGGCATACCCCAGGAGGACAAAGCAAAAAGAAAGAAGAAAAGATAAAAGAAAAGACAAAAGAAAAGACAGAGAGCCTATGCCAAATGGCTACATAGGACTGAATGAAAATGAAACACCTGTTTCCTACCCATCTGATAGAGGGATACAAAACAGACAGCAAAAGGACTACACAATGTGCAACCTTGCAACCTTGCAATAAAACGATATTTACAAAAGTGTATAATAATTAGATATCTATCCGGTCATTTACTCGTGGCAAGCAGTAGCAGCCATGATCCAAATCTTCTGCCGACCAAACAGGAAACAGAAGGGGCAGCTGTGAGGTCAAACAGAGCTGCAAAGCAGCTGATCGCTGCCGCTCCTTGCTGCAACAAGCAGCAGCGGCATGACAGCAACATATAGCAGCAGCAGCAGCGGCATGACAGCAACATATAGCAGCAGCAGCAGCAACGGTCAACAGCAGCAACAGCACCAAACTACAACAGCTGCGGCAAGGCAGCAGATATAACAAGGAAGTTAAGGCCCTCATCACTTAACAGAGAACACGAAAGTAAACCATTCACATCCACAGTGGAAGACATCGGCTCGAGAGCATACAATACATAACCGATAGAATAGAAAGAAAAGTAAGGAAAAGAAAATACAAATCTAGGGACAAGCCCCCTAGGAAGGCTTAAACATCCCTAAGGACAACCCCCTTAGGGTAGGTACAAAGGTCCAATCCATTTGAAGGCAGATCCCAAAGTGGAATGAAACTAAGCCTCGTACTGAGATCTAGGGACACTTCCCACGGCAATAGGCGCTGGGTCTGGACCTGAGCAGTATCAGTACAAGCAGCAACATCTGCAGTAAAATGTCTCGCACAATAGTTGGCTTGTCTCTAGACCGTGGCCCAACCTCCAAATCCGGATGAACCACAACAACAGCAGCCGGCTGCTACCATTACAGCAGCAGAGGCAGGAACCGCTAACATCAAAAGCAGTAGCAGATAGTATCAGTAGAAGCAGTGGCAGATAGTAACATCAAAAGCCGGAGCAGCAGCAGCCATCCGCTACCGGAGCAGCAGCTGCTGCCGTGGCAGCAGAAAACAACATAGCAGCAGTAAAACCCACGTGGTAGCAGAAAACAACTACCCAAAATGAGTACAAAATTTTAGCAGAAACACAAGAGAGCAGAAACAAAAGAAAACAACATATCTGCTCACTCTACTTCTCCCTCGAAACCTAACACTCCAATCAACTAGAGTAATAGTCAAGTCCGAACTCCCTCGCCTCTCCCTCACAAGATGCCTCCCACTAAATATTACCTCCGCTCGCAAGAAGGTAGGGGCACAAATTACTTACCCACTGCTGCCAAGAGGTCAATCCAACCATATGAGGGGTCTGAGGGGATAGTATTCCCCTAATCTGTGTAGCTATGGGGCACTCTAAGAATAAGTGATTATGGGATTCTACACCCATACACAAACTACAAATGGAGGTAAATTTCATGTCAAACTTAACTAGTCTATCCAAACATAACTAGTCTATCCTCAATAGATAATCTATTCTGAATGGCCAACCATGAGATCATACTACACCTAGGAATGTGCCTTGAAAACCATAACACTTTAGACCAAGTGATAGCAGGAAAGTGTGATCTCAAATGTTCCCAGAAGGAGTGGATGGTAAATTTCCTAGAGGCAGTGAAAGTCCAAGTGCATCTGTCCGCAATGGTATCATTGATGGGGACTAATTGAAGATCAGATCTTACTTCATTAAGATCAGGAGATTGAGTCATTGGAAAGGCCCACTGATTGTTTCTAATAATAGCCTTTGCAGTGATGTCCTTGGGAAGCCTTGAATCATAGATTCGAGGTCCAAATCTTGGCAAGAGGGGACCAAGGGGATGCCAGTTGTCAAACCACAAAGAGGTTAATTGGCCATCCCCAATTTTATACTTAATATGAGGCTGGACACATGATCTAAGTTTGAGGATTTTCCTCCAAACCCAGGATGGGTCACTTGGAGTTTAAACACTCCAAAAGCTCTTACCCTTAAGCAAGTAAGACTTAACCCATTGGCACCACATAGATTTCTCTCCCCAGAGACGAGGAACCAAATGTGCTTGGCTACAGCTGCCTTGTTCAAAACTTCCAAAGATTTAAATCCTAATATGCCTTCCTTGAGAGGAGTGCAAAGGTGTTCCCATGAAACCTTTGCACCTGTCTTCTTAAGATCAAGACCCGACCAAAAAAAAGGCTCTAAAGATTGAATCAATCTCCTTAATTACCTTCTTAGGAATAATGAATAGAGATGACCAATAAGTTTGCATTGAAAAGAGAATTTAACTTTATCAATTGTATCCTTCCAGCATAATTAGACCATTCTCGGGTGGTCCTTGGTGACTTTAATGCTATTAGACATCCTCGGGAGGAAGATGGGGGTAATATGCAGTGGTCTCCACACATGGATGACATAATCACTGTTTGTTTGCCTCTGAACTTGATGACCTTAGGTTCATAGAGTGCTTATTCGCTTGGTCAAATAAACAGGTCCCTCCTCATTTTATGGCCTCCAAATTTGATAGAGTATTAGTGAATGAGCCGTGGATGAAAGCATTTACTCAATCCACGACTCATTTTTTGGTTCCTGGTATCTCAGACCATTCTCCAGCTGTGGTATATGTTATTTGTTTTGTTTCCATCTCTTTAGTTCGCTACATTCTAATATTATCCTCTCCATGTAGCCATTTGGCATAGTTTTTCAATTTTCTCAATCTTTGTTTTGTTTTGTTTTTTTTCCTCCTGGGGTATGCCCCCTGCAAGCTATATATTTGATTAGCCTTTTTTATTTTCAAGCTGATTTACCCAAAAAAATAGCTCTGCCATTGCACAAGAGAGGGTGGTACATAAGCAATATATCACTCTACTTAGGGCTAAAGAAAGCTTAGCCTAGCAAAAGTCACGAATACAATGGGTTGAAACTTGGAGATCGGTGCACTTCCTATTTCTTTAAAGCTGTGAGCAATAGGAGGAATAGGAGCAAAATAACAAGTTTAGTGCTAAGTGACAGCTCTATCACTCATGATCTCAAGGTTATCAAGGGTGAGTTTGTAAACTCTTACACAACTTTATTTGGTACTCCCCATCCCACACCTCACCTGGGACCAACTAGAGGTAGGCAATTAATTAGAAATAAACTATGTCTTGAACAAAGTCATCATATGGTCGCCCCTGTCTCAGACTTGGAGATCAAAGAGACCTTTTGGTCCCTTAATCCCACCAAGGCCACTGGCCCTAATGGGTACATTGCAGGGTTTTTTAAGAAAAGCTTGGCCTATCATTGGGTATGAGGTCACTTCAGCTGTCAAGAACTTCTTAAGGTCGGGACAATTGCTCACCAAAGCTAATTCCACTATTGTAGCACTTGTACCTAAGGTACCAAACCTTTCCAAGGTGGGTGATTTTAGGCCCATATCGTGCAGCAATACCATTTACAAATGCATCTCTAGGATTTTAGCCAAGAGATTGCATTCTGCTCTTTCTCTGCTCATAGATCCTATCCAATCAGGTTTTGTGAAAGGTAGGAGAATAGCAAATAACATTTTCCTCACTCAAGAACTCATGAGAAGTTATCATAAGTCATCACCTTTTCCTAGGTGTACCATGAAAGTTGACATAATGTAGAGATAGATAGAGATTCGATCGTCTTCAAAAAAAAAAAAAAAAAAAGGCCCTTTTTTTGGTTCAAAAAAAAAAAACCCCTAATTTCTAGTTTTGCAGAAAATGTAGAGAGAGATAGATAGATATATATATATATATAGAGAGAGAGAGAGAGAGAGAGAGAGATAATCGACCTTGATGTCGTCGTCGCTTGGATTGTTCATCATTGGTTCGAATCGATCATTCTAGAACTGCCTAAATCGCCTCTTCTCGCTCTCTCTCTTTTCTTTGAATGTAATGAACTGGGAATTGAGAAAGGGGGATTGGGTCTTGACCCGCGTAGGTTATGACCTGAATCCTCCAACCCGGTTTTTTTTTAAATAACCCGCATTTGACCCGCGAGATTGCTTTCTTGTCACAACGGTTGGATCTAATCCAACGGCTTATTATAAATAAGGTGCGAATTTTGGGGATAATTTGGGATCCTAGATCCCCGCGAGAAATTAGCAAAAAATATGTCCGAGAGCCTATGATCATGTTAGGTAGGAGTTTCTATGGGATGTTCTTTCTGCAATGAACTTTCATCCAACCATGATCAAGTGGCTTCAAGCATGTGTAAGCACTGCTAATTACTCACTTTGTATCAATGGGGAAGTGACAGGTTACATTAAAGGTAGTAAAGATCTGAGGCAGGGGAATCCTTTGTCCTCATATCTCTTTGTTATTGCGATGGAATTTTTTACAAATTTGCTGAAGAAGAAATCTCACGTCCTTGATTTTCACTTTTTTTTTTTTGGGTAAACCAGCTCAAAATAGAAAAGAGGATAACCAAATGTACAGCCTGCAAAGGGCATATCCCAGGAGGAAAGAAAAGAAAAGAAAGAAAAGGAAAAGTGCAGATAACAAAGCCAAATGGCTACAAAGAGCTAGGGTAAATAAAGAGACCAATCCATGGTTTGTAATCCATCTACAAGATGACGAACAAACCATGGCAAAAGGGTCGTGAACTACAAGGGAACGGTAATGTAAAAACCAATCCATGGACCGATCTAACAACCTCACGATGCAGCAATAAAA
Organism: Rhododendron simsii; assembly: GCA_014282245.1. NCBI lineage: Eukaryota > Viridiplantae > Streptophyta > Magnoliopsida > Ericales > Ericaceae > Rhododendron > Rhododendron simsii. The sequence goes on from CM024955.1 coordinate 23,273,827, forward strand.
TAGCAGTTAATAGCAATGGCGATGGCTGCAGCAAGCTGCTGCCCCGAAGTAGCAGCAACACATCACACAGAACATCAATCGAAGCAGCTGGTAGAACATCTCCATAACTACTGGAATAACAGCAGATAACCAAAACTACTGGAATCAATCGTAATACTGGAGTTTCCAAATTCCTTTGAGCACTTAGCTTGAACTTGAACTCCACATGAGCGGTGGAATGGTGGAATGATCTTGGGTATCAACCCCCATATTTCAGCTGTGTGCAGCCGTAGATGACAGTAATTCACTGCCTCGATCCTGGATTTGGTCTTCACAAAACAACAATAGAACAAACAGAGAGCTGTTGGATTGTACCCAACAGAACAAAAGCAGTATCCATTGGAACCAGCAGATTACAGCCTTCGGATACACCATCCTGTGACAAAAATAAAAGCTATAGCAGAACACCAGTAGCTATACACCATGCAGAGGACATCCCCCTCTGCGAAGGGAGATCCCAACAACAGCCCTTGTTGGTTAGGCTTATACTACATATTGAAACTATCAAAATTCTATCGAACTTCCAGAGATAGCATCTCCATAACATAGTTAGCAGCTGACAAAAAACACAGTCATTATAATGGCAGCAGCAGACTGCTAAGACCATATCATGCAATTACAATTTGGGAACTGGACTTTTAAACTGGACAGCTACAATGGACAGCCAAAACAGGCCAGGACTGCAGCAGGAAAACAAGCCAGTAGCACTAACAGTGTTGCAAAAGCTCAGCACATCACAATGCAGTAAACTGAACCCAAAAAAAGCAAAACTAGCAGCAACTGAGAAGTAAAACAGCAGCGTATAGAACAGAACAGAACAGCAGCCTCTAACTGCTATTCACCAAACAGAACAGAACAGCAGCAAAACAACAGCCTCTAACTGCTATTCACCGAGTAGCAAAAGCAAGCATAACACTAGAGCAGTGAGATACACCACATCAACAGCTCAGAAGTTGTAGCAACAGCAAAACAACAAAACATTTAAATTGCCCAATGGGAGCAGCACTTAGATAGCTAAGACAGCTAAATCCAAGAATGGAAACGACTAGATACCACACAAATACTCTGAGCACAGACCACAAGCATGAGCAGTAATTAGGAATGATCAAGAATGTTGACCTAGCACTATGTTCTCACCTACTACTCCCTTGATAAGCTCACAGCTCCCACTCTTTTTTTATGTTCTAGGACAAGGTTCTACAAACTCCCTCCCTAGATCTCACCATATGCCTCTACTACATATTACCTCCTCTCTCAAAGAAATGATGAGGCACTAGCACACACCTCACCGGGTACACTGTAAAAAGGGGATCACACAGCATCTTCAAGAGAACTACCAAAGAATAAGATATATACCTGATAAATAGGAGTACTAGAAGTTAGCCCTCCCTATGGGCCCTCTTGCCTACCTTGTTGGACAACCCACCTTGTGTTGGCTTTGCAATGGCAGCTCCTTGGTAGAGGAGGTGTTCCAAGTTGATCCTTTGACTCCACAATTTGCTGAATCCACCTTGCACAATTTACTTGAGCCCTCAACGACTCTTCAGGATTTGGTAGCCACCTACAAGGATACCAAAACTGTGCACAATCTGCCCTATTGAATCACATTGCCAATTAGAAACAACAATTAGCAAAGTAATTGAGGTCGCAATATTGTTCCACTCATTTACAATTAACTCTGCTTGTGAATGAGGGAGATTAGAAAGTGACAAAAGCCTTCCTCGTACCATGTTGCAAATTTTTTGAACAACTATCTCCCAAGTACAGGATTGATTTTGGAATTTCCTCAAGTTTCTCTCAATCCAAATGTGATAGACAGTTATTGTAAATCCCAATCTAGCAATTACACTTTTGAGAGTTTTGCCTTTAAAATTTGATAACAGAGTTACCCAATCTGCCCAAGATCGAGCAGGCCATGTAACATGGAGTTTGGCCTGTATGGTATTCCACACCTGGTTGGTAAATGGGCAATTAAATAAGAGGTGGTCGTGACTTTCATTCCCATGACACAAACCACATTGTGGAGGAACATTCAACCCAAATGACACGAGTCTATCAGCAGTGGCTAGCCTATTCTGAATAGCAAGCCAAGTGACAAAGCTGCATTTAGGTACGTGCGCAGAGAACCACACTACCTTATGCCATAGAACCTTAGGAAAGGGATTTCTCAATTTGTTCCATAAGGATGCAATTGTGAACTGACCATTGGAAGTAAGAGTCCACTTTATTTGATCTGGCCCATTCAACCTGGACTGAATTAAAGGTGGTAGAGTGTTTCTCACCTCATTTAGTTCAAATGTTTGGGTGATGGGAAACACCCAATTAGAACCTTCTATTATGTGAGAGACAAAGGCATCTTGAGGGATGCCAGATTCATATACCATTCTAGACCAAATCTATCCATTAAAGATATTTTGCAAAGGAGAGCTCTTCTTTTTTTTTGGTTAAATCAGCTTGAAATTAAAAAGGAGGGGCTAACCGAATATACAGCCTACAAGGGGCATACCCCAGGAAGACAAAGGAAAAGAAAAGAAAGAAAAAAAGATAAAAAGAAAGGATAGAGAGCCTATGCCAAATGGCTACATAGGACTAATGGTAAATGAAACACCTGTTTCCTACCCATCTGATAGAGGGATACAAAACAGATAGCAAAGGGGTTACACATTGTGCAACCTAGCAAAACCACGACAAAGAAGAATAAAATTGCGAACAACCTTGCAATAGAACGATATTTACAAAAGTGTATAATATGTAGACATCAACTTGAAGCATTCCGGACAGTCAACACGTGTCAAACCAAAAGCAGCCACCATCCAAAACTTCTGCAGACCAAAATATAAGACCGAAGGGGCAGCCGTGTGAAAAGCAGAGCTGCAAAGCAGCTGGTCACTGCTGCTCATTGCTGCAGCAGGTAGCAGCAGCTTAACAGATCAGCAGCAGCAACAGCACACAGCAAAAGCAGCACCAAACTACCAACAGCAGCACCAAACTACAACAGCAACGGCTAGGCAGCAGGTATAACAGAGTAGGGAAGCTGGACAATAGCTATCAGTGCTTCTCAAGGTTTGCAGAAACTAAAGCAGAACACATGAATCTATAACAGAACAGCGGCCAAATAAGGCCGTAGCATGACAAAGGCAGCTGATCAGCAACTACATCTACGCGTGACAGATAGTAGCAGATACAGAAGTGCAACAGCACCATACGCATTTGGCAGCAAAGTAGAGGTGTAAAGATAATCAGTTGACTAATCTTTGCTTTGCTGATGACCTAATGATATTTTGCAAAGGAGAGCTTCCATCTATCAAACACATCCGGAATGCATTGTCCGAGTTTGAGGCTCTTTTTGGACTCTCCCCTAGCCCAAGGAAGAGTAGCGTATTCTTTTCTGGTGTTAGTGTGGGAGTTAAGGAAACTATTTTGCAAGAGCTTGGATTCAATGAGGGTTCCCTACCAGTGAGATATTTGGGAGTCCCATTACTTTCAACTAAACTCAAGGCTATCAATTGTCAAAGATTGGTAGATAGTATCACTTCCAAAAGTAAAAGTTGGACTAATAGGGACCTTACTTATGCTGGGAGAGTGCAGCTTATTAAGAATATTTTCTTCTTAATGCAAACATATTGGTCCTCCCTGTTCATTGTACCAAAAAAGGTCATTAAGGAAGTTGAATCTATCCTTAGAGCCTTTTTGTGGTCTGGCACTGACCTTAAAAGAGCTGCGCTCCCAAGGATTCTTGGTTTCAAATCTATGGAGGTTTGGAATAAAGCTGCGATTGCCAAACATATATGGTTCTTGATTTGAGGGGGAGAACAATCAATGTGATGTCAATGGGTTAAATCCCTTTTATTAAAAGGAAGGAACTTTTGGAGTCTTAAGATGCCAAGTGATCCCTCTTGGGTCTGGAGAAAGTTACTTAACCTAAGAACCTTAGTTCAGCCCTTCATACTTCATATTATTGGCAATGGGGATATCATGTCCCTATGGCATGATCATTGGCATCCTTTAGGCCCATTGTTGAATAAGTTTGGTTCAAGAATTGTTTATGATTCTGGACTTCCCTTGAATGCCAAACTGTCCCAAATAATTCTCAATTCTGCTTGGGCATTCCAAGTCACACAAACTTGGGAGTGGAATGAAGTCAGACTTCAGCTTCCCCCATTGAGAGGTGCAAGGGACCAAATTAGATGGTCTCTTTACTCAAATGGACAATTTAGCATTGCCTCTCTAGGGGACAAATTGAGAAAACCATTTCCCAATGTAACTTAGCATAAAACAGTTTGGTTTTCAGGCCATATCCCAAAGTGCAGCTTCATTACATGGCTTGCCATCCAGGGTAGGCTTTCCACTGAGGATAGACTTGTGCTTTTTGGGATTAAATCTAATTCTCAATGCAGCTTCTGCCAAGGTAGTGAAAACACAAAGGAACTTGTAACTTGCATTTTAGACATCCGGGACGAGTTGAGAGCTTCTCTCTCTAGGAATAGAGAGAGAATGCACTCCCCTGACTTTCGTCATCCGATTTTGCTAAAAATCATCTATTAAATCTGATATAGAGGTAAATTAATGCTCTAATCAGAATTCTTCTAATTTTCGACCTCGGTTTTGCTTCGTGGTTATTCCAAAATCAGCTCCGAAGATTTAAACAAGTCTTCCAGCTTCTGCATCTTTCAATAGCTGGGTTTTGTTACCCATCAACATCTGGATTCGTTACCCATCAACACCAGAGGTGGGTCGCGCGACGAAGGGTCGGAGGTGGGGTTCGTCCATGGGCAGATTCTGCCCCTCGTTTTGGTTCGGCCGGCACGGGTGTTCTTCATCCGATTTTGCAAAAACATCCCCAAATCTGATATAAAGAGCTGGAGACCTAAGCTCGTCTTCCAGCTTCTGCATCTTCAAGGATTCGATAAGAGGTGTAGCTTTGTTCGGCCAAACCTAGTCACAAGCTATACTAGATGTACTGTCGGTTTGCTTCTCAAAGAGCTCGCCTGAATCAGAAACCCAAAATCAGTTTGGGTCCTGCAATTTCTAGATCTCGTGGTCTGTTTTCCAGTTCTCGTGGGTGGCCTCTTCTCCAATTCACTTCATATCAAAGGACGGTGCTCGTCCACGGCTGTCTTGGTGGGTACTATTACTCAACAGATTCGGTTCAAGGCTACTCAGGTTAATCGGTTCAAAGCTACTCTGTTCAAGGCTACTCTAGCACAGGGACAGCCATGGCTGTAGATTTAAACTGCCGGCGGTGGCTTGCCGGACATGCCGGGTGGGCAGTCAACATTCCCAGGTTGGGCCTCGCCGGTGAGAATATACTCTGACAGTCGTATGACAGTAGGGGCAAACTTTAAAGGCATGATCAATGGGAAGTAAACTGCGTATTGGGCAGTCTAATTTTGCTGCAATATTATTACAATCAGTAGATTCGCATTGAGAAACTCGATCGGGTAGTCATCTGTTTGGACTGAGATCGGGTTAATTAGTATTCCTTATTTGTCTTAAGAATCGACTGGAAGCTGAAGTTGTGCCATGTTGGTTTCAATGGAGTTTTGTGTTGATTGGTATTAAAATTAGAATAGCTTGTTCATAATCCAAGTTTCTTTCCTTCTTTGGGCCGTATGTTCTATTGTAGTAGGTCTGTGATCGTGCCAGTCCTTACTAGATTCGTGGTGATTCGCTGATTGAAAGGGATGGTTTGGTTACTTCTGCAGTCTTGCGTGCCTTCGTTTGTGACCAGATGATTTGGTGGTAATGCACTGTTAATGGAGGACATATTCGAGGCCCTTGTACTGTCTCTCTTTTAGGTTATAGTGAGCCTTGTGTACTAGGTTGAGAGCGTATTAGACCGGTTGGAATGGACATGTTGTGCAAGGTACTTGGGGAGGTAGCCTTGTCAGATGTCGTCATCACCGGATCGAGCCTCTCTCGGAGCCCGGTCCTTTGCTGTAGCTGTTCCTCAAAAGTGGGTACTATACTTGATACTTCTGTGCTAGGTTGGAGCATTGAAATCTTGGTCAGCTTATCCCATCTCTGGAGACATGTGGCTATGGGTTTTGGTTGAGGGCAGATTGTTCTAGTGGGCTTTGGAAATATGGATGAGAGTGTGCTAGTCTGGATGGAATGGACGTGGTGTGCAAGATTGGGCCTCCTGTCGGATGTCGTCATCCCCAGTTCGAGCCTCGTCTCCGTGCCTAGTTACTCTGTAGCAGCTGTTCAACCTCCCCTAGATGCCAAGGTGCTTTGTAGCGCAATTATTCAATGATGGTTCAACGTCTCCTTCTTCGACAATGGCTATTTATCTTATTTCCTAGTCTGGCGGGATGTGCCAGGATATAGTTAATTTTCTTGTTATTTCTTTTTGCTTCATTTCGCTTTCATTCATATCATACCCGTTGTGCTATCTTTCCTTACAGATGGATAGTGCAATGGGGTATGATATCAAAACACAATGCACGTTTGTCGCATTCCTTACATTATCCTACTCTCCATGCGGGTTGTGCATAGATTATCTCTTTTTTTCTTCACTCTTCTTTTTTTCTTTTTTCTTTCCTCCTGGGGTATGCCCCACGTCGGCTGTACATTCAGTTAATCTTTTTTAATTTCAAGCTGATTTACCCAAAAAAAAAAGTAGTGAAAGCCATGACCATTTGTTCTTTAATTGTGTATTCTCCACACAAGTTTGGAAAGCTATATTAGCAAAAATTGATGAGAGGTGGTCACCCTGGCCATGGGCAGCCCTCATTTTTTTCGGGTAAAATAGCTTGAAATTGAAAAAGAGGCTAACCGAATATACAGCCTACAAGGCCCCAGGAGGAAAAGAAAGAAGAAAACAGAAAAAGTATACCCCAGGATGATATGTGATGTCTCCAATCCATCTAGTAAGAGGGAAGGAAAACAATGCCATAATGACCACAACAAAATAGGATACGACCAAGTATGTCGCTTAGCTATACAATCATATCTGGATCGAAATGTAGCAGCCAAAAGGCATTACAATTACAGCAGCAAACATATAGCAGTAGCAACAGCAGCAGGTAGCATCATTGACAACCATGACAGACACAAAACAGGCAGTGACGGCACTGGTCAGTAGCAGCTAAAGGGTTTTTTTTTTCCAGATTTATACATCCATAAAATACACAAGATTGCATAGCTAATCCACAGGATACACCATCTTGGCTTGAAGTAGAGCGAGACACACACAGTAACAGAAGCAATCAGCAGCGGCCGAGATGCCATAGCACAAAGGCTGATCAACTGCTCGATGCAGCACAGACAGCAGCAGCAACTATGAACCATAAGCTACTAGAAGCAGATAGCATTCAGATTAACAGCAAAACAGCAGCAACTCTAATCGGACAGAGCAGTAGCAACAAAGGTTCCTCCATGACATAGCAGTAGCCGATCTTAACAAGCAGCTGTAATTCAAAGGAAATCTAAGGACAAGCCCCCTAGGAAAGCTGGAACAACCCAAGGGAGTACCCCCCATGGGTAGGTACAAAACAAAGGGATATACCCCCAATCTCACAACTACTAAGCAAATACAACTTTATACCTTATAAAACAAAGTACCAATGGTACGCTATGGTAAACCCCAATACACAAGTAAAGCATGCTTAATGGAATAGGCCAAATTTGAAATCAATGCACTGAAGTATGCATCATTGAATCTATAGCGGTCAAGTATCCTTCATATAAAGCACTAAGTAACAGAGACAAAACATGCCTACAGAGCAGTAACAAAAACAGGCTCAAAAGGTAGATCAGAATATCTAGATCTAACAGAGAGAAGAACTGGAACTGATTTCCTAGGAATATGTGGTCCTGACCATCAACTCCCTCGGAAAACTCACTCCTCCCTCTCTACTTTTTTCAGAAACTAAAGGCTATGGATCCATCCTACTCCCTCCACTAAACCTCTCATAATGCCCCCACTAGTTATTACCTCCACTCTCAAAGAATAGATGAGGCCCAATCACACTCTCACTGGGAAACACAGATTGTAGTAAATGCTTACGACTAAACTCTCAACACAAGTGATCCCTCATGATCCAGTATAGAAACCACCAGAGGATAAGATAACTACCTGTGTAAGTAGGAGTAATAACCGACTTACTATGCCGAATGATTGTGATGACCTCCATGTGTGAACTTGCTCTCTTTGTATGATTAAAGTTTTGGCAGCTGAGATGTTCTGTACAATAATTGAATGATGCAGCCAGCAACTAATACTATCTCTTGCTGAACTGTGTTTAGATCCTGCTCTCCTGATCATGGAGGATTAATGTAGCTAGGGGAAGCTTTGAAAGCACTCCCCTTGAGCTATGACTTGCAAATAATAGCAAATGAGAAATAGTGCCCCTCGGTTCAAAAAAGAAATAGTGCCCCTCAATCTAAGAAGTATGTCCAAGTCAAACATGAATGTTCCACATAGAGAGTAAATGAGTAGGCCCCTTGAAGGAAAGGGACAACAACCTGCATCAAACTTCATTCTAGATTTTGTTAGCAACCACTCCCGGAGGGCAACTAAGATTTTGAAACTTTCTATGATTCCTCTCAAGCCACAATTGGTGCACATACACTGTGAATACTAACTTAGCAATAGAGGTTGCCAATGATTTACCCTTTAAAGTGGATAATTTACTTATCCACTGAGGCTAAGCAGCCATTCCTACCATACGAGGGGTCTTAGGGGACAGCATTCCCCTAATCTGAGTAGCCATAGGCAGTCAAAGAATAGATGATCATGTGATTCTACACCCATACACAGACTACAAACAGAGGAAGATTTCATGCCAAACATGACTAATCTATCCTCAATAGATAACTTATTCAAAATGGCCATCCAAGAGATAGGGATGTGTCCTGAAAATCATACCACTTTGTGCCCATTGATAGTAGGAAAGTGTGTTCTCAATTGATTCCAAAGAGAGGAAATGGTAAACTTTCCAGAAGCATTGAGAGTCCAAGAACACCCATCTCTAATTGCATAATTAATGGGGACACCCTGAAGATCAGATCTTACATCATTAAGTTCAGGAGATTGAGTCATTAGGAAAGCCCACTGGTTGTTCCTAATAATAGTCTACACAGTGACATCCTTGGGAAGTATTCTAGGGCCAAACCTAGGCAGAAGTGGTCCAAGGGGATGCCAATTGTCATACCACAAAGAAGTTAATTGGCCATCTCCAATTTTGTACTTTATATGAGGTTGAATGACTGGTCTGAGATTAAGGAGTTTCCTCCAAACCCAAGAGGGGCACTTGGAGTCTTAACACTCCAAAAACTCTTACCCTTGAGTAAGTAAGACTTGACCCAAGCTACTAGTATGTACACACTTCAAAATGGTTACTCCGATGTTACCAAAGATTAAAGCATAAGAGATTCCCTTGTCCTTATAGGTGCTCACCAACCAATGACACCCTCAACATACTTACCTCCCTCTCTACTTTTCACACAGGACAAAGAAGAATGGCCCCACCTTCTCCCTCCATTTGAACTCACATAATTACCCTACTATATATTATCACCTCTCAAAGAAATGGGGAAGCAATCACACTACTCACAGTCAACACACAAATATTAGAACCGAAGGAAAGTGATAACAGCTACCCCCAAATGGAGTAGACAGCCTTCAACGTTATCCGCACATTAGACCAAAATTTATCAGCACACAAACAGAGGCAGAATCAGCTACTTGAGAGTACAGTATTTACCTTGTACATAGAAGTAAAAGTATTCAGAATTCAGTCCCTCCACAATAACTGCATCCGGCATTTCCCCAGGGTAAATTACTTGCTAAGGAGATAAGGGTAGGAAAACAAATGAAATACTCAAGAAGAATTAATTTCCATTCACACCAATATAATGTTAGCTACTAAGATTCCATTCATTTACCACCCAGTCAGCTTGAGACTGTGGCAGCGCTTGTAATGATAAAAGTCTCGCCCTCACCATCGAATAGATTTTATGAGCAACTACCTCTCCAGAACAAGATGTGCCTTGAAATTTCCTTATATTCCTCTCAATCCACACATGATAAACTGTAGCTATAAATACTAGTTTGGTAATTACAACCCTCAAAGATTTACCCTTTTTGTTTGAGAGAAAAGTGACCCACTCAGACCATGGACGAGAGTGCCAACATACATGAAGTTTGGTAAGCATATTCTCCCACACCTGTTGAGAGAATGGACAATTAAAAAAGAGGTGGTCATGACTTTCACTTCCCTGACAAAAGCTACATTGAGTGGAGTTTTTTTTTTTTGGGTAAAACAGCTTGAAATAAAAAGAGGCTAAACGAATATACAGCCTACAAGGGGCATACCCCAGGAGGACAAAGGAAAAACAAAAGAAAGAAAGAAAAGGTGAAAGAAAATACCAAGAGCCTAAGCCAAACGGCTACAAAGGTCTAAAGGTAATAGAACCACCTGTTTCCTACCCATCTGATAGAGGGATACAAAACAGATAGAAAAGGATTACACATTGAACAACCTTGCAACCTTGCAGCCTTACCGAATTTACGAAAAAGTAAGATAATTAGACATCACCTTGACTCAATCTAGACATTTAACGCGTGGCAAGCCAATGGCAGCTACAAACAGCAGCAGCAGCGGCAAACTAAAAGCAGCAGCAGCAGCACCAAGTAGCATACGCAGCACCAAACTGAGGTTTAAGAACAGTACACTACAGCAGTAGACCATCCTTGAACAGGTCATATCAGGTGCAATAGTAACGACCAGAATGACAGAAGCAGCAATTGCTGCCATATCAGGTGCAATAGTAGGCTAAGAAGTTGGTAGCAATCGTGCTTGGGGGTGCTAGATTGCTGTCCAGCATAGCATTGAAGTAACAGCAGATCGTTGATCAATAGTAGCCGATCGTTCTAGCTACTGATCAGCTCTGAAAACCAGCATAACAGTAGCAGCAGTTGCTGCAGTAGCAGCAACATGTTGTCACATCACAGGCAGCATGGTTTTCCAGAAAACACAAAGATAATAGCAGCAGCTAGAGGTTCAGAACAGGTTCAGAACAGGGCAACTACACAGCTAGGGACATGCCCCCTAGCAAAAGCATAGACAGCCCAAGGGACAACCCCCCAAGGGTAGGTACAAACAAACAAACAAACAAAGGACAGCCAGAACCTGCCTAGATGTCATACAGTATAAGGACTGCCTAACAGTTTAGAACCAACCTAAAACTGAACAAAACTTGCAGAAGCAGGCAGCTATAGCTCAGAACAGCATGTACACAGCCAAAACAGAACAATCCCAATTGCTCAACCTCTAAAAAAGGAAGCAATGAGAAGCAACCCAATTGCTCAACCAAGAAGCTAGGATATCAAAGCATCTCCCTATTGCAGTCAACAGCACATGATTAAGAGCTTAATTATGCTTCACAGTGCAGCAACAAAGCAATGTCAGAACAACAAAATTAAAACCCACAGTGGGCTGAATACGGACTAGCCACCTGGACGGAAATGGACTAGCAACAAAACAGTAGCAGAAAACAGAAGCTACATACTCTGCAAATTAATGTAACTGGCCTATTGCTTTTTCTGCTCCCCATCTAACTCCCTCGAGGCCTAACTCACCAAAATCTACAAGCAATAGGAAGGACCTTAACTCCCTCAGCACTCCCTTACAAGAAGACTCCCACTAACTTTTATCTCCTCTCTCAAAAAATTGGGGCTCAAGCACACATCTCACAGGTCTCACATATGCTGATACACACAGATCCAAGGGAAGAGGCAGAGAATTGAGATAACCAGATTTTAATTCACCTACACTAGCTGCACAAACAAACTAAATGTAAAGATTAAGGTAGATACCTTATAAGTAGAAGTATTAACAGTCAATTGTCTTCCTTTGTAGCTTGATAGCCACCTTCAAGGATGCCAATTCAGTGAACAGCTTGAGCATTTAGCAGTAATAGGAGGCATAAGAGGGTGGGGTTCCTGAAGGATTCTGAGCTGGACAGCCAAAGCAAGAGAGAAGGAAAGACTTCTGAACTGAACCTCCCAAACATAAAGGCTGCCTCCCAACTCCCTCCACTCTCCCTCACAAAATGTCTCCCGCTAATTATTACCTCCACTCTCAAGAAGATTGAGGCTCAAACACACTTCTCACAGCTTCTACATATAGTGGCACACTCAAGGGCTCCAAGGAGCAAAAGTAATTACCGAGCATCTCAAATTCCAGAACCTGCTAGCCTCCTGACATCCAAACTTCAGAAACCTGCTAGCCTTCTTAAACATGCTCATAATGGAACTGCCATGAACATTCTCAGAACACAATTCATTATAGGATTTGGAAAACAAATGTATCAATTGAAGCAATAATCACACAAGCACATTATACTCCAAGCGACAAAATTATTATTCCATAGTTATTCCCCATTCTCTAACAAACCTAGTATCCTGTGAACCATTGGGCAACTTGGGCAATGACAGTAGTCTACCTTTAACCATGTTATAGATTTTGTGAACTACTAGTTCCCAGGTGCTAGATTTAGCTTGAAACTTCCTCATATTTCTTTCAAGCCAAAGGTGATACACCGTAACAGTGAAGACCAGTTTAGTAACAACATTCTTAAGGGATTTCCCCTTAAAGGTAGAGAGGTGTATAATCCATGCTGCCCAAGATTGAGGGGGCCACCTCTCATCAATCTTAGCCAGCATAGCATTCCAAACCTGTGTGGAAAACACACAATTAAAAAACAAATGATCATGGCTTTCACAACCATGACAAAAGCTGCATTGGGAATTAGGCTTAATCCCAAAAAGGACTAATCTATCCTCAGTGGAGAGCCTACCCTGAATGGCCAACCATGCAATGAAGCTGCATTTTGGGATATGACTAGAAAACCAAACAGCCTTATGCCAAGAGACTTTGGGAAATGGCTCCCTCAATTCTTCCCATAGAGAGGAAATGCTGAACTGGCCATTTGGGTTTAGAGTCCATCTGACTTGGTCCCTTGTACCTCTCATTGGAGGAAGCTGATCACGAACTTCGTTCAGCTCCCAAGATTGTGTGATTGGGAATGCCCATACAGAGCTGAGAATTATTTGGGAAACTTTGGCATTCAATGGAAGACCAGAATCATCAACTATTCTGGAACCAAACTTCCTCAACAAAGGGCCGAAAGGATGCCAATGATCATGCCATAGAGATGTGTTATCTCCATTGCCTATAACATGGAGTATGAATGGTTGGACTAGAGTTCTTAGATTAAGTAACTTTCTCCAAACCCATGAGGGATTACTAGGCATTTTAATACCAAACAGCATAAGTCTATCAGAAGTGGATAGTCTTTGCTGTATAGCCAGCCAAGTTATGAAGCTACACTTTGGTATGTGGCCCGAGAACCATACCAATTTGTGCCACCCAACTTTGGGGAAGGAAGTTCTCAATTTATCCCATAACGATGCAATTGAGAACTGACCATTTGCATTAAGAGACCATCGAATGTAATCTGACTCGTCCAACCTGGATGAGAGAAGATGTGTATGATAATCTGATATGGCTTCTGCTATGAGTTATCTGATATGGCTTTAAAGTAGAGAGGATGTGTATGATAATCCTTGGATTTTGTGGCTTCATCTATGTTCTCTCAATTGTATACCTGGTGTTCCAATGAAGACTTCCTTTTGCTACTAATTGTTGTTCCCTCAATAGATGTTATCTTGTTGGGTCACATGCTGCTTTTGTGGCTCCATCTATGTTGTTGTAGTGGTGGCAGCTAGCTGCAGCTTTTTTGACTATATTGAATTCAATCCGGCCGTGGTTGGCCTTAATATCATAGCTCAGATTGTTGTTAAGTTACTTGATGTATTTTCTTGCTTTTCTGTTTATAGTAGCTTTCTAGGGGGTTTGTCCCTAGGAAGCTTACTAGTAGCTTTCAAGTTGTTTGGCCTATCCTTGGGGGTTGTCCCTTGGATTGATATGCTTTTCTAGGGGGTTGTCCCTAGCTTCATTTTGGATCATTTTCTTCTGTTCTGCTGCTCTGTTGTGCATCATTTTCAAGTAGTGCTACTAGGTACAATTAGTTCATATGCTGCTTCAGTTTCGTTTGCTGCTGGTCTGTTACTGTTTTGCTGTCCGTTGCCGCTGAGGACAGAACTGGGAGCACTTGTTAATGTTTTGTTAGCTTTTGCTGCTCTAGCATGGATTTTATGGTCCCAACCGTGGGACTTTAATGTGGATGAAGTGCAGAACCTCAATTTTGGAAGTTATTTTGGAAGTTGTTTGCTGGCTGTTTAGTATCGTACCAATGTATAGTGTGTCTTGTGCATGCATATGTTTTGCGCCATGTGTAATCATTTGTCATTTGTTTCGTTTCCCTCTATTAGATGGATAGGAAACAGATGCGTTATTTACTTCTAATTCTATGTAGCCATCTGGCGTCGGGTTTCTCTTTGTCTTATTTTCTTTTCTTTTCCTCCTGGGGTATGCCCGTTGTAGGCTGTATATTCGGTTAGCCCTTTTTAATTTCAAGCTGTTTTACCCAAAAAAAAAAGTAAGACTTGACCCATTGACACCACATAGATTGTTACCCCCCCCCCCCCCCCCCCCCCCCCCCCCCGAGACAAGGAACCAAATGTGTTTGGCCACAGCTGCCTTATTCCAGATCTCCATAGATTTAAAACTCAACGCACCTTCCTTAACAGGGGAACATAGGTGTTCCCATGAGACTTTGGCACCAGTCCTCTTAATAGCAGGACCAGACTAGAAGAATGCTCTAAGGATTGATTCAATCTCCTTAATTACCTTCTTGGGGATAATAAAGAGAGATGACCAATAAGTTTGCATTGAGAAAAGTATTGACTTTATCAATTGTATCCTTCCAGCATAAGACAGATACTTATGGGTCCATGCTTTGGTTTTGGTTACAATCCTATCCACTATGCCTTTACAGTCAGTGTGTTTGAGCTTGGTAGATAGAAGAGGTACCCCCAAGTACCTAACAAGTAAAGACCCTTCTCGAAAACCCAAATTATTGAGTATGGAAGATTTGATGGTAAGATTAACACCAGAAAAGAAGATGTCACTCTTAGTAGGGCTTGGAGAAAGGCCAGACAAGGCCTCAAACTCAATCAAGGATTGTTTAATGTAATTAATAGAGCTGACTTCACCTTTGCAGAAGATCATAAGATCATCTGCAAAGCATAGATTGACAAGTTTGGCAGAACTACATTTCCAATGGAACTTAAAATCAGGGAGAAGAGACTTTTCCCTAAGAATGCAGGTCAAGACCTCCATTACGATTACAAATAAGTAGGAAGACAAGGGATCCCCTTGTCTTAACCTTTCTATCTAGGAATGTATCCTATTGCTTCCCCTCGAAGCACAAGGAGTAATTTGCAGTGGTAACACAAGCTTTTAACCATTGAACCATCTTAGGATGCAAATTCATGGAGGCTAGAACATCCCAAAGGAAATCCCATCTGACATTGTCATAAGCCTTCATAATATCCACCTTCATGGCACATCTAGGGGATGGGAGTGTTTATGGTAACCTCTCATTAATTCCTGAGTAAGGAATATGTTATCAGCAATCCTCCTACCCTGTTCAAAGCCAGATTGGGCAGGATCAATAATATGGTAAGACTGGTTTGATTTTATTGGCCAGGATTTTAGCAATACACTTATATACTACATTGCAACATGAGATTGATCTGTAATCCCCCACCTTGGAGGGGTTGGGGATTTTAGGCACCAAGGCTGCGGAAGTAGCATTAGCTTTCTTCAGAAGTTGACCAGATCTAAAGAAGAGTTCAACAACTGAGGTCACTTCATGGCCAATCATAGGCCATGCCTTTTGGAAAAAGGCTGCATTGTATCCATCTGGGCCAGGACCTTTTTGAGGATTAAGAGACCAGAAAGTATCCTTGATCTCTTTATCTATCACCTCAACCACCATATCCAAACTTTGAGAAGGTGAGAGTCTCCTAGCAATAAGTTGGCCTACTCTGGCAGATCCAGAATAATCGATCAGATGTTTGGTACCTAACAAATTAGTGTAGTAGTTGATGAAGGTTTGCTTCACCAACTCAATGTCTTGTGTGACAGAGCCATCCTCTAGAACCAAGTTAGAAATTCTGTTCCTATTCCTGGAATTAATAATAGTTTTGAAGAAAAAGAAGTACATTGATCCCCCAACTTTAACCACTAAATTCTTGACTTTTGCTTAGCAAAACTTTCTTCCACTCTAGCAAAAATAAGGTATTGTTTACACACAGATCTCATTCAGTGGCCTGCTTAGAGGGGTCATTTAGGTGAGAACCAAGTTCTCGTTGGATGGCTTCCAATTGTTGTTTAAGAGAGGCCACCCTTGCTGACAAATCACTAAACTCATTAGTGTTCAATTGTTTTAAGCTCTCCTGTAATTGTTTCAGTTTCTCACAAACACAGTACATTGGATTACCCAATATTACCTTCCTCCAAACCTGCTGGACAGATTCTATGAATTTAGGATGCTTAGCCAGAAAATTAAAGAACCGAAAAGGCCTGCAACTAGTGTGCATTTGCACTTGCACCTGCATAACATTAGCATATTTCAAATAGTCAAATTTTCAAAGCGAAGTTTGCATAATTTATTCATGTTGTACCTCTGGCGGCTCGGTGACTGGAGTAGCAGCTGGCTCAAGGGCAGGGCGGGTCTGTAACGTCTTCCCTCGGGCCCAATCACGCAAAAGCTTGTGCATTCCCAGCATTCTCATAATGGCTGACTCAGCGCATTCCTGCGATTCCTAAAAATTGCGTACAAATTAAAGCATAATGTCGAAGCATCAAAAGTCAAATTGCATGTTATTAAATCAATTGTTTTACCGGATCTGGAAGACTCATATCTAGGCAAGGAAGGCGGGGGATATCCACAATCGCCCGAGCGCCTGTCCGATCCCAGACACTTATCTCCCATTTCAATTCTGGTATCCCTGGTGTCTCTAGAGTGTCCTTGCTCCTCGTTGTGGCCTCCACGCTACCTCTCCCTCGACCTCAAGAGTTGGCACCTCGACCTCGTCCTCTAGCTCTTTGAGAGTGACCACCACGATCACCTTCTCCTCCGGCCTCAGCTTTGGCTTCGAAAGCGGCTCTCCTAACCTCAATTTCAGCCACGCGTCTTTGGAGCTCTTGCTCCACTCCCAAGCTTATAGCCAAATATTTTTCTTTGTACGCCTTGTAATCCATCGTTCGACTCAAAAGCCCCTCCAAGTTAGTGTCTGGCACCATAAACTGCTCAAGCTTAGCACGTGTGTAGGTATCAGTTCTCTGCAATCTAGGAGGGAGTGGTCCAGGTACTACAAACACCGAGAGACTTAGTGTTTGGCACCATAAACTGCTCAAGCTCAGCGCGCGTGTAGGTATCAATTCTCTACACTCTAGGAGGGAGTGGTCCAGATACTACAAACACGGAGAGACTAAGTGACTGGCGAGTCACCCGATCCCCCAGGTACCATTGCCAACCCAGGGGACACTCCAGCAATACCCTACTTCGTGTCACCTCTCGACTCCTCACTAGGCACTCTGCCTCTAGCCTATCCTAGCATCTCCAATGAACCTGCATTCAAGATGTTCATGTCAGTAATCAAATTAAGTAAACCAAAGTTTAAGCATTTGAAAGATGCAAGGCAAGACACATACCGAAACACCTGACAGATTGTCTAACCAGCGTCTAAATGTCATCACCTCACACCTCCGATCTTTGGTTTTTCCTATATTCTTTATTCCAAACTAGACCTCGAGGAAACAAGTTTGGATCTTTGCAAGTATTCTCAGGAGGAAACATCCCCAGCACTTCGTAAGCCCAAAGCTGCATCGTTTTCAATCAAAATTCAAGTCAATTGCTTTTAATTCAATTCAAATCAATTTTACTCGTCAATCAATAAGCAATAAAGGCGTAATTGTACCTCGACAACTCTCCAGTAACTGCCAACTATTTCGCCAATGCAGCAAGAAGCAGCTCCCAGAAAGCAGTACAAGGTGCACAGCGCAGCGCCTCCCCAGTCAAATCTTCCTGCTGCTCTCAAATCCACCAAAGCCGCTAAGTAACTGAGATGCACGCATGTTCGTCTGTTCAGGAACAGAGAAGCCCCGAACAAGTATAGCAAGTAAGGT
This sequence comes from Rhododendron simsii, assembly GCA_014282245.1. NCBI lineage: Eukaryota > Viridiplantae > Streptophyta > Magnoliopsida > Ericales > Ericaceae > Rhododendron > Rhododendron simsii. Next base: position 23,291,976 of record CM024955.1, read on the forward strand.
CAGGCCATTTGAGCCGCTTCCTCGTCACTCTCTGGCTCGTGATCCCAGTACGATGTAAATTGGCCATATGTTGCTAGCCCGCCACTATGAAGTGGGACTCGCCCGAGGAACCATATCAAGGCCTCGACAATGATGAGCCATCGTGCTGTTGGACCACTGTCTTGCAATACACTTGACATGGGGAGTACATCTTGGCTCTAGTCCGAGAAACCCTTTTGAGACCAAAACCAGCCTTATGCACTTGTACAAAACCATAGAACCTTCCCAATTAGGACAGGAACCCGTGGTTAGGACTTATGTGATATATCCTGTTTATGTGCTTCCCTTTTCTGTACGTATATATCATTCATGCATCATTGCATTTTGCAGGCTAGAGGATAGGACTCCTTTAGGATTCGGTTGGTCTAGGAGACCTTAAATCTATGGAGTTTGAGATACCTCCGGTGTTCGCCATGCCCGAACGGCCCTTCTAGTCTGGCTCTAGCCTTAGGATGTGCTTGTATCTAGGCTCCGGCAACGTTGAGGAGATTGGCTCGGATGGTCAAGATAAGGAGATTAGCTCTGATTCCGAAGCATTCGGAATTTAACCTGCCTAACACGACTTACCCGTGGCTGCTGAAAGCCTTGGTACAATCATATCCTAAGTGAGATTTGGAGCTGAGGTAGGTCTTAAGATGTAGACGATGCCTACGACATTGCTTGGACATGATTCTCGGGTAGAATTTGAGCCGCCTTTTTGCTTTAATGTCAGTTCTGAAACATTTGAAAGACTTCACCCAATTGAAACTATCTGGCTCAAAGGGCGGTTCACAAAGAGAAGCTTAGACGCCGGTAGTGATATCTGAAATGGTGGGTCAAAGGAATGAAATAGGAGAAATCAGGCAGGCTATGGTTGACCTAGAAGATCAACTCAGGCAGTCAATCACGAACATAGATGGTCAGCTCAAGTTAGTCGTCACCGACGTCCAAAAGAACATAACAATGAAGTTCGAATCAATGCAAGAAATCAGTAACTGCCTACCAGCCAAATCTACTTCGAGTCCAGAATCATCGCTCGCCAGGGATGCGCCTACCACTGACCCCCAAGTGGCAGATTGATAGCCAAAATCAGCAAACTCGAGGAATCTATCCTCGAAACAGAAAGAATGCGGAAGAGTCAAATAGATATGGATCGTTTAAGTCTATTTCCCAATGCAAAACTGCCTGAGAAGTTTAAAGGGATGGACTTTGCCAAATTTGATGGGACTACTGATCCAAAGGCTCACTTGCTAGGGTATCGGTCCTTTTCCATGCGAGGGGTTGAAAAAGACGCCATGGCTCAATTGTTCCACGAGTCACTTACTGGCCCGGCTCTACAATGGTTCCTTTCCTTGGCACCCTCGAAAAAAAAAATGTGGGAGGACATTGGAATGGCTTTTGTGTCTCAATACGACTTCAACGTTGAGCAATGACCACCAGAGAACTTGAGAACACCAAAATGGGTGAAAATGAGAGTTTCGCTGACTATGTAAAAAGGTGGAGAGCCAAAGCTGCCCAAATGCACAATAAGCCAGACCTAAAAGAGCAGATACGTATCATCACTAAAAACCTACCCAGTGCCTTTGCCCCTTACATGGTTCTGTCGCAATCATCTCCTGATTTTGAGACCTTCTATGATTCTGGATTGGCCGTTGAAGAAGCACTTTGGGATGGTACTCTCGAGAAGAAAGAACTCGTCTTAGAAGGCAAGGGACTCCGTCCCGGCAATGGCGAAGTTCTTTTCGAAAACAGCAATACCTTCCACATCTGGAACTCCTCAAATGCCAAGTCTCTCGAAATAAACCATATAACTGATAAACCAACTCGCACCTTCACACAATTTAGCACATCCCTATCCACACTCTATTAACAGCTCCTCAAAGCCGGTCTCATCAAGCCACTCCTTCCAACTCTTCTACCCCAAAAGCTTCCAGCCTACCACGACCCAAATGCCATCTGCGCCTTTCACCAAATTCCTGGCCATGTTACTGATAAGTGTCACCGCCTCCGTCACAAAATTCAAGACCTTATTGATAACGAAACTATCCTTCCGTCACTAAAGGAATCAAGCACCTTGTCAAACCACCGCATTAACTACATCAACACCAGCTCCACTATATTTGACCCCACTCACTATATCATCCCTGCTCACCTACCCAAACCAATTGTACCCATTCCCGATGAATCCAGTATTTCAGTATTGAAGTTCGAACCAACAACGGAGCAAACAGAACTTAAAGAGTTGAGGAAGGTTGTGGAGGAAATGGGCCGAAAAATGGATACGCAAATGATCCAAATAGGGGCTTTGACACAAAAGATGGATAGTCTCCTCGCCTTTATAGTCTCGGATCTAAAGCAAAATGCTAAGGAAGACATGGATAAGCTCTCCGAAATGTTCAAAGGCCTAGCCAAAGCAAGCGAGGCCTACAATACACGCAAAGATTCCGGTGCCACAATGAACCCTCAACTCAATCGCAGAACCAAATCAAGGACTTTCTCCCATTTCTCTGAACAACAATCCCTGGTTTTCGAAAAGCTCCTCAAAGCTGGCCTCATCGTGCCGCTCCCTCTAGCTCCTCTAACTCAAAAGCTCTCAACATCCCATAACCCAGGTACCTTCTGCATCTTCCATCAAATGTTTGGCCATAACATAAACAATTGCATCCACCTTCGCCATGTTATCCAAGACCTCATTGACAACAAGGTCATTAAGGCACCTCCCCAACCAAAGCTAGACCCTGTGCCTAAGTGCAATCCTTGCATCAGTATCGCCTTCTCAGCAAAGAGGAGTAAAATGTCAAGAGCAAGGCAACTATCCAACTTTCCACGAGTTTTGGAAATCTTTGAAGTTTCGAGTCAAGTTTTCATCCTTGTTGTGTCAGTCTGCACTTCGAGTCTTTCATGCTTTCCGCTTTCATGTCTGTATGTTGTCAAAAAAAAAAAAACAGAAAGTCAGTTTCATAATCTTGAACTATATTGTGACCTGATTCCTTTACGGGATACGCTCCTATACCTAGCTGTCTCTCCACACGCTATCAATTCGGTGCTCATTCATCAGGAAGGACGAGACCACCAGCTTATTTATTATTCCAGTAAGACGATGACTCCTGCCTAGACACGCTACCTCCACTTGGAAAAGCTTGTTCTTGCCCTCATCTCGGAGTCCTAGAAGCTTGCTCCGTACTTCCCACCCGATCATCGTTCTCACCAAGTACCCTCTGTGGGCTACCACAACCCCCGGTGGATCGGGGCAGCCCGAAAAATAGAAGTTTTTGATATGAAAAATTGAAGAGTCACCACCCAAATTTAAGGTTTGCCACCCGAGAAACCGTTTTGATTGAAAATCGATTTTTGAATTGATAACCAGAGATTCATTTGAGGATTCGGAAGCCATATTACGAAGGGGGAAGGATTTCACAGCACCCCCCTCGCCCGATTTAAAATCGGTCTCTACTAAACATTTGCGGGATTTTTGAAAAATACTTTTAAAATACTTTTTGTTGCATTGTCTATCTTTCATCGAGCAGTTAGCACGTACTAAAAAGTAAAATAGTGTATACATGTGCTTGTGTACAATGTATATTATTGAAGTGATGCAAAACATGGGATAATGCATGAGAAGTGGAGATCAGCTTCTGAGATCACTCCCGAGCGCTCAGGAGTACTGCTGTCAGTTCCTACACACTTTGGTTAGACAAGCACACTAAAGAAATTGGAGCAAAATAAATATAGATCATTGTTCAGCAAACAAATTGAACAACCAAGAACTGGTCCTGGTCATCCAACTTTTGCTTCATTGCATTTGAAATCGAATTAAGAAAAGATAGATTCTGAAAGCACTGGAATATTCTATAATAAAGGCGTTGTAGATGGGTATCCAAGGAAGATGAGTGTGGGCTCCCCGTACCAGCACACGCCCAAAAAGACTCGCCACCTGGATTTTTGAGATGAATGATCTGAGAAACCGAGAGTTTGTTTGAGAGAAAAGGGGCTTTTAGTCTAGCGAAAACGTTAAGATTTTGGGTTCGGGAGCCACGTTACGAATGGGGAAGATTTTGTTGATAAAGCACCTCACTCGCCCGGTTAAACCGATCTCTACAAAACACTTTCAAAAGGGGAATTTTAAATATCTTTTGAAAAATTAAGATCTTTAATAAACATGTAAAGGGGGAAGGGACACAGGAAATATATCACGTTGGCATGCTTGTGGTGCAAACTGTACAATATGAAATGGATGAGCAATGTACAGAAAGTGAAATAATAGCACTACAGCAATCTGCCAATATCATGTGAAACACCGTGCGACAGACCGGATGCATCGCATGGTGTAACTAAAACGCCGTGCGGTGCACTTGTCTACGTATTCCAGAATCAGTTTGCTTTTACATGACAAAACAAACATAGGTCCGCAAAATAGTTTTTTATATTTTTTGAATTTCTAAAAAATGATTTACAAGACCATTTTGTTCATCTCATCATGTAAAGCAATGTTAAAAAGCTTTTTGATGTGTTAAAATAAAATAAAAAAGATGACTTTTAACATGAAACTTGATTCTGGAATGTACCCGCACAGAAAAGTAATAAACAGACTAAACAAAAAATAACATAAGAAAGAGTATGTACAAGAAATAAAATAAAGCCCGGTATAATACACTATGCCGTGCGGTGTCGTAAAACGCCGCACGATGTAGTGTATCAAGTGCAGAAACTATTTTTTGTGCTTTTTGAATATAAAGCTCGTTTGAGACCCAAACTCAGTATAGAAAGACCGAGAAGGGCCTCGATCGGCTCCCCCTCAAAGCCAAATGTGGTTTAACCCAAGGAATTTGTTTATACCTTTTGATTGAAGCTTGGATGTGCTTGAAGATGGAGAGTGGAGGTTGATTTGGATTGAGCTTTGAGAGAATTGTGAGCAAATGAGTGTAGAGAGAGAGAGAGAGAGAGAGAGAGAGAGAGATCAACTTGAGATTGATTTTGTATTAGCCCAACTTGCGAGTTGATGTAGAGAGAGAAAGAGGCGTATGGTGATGGGTGTACGGAGTTGTAGAGAGAGAATCAAGAGGGGGTCCTTTTTCTCTAAGAGGAGGGGTGTATTTATAGGAAAAAATATGCTTGGAGTGCACCCAAAGGCGAAAAATGTGAAAAACGTGCTCAAAAACAGTCTGCTAACGCGCAAGGGAATCTGTCAGACGCTCCTCCTGATAGTGTTTCAAATTTCAAAATGCCGAGTGGTGTATTGAAATCCCATGCGATGGAGTATTTTTTTTGAATTTTTTTGGTATGTCGTGCTGCATTTCTAAAATGTATTGCGACGCTTTAAAACGCCGCGCGGTATTGTGTGTCAACACAACACACCAAACTTCACAGGGGCACCCTGGACACTCCCAAACTCGGATTTGGGCGTGATTTGAAGTGTTGGAAACTTGTCGAATCCTCTTTCTAACCCAATTGGTTTCACTCAAAGACGTTTTATACATTGAAATGTGTGCCCATTTTACCATCGGTGTGTCATGGAAAAAGTTGTTTTTGACTAAGCAAATGCGTTTTTCTCTTTGCAATTGAACCAGGGGCCACGCTACATGTTTGGGAAGGGGTTTTCTTGAGGTTTAGAGAAGGAGTAGCAAAGGAGCAACAATCCAAGCCTTGAAGGTATATTTTTCCTTATTTCATCATCGGGGAACTTAAAAATTATTCGGAGGCCCAGATTGGGGTGTCTACAGTAGTCCCTCTTTGACAGAACTCAGATATCACTGTCAGATATGAGTGACATCAAAGAATAGACAACCTAATCCATCGCTCCAAAGTCTTTAAGTTAAATGCAAGAATGCAATAAAGGTGGGCGCGCTCATGGAGTTGCCTACGTACCCCATTATAGGGATCAGACCAACGTAGTTCGATCTGGACAATGCAAGCAAAACGAGTCCCGAAGGACAAATTAAATAGTAAACTTCAGAAGATTGAGGCTTGAGTGCCATGTTTCATCTTGATACGAGTCCTTGAGGGACTAAAATTGAGGCGAGTCCTCGGGGGACTAAAACTGAGGTGAGTCCTCGGGGGACTTAAAATTTGAGACGAGTCCTCGGGGGACTAAAATTGAGATGAGTTCTCGGGGGACCTAAAATTTGAGACAAGTCCTCGGGGGACTAAAATTGAGATGAGTCCTCGGGAGACATGCGACAAGTCCCAGAGGACAAAAATGCACCTTTTGACCAAGGCATGGTCATTTTGACAGATTTTAATGCTTAGATGGCGAAGAGACTTGAATTTTGAAAAGCTGGAATTTTCTTGAATTTGACTTGAAATTTGGAAATAGCTTTAGCTTGAATTTGAATTTGAATAGCTTGAATTATGAAAGTGACTTGAATTTGAATTTTGAAGAGCTTGAATTTTTGAAAGTGGCTTTTTTTTTGGGTAAATCAGCTTGAAATAAAAAAGAGAGAACCGAATATACAGCCTACAAGGGGCATACCCCAAGAGGAAAAGAAAAGAAAGAAAAGAAAACAGAGAAAATAGAGAAAGCCTACGCAAAAGGGCTAAATAGGACTACATGAAAATGGAACATCTGTTTCCCATCCATCCAATGGAGGGATACAAAACAGATGGCAAAAGGTATACAGTTAATGTAACCTTGAAAGAGTTGAGAATAACTTGATGGGCATCCGAATGACAAGAAAGCTTGAATTGAAGAACTTGAATTTTGAAAGACACTTGAATTGAATAGCTTGAATTTTGAAGAAGACTTGAATTTTGAAGAGCTTGAATTTTTGGAAATGATTTGAATTTGAATAGCATGAATTTTGAAAAGCTTGAATTTTTGAAAGAGACTTGAAATTGAATAGCTTGAAAATTTTGAAAGACATTTGAATCGAATAGCTTGAATTTTGAAAGAGACTTGAATTTTGAAGGAGACTTGAATTTTGAAAGAGACTTGAATTTTGAAGGAGACTTGAATTTTGAAAAGCTTGAATTTTTGAAAGAGACTTGAACTTGAAGAGCTTGAATTTGACGTTCGATTGAGACAATACATGAATGATGATGCAAGTTGATATCATGTCATGTGAGCATGTAAAATCATTGCAAGGATGACAAAAGTAACTCCCAGAGGATGAAGTGCAGATAGAGTGTGAGTCTCGGAGGACAAAGTGCTAGACAGAGTGAAATCCCAGAGGATAAAGTGCGAGACAAAGTGCAGTACTAGAAGACGAAGTGCGAGACAAAGTGCAGTCCCAGAGGACGAAGTGCGAGACAAAGTGCAGTCCCAGAGAATGAACCACAGCTCGAAAGACTAAAAGGGTTCTAGGTCGGTTATACCATAGCTCGAGAGAAGCTACTGGCTTAAAAGATCGTGGATTGATCTTGGAATTGGCTCTTGAATAATCATTCGAGATTCGCCTATGACACCGAACGACAACGATGATGATATTCTTTGAAAAAAATAGGGGACGTGTCTGAGCACCCTGTGTTGCTTTACTATCTTTGGCCAGTGGACCAGTATTCTTAGGAACTTCGAATTTGGGTTGGATTCCTTGCTGGATTTGAGCAGGGGTTTGCCTTTGGCCGGGGTTTGAGTCTTGAATTTGCTTTCCCTGGTAGACGGCATTGAGTTGACCAAGCGCAATTCAGGCCATGATTACAGCTTAACAAACTTCCCTCAGGGGTGACTTTCACGAGTTTAGGATTGAGAAGACCAAGACGACTGGTTTGACCTTTTAGCAAAGGGGGGGGATTGTAACGCCCCGAAAATTCAGAGACATTAATAAATATTTCAAAGATTATTTTAACAAAAAATTTCATAGATTTACTACGTCACCATTTCACAAGCATATGTCATTATATTACAACCGTTTCAAACAAATCAAAATATTACAATTTTCAAAGCTTCCAAAATTAAAGTCGACTTAAATTAATCAGAGCGACTATGCAGCTTCTTCCTCGATAGGATTGAACTCAATCGAATCGTACAACACTTCTGTTCCGTCTTCGGTACCTGGCGTTCGAGTTACCAGGGCAACATAGTACCATGAGCGATGACGCTCAATAGCCAAAACTCACCCGAACCCATAACTTACGAGCAAGGACATATACAATACTGTTAAAGTAAGAACAATTAAAGTAGCAAGCGATCAATTTCAATTACTAGCCTTTAACTTAGTGAAATCTAGAATGTTAACCCTTGAGAAACATCCCCCTTGCTTGCCCTAACCGGGAGACTCGATGAAATGGCCTAAGTTATTTACTTAGTCAGAGTCATCGACCGCCTCGCAAGGATGAATTCCCCAGGGAACTAACCGTAACCACTGGGCCCACAAGGAACTAACCGTAACCTTGGGAGTATATAGACCATAACATACATATCACCCTTTTATCTCCTATTCAAAAAGAGCGATCACGCAATGCCATATCCTAAGGTTTCGAATCGACAATCAACTGCCATACCCTGGCTTCATTTCTCTTCTCCCAAACTGGACTCTGTGGAAAACCTCCACCAGATCCGGATTCACTGGATAACCTCCAAGAATCCCACTAAACCTCATTCCTCTGGCTAACCGCCAATCACATCGCCTTCTATTTTTTTTTCAATTTCCTTTAACTTAAAAACGTCTATGTGACCCTCTCTACATGTACACCAATCCCCAGTGAACCTAATGTCCATTCTAAGTTCTCGTGAAACAGAGTGAACAACAATCAAACATTATAATTCATGGAATGGAAATCATTTTTCTTTTTACACATAAAATTCATCAAACAATGCCAAGGAGATTTAGATTTCAATAAAAAACAGAACGATTATTGTACTTTTAATCGTGCCATAAGCTTATCATGCAACAAAATTAATTATTTGGTACACTAATCATACGATAAAACTAATCATGCAATAAAATTTAGATTAAACCGAAACTAATTAACTTTGAGGGCTAACATTATTAGACTTTAATACTCAAGGGTTGGATTTATAAGCTAAACAAACTTAGGGAATCAAACTGTAATTAATCCAAGAAAATTTCAAAATCCAGTGACTGCCGTTTTCGGGAAAAACAATGGGTTTCGGCCGGTTTGGCTGGCAGTGTCGGAATCTAAAACTAATTAACCTCGGGACTTAATATGAACTTTTATTACTCAAGAGTTAGGTTTATAAGCTCTTAAATCATGAGGGGTTAAACTATAATTACTACAACTACGTTTTCTAGATCTACTGCTTCATTTCGGAAAAACAGAGGATCTCGGCCGGGCTCGACCGGCGACATCCGGTTCGATTATTTTTCATACCAAAACACGAAACAATTATTACGAAATATAAAATATATTTAGGGAGGTGAGTTCGGACTACCTCTCGTCCAGCAAAACGGGATCCAGAGTGATTCGGTGGCCGGTCGGAGCAGCGGCGAAGCTAGTCGGTGGTGATAGTGTACGGCAGTGGAGGACCAGGTTGATGCTCTCTGGTTGTGATGATGAGGTTTGGTGGTGGTGGTGATGATGACGTACGGAAGAGGATGAGGTTACGTATGGTGGTTCCGGGTGGGACAGAGAGAACACGGCGGTGGGGTGGTTTACCGAAAGAGGTGACCCGGTTGGAGATGGTGGCGAGGAGGTAGTGATTGCCGGCGGTAGGAGGATGAGCGGCGACAGGAGATGATGGTGTTCGGCTGCCTTCTCTCTCTCTTTCTCCTGCCAAAATGGGAGGAAGGCTGGGAACAAAATATAAATGGAAGGAAGGATATTAAAAGGGTTTTGGATTTTTGCATGGGAGGTATTACCTCATGAACAAACATGAGTTATCCAATGGTGAGGGAATCGAGGAGGAAAAGAAGGGATTTGACTCCTCCCTCTCTGCCGAAAAAATGAAGGATGAGGATGGTTTGGATTTGGTCCGGTGCAACACATGCACACACTAAGGAAATCACTCGTCAGACGCACGCGCATACAAATGATTACGGAATACAATTTGGTGTGACGACATAAATAATTTTTCGCATTAAATAAACTAACAAGAAAAATAATATTTTTTTTTGATAATAATAATTATTTATTAAAAAATACTCGGTCTTTACAGGGATTTTGGCAAGACTATGTTGACTCAAATATATGAAGGAGGGAAAGACCGTTTATGAATAAAGGGACTTTCGAATAGTGCCTCTAATTGGGCGGAGAATTTGACTCTTTGAAGAAAATAAGATTCATGTCCCATAACTTACGACAAACCAGGTTTTTGTGATTTTTCCCTTCAAAATTGTTTTACTCCATCAATTGGTCAAAACACAAGAGGTCCTATCATGAACCAAGTTGCTAATGATGACCCATGTCCCCGTTTGGATTTTTGCCTTGATTGATGTGGGTTTCGCACAATGCCTCGATGTATTGATGCATTTTAACATAACACGTAGGACCCTTGCTATCAAGTTGTGCTTTCCAATCCGAAGGGACTTTTTTTTGGTTGTAATGTGGGCCATGGTTTGGGCTTGACAAAGAAATGATATTCGGCTCAAATATTTCACTTTCTTTTGGGTTTTCAAGACTAGCAGCTATCTTTGAATTGTAGGTGCCTTCTTTTCATTTTGGCTCCGTTCAGTTGCCAAGAATGTTGTACCGGAAAGTTATTCTCAGGAAAAGTTAAGTAAAGTGAAATAAAGGAAAACGAAATCTATTTTCCTGTAAGTGTTCATTTGACAATTTTTCTTTTTTGCAGGAAAACTAAAGTTTAGTGGTTCATTTGCCAGGAAAATCCTATGCTTTTGGCAGGATCACTTTTGCAAGAAAGTAAATCTTGCAAGAAAACTTAAAAACATGTTTTCCACTACTTTCCTCCAACTGAACACTATAAAAGTCATGGGAAAGTTGATTTTCCTATCCTTTCCTGTACTTTCCTGGCAACTGAACGGGGCCTTTCATTGGCTTTCTTATGCCTTCAATGTCTTTCAGTGTGTTTGGCACTTTCATCCTGTTGATGCTTTGAATCTTGATTTGTTTGGCACTTCACCATTTTGATGATTTGAATCTCGATGTGTTTAGCACTTTCACCATTTTGATGATTTGAATTTCAAAGTTTCTTTTCATTTCACCCCAATGCGGGGGATAGCTGGCTAGCTGGGTTCTTTTTCAAAAAAAATTTGATTGTGGTTCAAAGAGGCTATCAAAGGATATATCTTTATGCGTAGGATGAAAGAAACGATGGCCTTTCTTCATTTTAGATTGCACAACCTAACAATTGAATCCCAGATGCTCATTGAGAGGCTTTTGTTTGCATGCTCTAACTTTTGCCTAGGTCAGATTTTGACCTAGCGAGCTTTTCTTCTTTTCTCTCTCTCTTTTTTTTTTCTTCAGAGTTAAGGCATTGTTTATTGGAATGGTGTCGGGAAGCAGTCCCTTGAAATTGTTCTTCTTGCATGGGGTGAGGGTTCAATAAAAATTTATCTCGTGTTTTGAAGTGATTATCATGATTTTCAAGTGATGGCGAACAAAAAATTTTTGAGTTGGGCCAGGGATAATCACAAAAACCTGGGTTTATTATGATGATTTTGACACAAATATGCGACACTTGAAAGACAGTGGCCGAACCAGCAGGGGTTGACTCGAAAGACTATGACCGAATCTTGGGATTGACTCAAATACTCGTGACCGGTCCTTAGGGTGAGGCTGCCTACAAATCCTCCTGGTCTTGAGGTGTGACGAGGAACGGTGCCCCAGAGAGGTAAGTCTTTAGCTGTTGGAGAGCTCGGTCACATTCCTCCGTCCATTTAAAACTGTGTCGGCTACCTTTGAGGAGGGCGAAGAATGGCTGGCACTTGTCGAAGGAAGTCAATCATCTAGTTCCGCTCGGTGTCATTAAGTGAGGAACCGACAAAGAAACAACGAAAGTCGTCCTCGTTGATGGGGATGGCGACAAGGTCTTCAATTGCTTTCTCGTCGGCTCTTCTTCCCACGTCTTCAAGAATTGGGGCTTCAGAGACCTCAATGAGGTTGACTCGAGACATCTATTTACTGCTTCGGACTGCGTTGACATAGCACCGTTTTGCAGCAGTTTGGTCTCCGAGGAGATCTTCCCGACGCCCATAAGTATTGATAAACCGGACCACTTGGTGATAAGTGGAGGCAATAGCCTTCATCCTATGGAGCCAAGTGCGCCCAACTATGGCGTTGTAAGGGCTGGCTATGTCAATCACAACAAATTTCATCTCGAGTGTTACCAAGCCGGTGCGAACGGGAAGGGTGATCATGCCAAGAGGCCAAATCGGAGCCCCATTGAAACCAATGAGGGGGACTTCGGAGGGGTGGAGGTCGGTCTCAGAGAGCTTTAAGTCCTTAAACAGGGAGTAGTACATGACTTCTACCGAGCTTCCCTGGTCGACGAGGACGAGCCGAACGTTGAATGTTCTAATGCGAAGGGTGACCACGAGGGCATCGTTGTGCGGGAGCTGGACGTGGTCTAGGTCCTTCTCGGTAAAAGAGATAGTCCACTAGCAGTCGTTGTCGGTATGAGCATGCTTCGGCTCGGGACCAACCAACATGACTTGCTTGGAGGAAGATGCGTCGTGGAGCTCAGCACAGATGACGTTAGCGGCCTCGACATTCATGGGGCCATGGATAACATGGATTTTCTGGACGTCCTCTTCGGGATGGACCTCAGCGCGCTATGCCCGAGCCCTAGTTTTGTCGTGATCGATGAGGTTCCCAAGGGGTCGCCTATAACAAGCTGCTCCAAGTAGGCTTTGAAGGGCTTGCATGCAGTGATGAAGTGACCTTGCTCATCATGGTAACTACATCGGACGATTGAGTTCTTGATCTTCCCGTTCTCGGTGCCGAGTTTTTGGTTCGGGAAGTTGAAGAAAGGCTGGTCCTTAACCTGATCAATGATCTGATAGATTGGGATGGTGAAGACGATCTTTTGAGAGTTGAAATCGCTCAGCTTCAGGCCTTTCTTCGGAGATTTTTTGATGTTGTTAACCTGCTTTTTGGGGGTCGGTACGGGAGTAGCTGCTGGGACAGCTGGCAAGACTGCTTTGACCTTTAAAGTGGCAGGTTTCCCGATGCCTCTCTCGGCCTTAGATTCGATTAACTGGCACCATCCCTCGATGCGGGTCATGAGCTGTTTCATGGAACTGGGCCTGGCCAAGTCGTCATAGACTTGCTCATCCTCTGAATTAAGACTGAGCTTAAATCCTCAGGCTGAGATAACTCCGTCGTAGCCTTCGATTTCATTGAAAAGTTCCCAATAACTACCGATGTATTGGCGGAGCGTCTCATCGTGTCGTTTGCACAGCGCGAGGAGAGAATCGATTTCCTTCTTGTGCTTGTTGCTGGTGATGAGCCGAGCCATGAAGGCGTCACAAAGGGAATCGAATGAGGAGATTGATTGAGCGGGAAGTTGGTTGAACCATGTAAGGCCGAGGTTTTTGAGGCTTACAATAAGGACTTTACATAGAAATGCGTCGTCCGAGGGCTTGTTTCGGAGGAACAAAGACATGACGAGCTTGTATTTCACTAAATGAATGTATGCGTCGGTTTTGTCGTCGTACTTGGCAAACGTAGGTTGGGTGAATCCTTTTAGGGGGTAGGGGTTGACCGAATCGATCTCTCTTGTGAATGGAGAGGTCGTGAGTCTTTTGAGTCGGGCATCGCGATGAGGTCGGATCAAATGGTCGGGACCGTCTGGATGTTCGATTGCAGACTGCTTCTTCGAGACAAGCTAGTCCAACCTTTGGTACTCCTTTGGCTTAGCAGAATGCTTCCTGACTTGTGGGGGGAGCGATTGTGCCGGTCTTTCTTGTAATTGTCCTGAGGGGAGTGCTCGAGGCGCTTGGTTGCTAGACTCCTATCCCGACCACTCTTTGACTGTGATGACCGAGTTTTTCCCTCACCCATTTTTTAGGCGCTCGTGATACCCCTTGGTTTGGTATTCCACAAGGCCATCGTCCTCTTTTGCAACCTTGGTGAAACTAGGGTTGGGTTCGCGGCACCCCTTCTCGATTCTGGCAAAATGGGTGGAGGGGGTGGAGGAGGTGGAGATGCTTCCGGCTCCGAGCCTTTGGAAGGCAGATTGTTTCCCCCAGAGACCCTTAGGGTTGGGGTTAGGGGAATGGGAGCGCTCCCTATGCCACGTATCCCTTTCTGTGCGGCCACCCTCCTCTGGCGGTTTGAGTCGGTCCTTTACTGAAGGACGGGATCGATGTTCCACCAGAGGACCTCCTCCGCGGCTGTGGGGAGGGCTATGATGGCTTCTTCGACCGCCTCGACTCTTGGTGGAATGGGATGGGGAGATCTGGAAGAGATGCTTGATCTCTGCAAGCTTGTCTTTGACGTGCTTATCTCATTCCACAAGCGTTGTCAGGTCGTCGATCTTCCACTCCAAGTGACGGATGTAGGTGTGGAGTTCAGAGGACGGTCCTACGCCAGGCCTCGAGATACCGGCTCCGACTCCGATGGACATGTGAGTTTTGCCTAGGGCGTTGGCTCCACCGGAGGCCGGATTTTGGCATCCGAGGGGACTGAGCCCGAGGGTTGTTTCGCTGGGATGTGGATCTTCAACCTCCACCATTTTTTATTCAGGGACTCTGAACGGAGCTATTGGAAAAGAAAGGATTGGACATTGAGAAAGTGGTTGGATCCCCAGCAGAGTCGCCTATTGTAGGGGTTCGATTTGACGGGATCCTGACGGTGGTTTGGGTCCTATCTCCTTCCTCCGCAGCTCCGTGGTCTCACCTCCGGACCTGCAACAAGTCACTTGGGCTGTGGTAGCTTAGTGACCCTCCGATGATCAAGTTAGATTTAAGGAAAAGTGTATAGGTCTAGGGTTATGGTAGAATTGCATACCTTTCTAGGTCAGTGTCCTCTCATATTTATAGACCTTGGTTTGCTTTCCCTCCAAGCTAGCGCGTGGAGGGAACGCTCGGGTAACCGCCTCGGACAACGTCATATGTGACGTATGGAATAAGGCAATTACGAAGCACATAACCACATCAGATCCTCAATGATTTCGCCTGCTGCACAATCCTAATGGGTCCCTCTTGGCATAACTGCTCTCCACCAGGCGGCTTCGGGAATTCAGGACCGAATACATTTCGAGCTCCTTGACTTCATTGAAACACACTCATTGGTTGATGCACTTATGGGACCTCGGTTCACCATGGCTCGGTGGGATAGCCGAACCCTTTAATCAAAGCCATTACAATCCGTTTTAACCCGCCCAAACTCACTTAAACCCGTCCATTTGCCACATTTACTTTCTAGTAATGAAAAATTTCACAATGCTCTCATGTGACGTGTTCACGAGAAGATAATTGGGCCATCCGGGGATCGTGACGCCATGAAAATTTTTGCCAAGAGGGTACCACGTAGTACCCGGTCAGTGCATCCAAGCCATCAATTACATTTTTGGACGATTCAGATTTGAAGAGAGAAAAAAGAAAGAGAAAATGTTGGGGTAGGAAGAGAGAGAAGATTTCAATTTGAGCCATCCAAAAATGTAGTGGACGGTCCGGATGTGCCCAGCGGGTATCTCGTGGGATATAACCACCCGGCACCGAGAAATTTCCCGTGACGCCAATAAGAGGTCACTGTTCGTAATTCAATGACCAAATCAAGGGCATATCCGTACTTCCGCGTCATTCTCTCTTGAACCCATCGGCATTTTCCTCTTCATTTTTCTCAGGCATCCTTAACCGCCATTTTAGAGAGAGAGAGAGAGAGAGAGAGAAGAGAGAGAGAATTCCGTGGGTGGGGGGAAGAGAGAGAATGGAAGAGTGCGATGAGCTGACGATGACAGATGTAGCTTCTGTGCCCCCAACAACAAACCCTAGTCCCAATACAAGGAACAGTCCATCGAGAACCAGAGAGGAAGGCGAGCTCTCTTCGTCTGAAGACGACGTAACTTTCTTCCCAAACCCTAATCCGTTTAGCGTTTTTGCTCGAGCTCTACTTCTCTTCTTTTACCGATTGTCCGTACTTTTAATTGCATGCTACACATGTATTGTGTGTGTTACGACTTTTGGTATTGATTATACTGGGTTTTCTTTTTCACTCTGAGATAGTGTTCAATGGTTTATCCATCTGGGGTTTTCCTCATTGTCGAGCTAAAGCTCTGTCTTGTCCCATTTAATGTTTTTGAACCATATCAATGCGTGGATTTTACTTTCATGGAAATTATTCTTAGGCATATTTTATTTTGCTTCACTGTGTTCTGTCGGTTTTCTAGTCGTATACATGTCTGTTGATAGATGTTTATTGTTGGTTTTGGAAAATGCTAATAAGAGCCCAGTGGGCTTTTGTTAGGGTTGAAAAAGTATATTGAAATGTGTGAAAAGTGTGTAGAAAAATGTAAAAAGTGTGTTCGAGTTTGTGTTTTTTTGTCATTTTGTTTAGCTAAATGAAAGCCCAGCGGGCTTGGGCTTCCGATGGTAAGACCCTTCTTTTTTTGTTTGTTATAGTATCTCTTGCTTTGTGACCTTTATCATAAATCTGTCCATTTTACTCCTTAACGTTGATTTCATTTTTGGTAATGCGATATTTATATAGATAAGTGCACTCTTACTCCATTCATTTTAGATTGTTATCCCTAGAATCCTTGTGATATTTTTTTGTTCATGGTGCTAAATATGTGAATTCTACCGCATGGGTACTGGCTGCTCGTGCCTTACAGTTCACCGGTACTACTGCTGCCAAAGAGGAGCCCGTTCCAGTTGAAGGCAACAAGGCAGGTAGGTGCCATGGGCTGTTCTACCCCAATACTTTCCGTTTTTTGTACCATTACTATTAGGCTGAATCTATTCATTCTGTTGGTGGTTGGCTGGATTGGACAATTGATGTAACCCATATAACCATTGATTCGTAAAATGTTTTTCGAATATATATCATGATATATACCCCAATACTGTATTTTGCCAGTTTAAACTCTTTAATTAAAACACATATGTATGCGTAATCAAAAGCAAAGACTAATTCAAGATACGAAGGAGTTATCGAATTGAAATGAAGGAGTTATTGAATTGAAATGAGCTTTTCCAGAGGAAGGTGAAGGAACTGAAAGTCCTAATTGTTAGAGAAAGGAGGGAGGCAGTTATCTTCAGATTCTTCAAATAGAAATCTGTTAAATGCACTCCCTGGTTTCTTTGCTAATTGGACAACTCAATAGCCAGCTTTCTGCTGGTGCTGTGTCCCTAGTTCTGTTGCTTAGGTTGACTTGGTGAGATTTTTGATGGCAGTATGACTGTAACCATCTAATTTCTGGTATCAATCTCGTTTGCTTCGCAAAGATACTTGGTTAACTCTCGTGCTATATTTATGTATGTTCTGTAATTTGTATTGCTGTAGCTCGTTAA
The DNA here is from genome assembly GCA_014282245.1 of Rhododendron simsii. Taxonomy (NCBI): domain Eukaryota; kingdom Viridiplantae; phylum Streptophyta; class Magnoliopsida; order Ericales; family Ericaceae; genus Rhododendron; species Rhododendron simsii. The sequence continues at coordinate 23,309,303 of CM024955.1, forward strand.
GAACGGTTGGTTTAAGGAAATGGGCTGTTTCTGTAGTTTTGCAGTATTGAGCAGGTAAGCAGTAAGCTGTCACAGTGTCACTAACCTTTTGTTGGATGGTACTTTGCAGGAAGATGCAATTCCACAGGCAATCCTAAAAGCATTGGTCATATACCTTCCAGACCTTCTATACATCCAAACAGTGAAAAGATCACTGAGAAGAATCGGGCACCATTTGTGCCATTTGTGATAAGCTTCTCAGACGATGACAGTGGCAGCGAGTCTGGAGAGTTCAGACAATCAAAAGTCTCAGAAGCTAAAGGCATTGCACAAGGAGTGGATGGGAATCGAAGACCACCTTCTTCTTCCATGCTTAAATCACAAATAGTACACCAAACACCAAAAAATGAAGGCAGTCCGATGCCCAAAAAAGCAGCTTTGAGCCTCACATTTGTCTCATCAATGACCAAAATCAATGGACCCAAGAATGGCGGACGCTCATTGGTTGAGCAAAGATCTCATGTTAGAAATTTTAATACCCTCAACAAAAAGTTAGCTGCCCAGGAAAATGGAGGTAACCACAATATTCATTTGAACACTAGTAAACTACAAGACCTTCGTCAACAAATTGCAATAAGGGAAAAGGAAATAAAGCTTAAGTCTGCACAACAAAGTAAGGAAACAGATTCTGGTTCCTCTAGGGACTATAACGTTACAGACCTAGGCTCTGAGGCATCCAAGAAATGCAGAGTAGCTTCAGCCATACCATTTGAAAACAGAGATCCAGACAAGAAGCGCCAAAAACTTAGTGAACCAAATCCAAGTCAGCTAATTTCAGATGTCTTGCAACAACAGCCCCATGTGCAGTCAGATGTGCTATCAGAAAAATGTGTGGCGGAGAATGCTGGTCAGCATGGCATTAATGAGCATTGCCATCGAGACGAAGAGACTTCTCTGGGCACAATGCTTAGTGGAGAAGCTAAACAGAGAATGCAAGGTGTTACTCATTGCCCTCTTTCTTCTGGCGATCGATCTACTGTTGTGAAAGGTGGTGAAAATGCTGCGAATTTCTCTGGATCCACTATTCCACCCTTTACTTTTTTGTTGTGACCCTAAGGAGCCTTACTATTTTGGTGCTTATGGCTGTGCAGGTGCTGATGTCATTATTAATGGCAGTCAATGTGACCAGAATACTAAGCTGGTGGATCCTTCTATTTCACTAAAGCAAACTGGAATTATAGGAAATGGCACTGCCAAGCCTTTCTCAAAGCAATCAGTAAGGTTTTTTTTTTGATAGGCAAGAAATCAGTAAGTTACCCGACAATCGACTGATCTTGCTTAGGGTTCTTATGCCTAGCACTTTTCTTTGGAATTCTGTCAGATCCTTGAGGACTTGCAACATGTCTGATGCTCAATTAGTCGTTTTTTAAGACCTTTTTATTGTCTTCATTAGAAGAGTGTTATTCAATGTCTGCCTGCACTTTCGGGATGAAATTTATGTCAGATTGTTATTGTTGTCCCCTTTAGTTTTAAAAATCTCTGGTCTTGACTTAGGGGTTTTATACATTTCTCTGGAAATCTGTGAGATCCTTAGGAGTTATAACCTTGTCTGACGCCCATTTAGATATTTCAAAACCTTTTAATTGCCTTGACTTGTCCAGAAGGAGCGTTATTCAAGGGCTTTCTGCACTTTTGGGAAGAAATTTATCTCGACAGTTATAGTTGTCTCTATTAGTTTTCGATAGCTGGTCTTCCTTCACGACATACTAGGTAATTTATGTATGTTTAGGGGAATAATCCCTGATATGCAAATTGCATAATGGCTATGGTTGATCTTTAGATGCAGGGGACTGCCCTTGTCAAAATACAGAACATAGCCGCTATTTAAACATCGTAGCTTATATCCAAAATTTTACATGGATATATATATACACACACACACACACACACACACACACATACATACATACATACATATATCTTTCAATGGAGCAGATGAAAGGGTTTAAGTGTAAAATTCCCAACCTATCCCCCAAGACTCCACAAAAGGAAAAAATGCAATTTCGCTCACTTGTTACCGTCAATTACCCGCGTCACATTTGGGTAGTAACCGTGGATACTCCATGTTAGGCAAAAAATTTGATGACTTTGCTAAACATAATCTCACTCGCATGAAAAGAAATCATATGAGTTTTTATTTATTGGTTCGGACCCATTCAAGATATTGCATCTATCTTAATTACATCTCTAATAAAAAGAAAATCTTTTGATTCCGACTATTCTTTATTGTCAATCTCTTTTCGTGAGAAAGAGAAAGGGGAATTGAGTTTTGTTTCTTTTAGGGGCTGAACCAAGATAAAAATCTAGGCTGCCTACGTACCCATGGTTTGGGATCAAGCCAAACATAGTTCATGTTTACACGATTTCTTTTTAGCCAGCATATGCGAGTCATTTAATAATTTGGTGAACCTTCAAGATTCATTTATAAAATTTTAGGATTTGCAGGATCATTGTAAATAGAGAGCACATCCCAACTAGGTTGGCACCCACTGCTTTACCAATCACATGCCAATCCTAAATCTTTTTAACTTCGTGACTACCCCCATTTGAGTAGGTTGCCTACGTATATGATTGGTCAAGTCCAGCTTGAAATGGGAATAAGTTTGAATCAAAATCAAGTCGTCCGTAGTTCTAAATCTGGAATTTAGTGAACATTTGGGGTTCACGATGTTTGTGACTGTGCCCATTTAAATGGGTTGCCTCCGTATCCGAATTCAATTCAGAATCAAGTCTAACATAGTTCCAATTTTGGAATTTGACTTTTGTTGGTGAACATTTGAAGTTCCAAAAATTTGTGACTCTGCCCATTTGAATGGGTTGCGTATGTATCCGAGTTTGATTCAAAATCAAGTCAACGTAGTTTGGCAGCGAACATTTTAAGAATTAAATCCCTCATTTACAGAAATGATGAATTTAAATGAAGTTTAGCTCCCAGTTTCATTCTTATTTTTCTTTCTGGAGCATGAGGAACAAAATAGTTTTGGCGTGCAATTAGAAAAGTGATTAGCGTTTGATCAAACATGTCTCAGCTTTCCGATTTACTGACTTAGCCATATTGGTTCAAAGAATCATTCTACAATGCCGAAGTTGCGCATTGGCCACTGTTATGATTCTTATGAACAAAGCTTAGTATAATTGATTTCAAATCATTTTGGGTTTGGAATTCCTAAGTCCAGTAATGGCTAATTTCTGGACCAAAGGAGATAGACCACAAGGGTCGATTTAAATGCCAGAAAAGGCTGTCGTGGCAAAGTTCCAGGTTAATTTGGACTTCAAGTTTTTTAGTCTTCAAAATGACCATTTATAATTTGAGTCTTAAATTTCAGGTTTCAAGGAGCCTTTTGGGAGACCTTCAATTTAAGGTCATGAATAAGGCACCAAACCATGATCATTTATGTACGAGGTCATGCATAAGCAAGGCCATGTGAATTCAGCTCTATATATAGAAAACACGAGCACTTCAACTCGAGTTCAAAAGAGCAAAATTATTTTGGCCACTAAGGGCTGAATTTAGAGGCCACGTAGGGCAAATTTTGAAGCCATTGAGTAGCAATTTTCTGAGGCCGCAAAACACCGTCTGTTATATGGCCGCATGGGGGTGTGACGAACAGGTTCTTTAGGACCACAACACACCGTTCGTCATATGGCCACATGGGGGCATAATGAATGGGTTCTTAAAGCCACAAAATGTTGTTCATCATATGGCCACATGGGGGCGTAATGAATGGGTTATTAAAATCACGACATCCGTTCATCATATGGCCACATGGGGGCGTAATGAATTGGTTCTTAAAGCCACAACATCCCGTTCATCATATGGCCACAGGGGGCGTAATGAACGGGTTCTTTGCGGGCTTAAACAAACCACCCTCGGATTGGATTTCTATGATTCATTTGATAAAGTATTTTTGATGGAGAAAATGGAGACTTTTTGGGAAGGAGTGCGGGAGAAAGAGAAGGGTTGAGAACCCACAGTCTGATGAAGATGCACAAAATTCTTGTGCTTGCTTCTTTCCTTGTCCTCCACTATTTTCTTCAATGTTGAAGACTTGGAATTTTCTCTCTTTAGTTTCACTCTCTGTATTTTTTCTCTAAGTGAAGCTTTCCTCTGTATTTTGTCCTCTCCGAAAATTCTCCCCTTTGGCTTTGGTCTGCTATTCCTTTTCATGGAGGAAGGTTGTTTCCACTTTCCATGAGCAGGAAGTGGACAAAGTGGGTGGTTTGTATTTTTCCCACTTTGCACGTGGATACCATATATCCTTGCATGACCTCTTTCTTTTTTTTGCTTCAACATATACATACGCGTGGGTGTATAACTAGATTTTGCTAATCTTCACAACTTCATTTGTCTTTAGCATGCCCCAAGGACATGTTTGTTGACCCCATTTTTTTTGGTAAGTGCAAATTATCCACTACACACATTGGCTAATAATATCTTGGGCCAGGTAGCATAGTTAAAATTGACGGCTCAACACTCCACCTTTTGTTGATTTTTTCCCCTCCACCTGATTGATGCTGCTTTCTCTTCTGAACCATATAGCCATAGGGAATAGCCGGGTTCTCCGAGACAATCTCGGTTCCAAGGACATTCTCTCCTCTTTCTGCACCCTAAGTTTGATCTACTTTTGTTGAGCCCAACACTTGATCCAGTAGGTAAGTGTGTGGATCTTTTGCGATAACATCCGAAATTCCTTATTATCTTGGATCCGAGATAAACATGTGTAATTTTGTTGCTGAATTAATGTAGATCTTATCTTATTGTCAGTATCATGGAATTTTGGTTGGATACGTGCCCAAAAGAGCTATCATTTTGTTAGCATTAAGTGTGGATTTGTTGGTCATTTTGGGACAATCGATCATAATTGAATTCTGTTCATGTACTTGTTTTCATATCTAGGTTAGGTTGATCATAACCCTTCTTCGCTTTTCAACTTTTCCAACTTGAGACCACATGACACTGAATCAGTTAACATCTCTAGGAGCTACAAATTTGTGAGTGTCCTGCGTTTCTTCTTCTTCTTCTCCTTCTTCTTCTTCTTTTCCCTTCTTTTTTTGTGGAATTGATTGGTTCATTTTTCATTTTGGAAACTAGAAGGCTATACATGCTAGCAGTGAAAGCTTTCCCCCAAACCATTGACCATTGGTTGGGAGAAGTGGATTCAGGAGCTTTACTTTTCGAGTGCCTATTGGCAAGAACTGGGCTTGTTCTTGTACTCTTTGAACACAGAAAGAGCACCCATTTGGTTCAAAATGGTGAATTGTAGCATCCTCAGTTTTTTTTTTTAGTTTAGATCCTTGGCAATTTTGTAGGAGATAAAAAATTAACTACAGTAAACTAGTGTTGAGTTTCTCTTAGACTGAATGTTGGATAATAATGGTATTATAATAGACCTCTTGGTGTTGTATTTTCTTTTTCTTGTCCCTACAATGTTGGTGGTGGGGATAGTAAGCATGTAACGTTTACTATGTTCCTTGGAAAAAACCTTACCATCTAAAGTTTCCTCACATGGTTGTTTAGTTTTTTATACTATCTGCTTGTGGGAATAGCTCTAATGCTCTGTGCTTGTTATGCAAAGAGTCTCATGGTATTGACCGACTTGATGGAGGTCTTTTAGCTCTTCTAGTTTTGAAGTCAATCTTTTCAGGGCTTTTTATGACACTGCATGCACACAAGCAGGGGCGGACCCACCATAGGGCACGTGGGGTCACGTGCCCCCACGTCCTTAAAAAAAAAAAAAATTTCGATTTTGTATATAAATTAGTTATGTTGAATGTATGCAACAAGTTGTTTGTTGTTGCACTGGCAAAGCACTCTCCTTTTAACCAAGAGGTGCAAGGTTCAAGACTTCCCCCGTTCGTACATATGTTTCTTTTTTACTGCTTTTCTCCTTCTAACCTAGTTGTCTTTTTGTTTGTGTGTGTGTGTGTCTTCTTTTTTTTCCCCAAAAGGCACTAAAAAATGGTACCTTATTTTTTTATACTATTCGTGAGTTCGAGTCTACCCCCACATTTCATTTGTATGCTTTTTGTTTCCAAAACTGTAATAGTAGGGTTAGTAATAAAAAAAATAGATGATGAACATGTGATAATGTACGTAGTTTTAATGCATTTAGTCAAGACACGCAAGTTTGCCCAAATAACTAATTATTAAAATACATATATTCTTTAAAATTGTTAATTTATCATGAATGCCAAAATTATTTTGGAGTAAATGTGCTTAACTGTAACTCGTATATTACGGTTACAAAAAAAATTGGTGCCCCCACTATGTCAAATTCCTGGGTCCGCCACTGCACACAAGTATATGCTGAAATTAGTGTGAATTTGGTAAACTGACTGTCGAATGGTTTAAGTTTTATGGCACTGATATTGTTACAATTCGTGATTCTTCAGTTACAGAGCACCATGGATTTGAAGTATTCTAGCGAGCTTAATTGTCATCTTTCACGAATCTCAGACAAAGCAAATTGTGGAGGCAATCTAACAGGAGAGGGCGAGCTTCATGAAATCAGATCTGGCGAGAAGGCATTTAGGCCTTCGTCAAACAATAAGCAGCAGGCATCCTCGCTTTGTGTTCCAGCTGGCAACGTAGAGACCTCGGATGTATGTTTTAGACAGCATTCAATGGAGTACTCTTGTACTTTCGAATTGAGGATAAGTCTGATAATTGAGACTTCTTCTTGTTTTCTTTATGTAAGGTACCACTCAGCAATTCAAGCGCCTATGGGTGTTTAGGTACATTAAGCATCTCTCAGGGCGATGACATGGATATGCAGTCATTACTAGACATTGAAGAATTGCATGACAAGGAGCTGGAGGAGGCACAAGAGCATCGCCACAAGTGTGAAATTGAAGAAAGAAATGCTCTTAAAGCTTATCGTAATGCCCAAAGGGCTTTGGTCGAGGCTAATGCTAGATGCTCCTATCTCTATCGTAAAAGAGAACTCTACTCCTCCCACTTCCGATCTCTAATGTTAGAGAATCCTAGTTTGTTTCGGTCCTCCAATCTGCATAATCGTGCTCGGACTGGGCTGGATTTCTCAAATGGCATGTTGGAAGATCACATCCATCAATTGCCCACATCCAATCATCGAATGCAGGCTGAATTCAATGATTATAATCAAAAAGGTCATCCGTCAAATGTGAAAACTGCTGATGGTGCTCTTCAAATTGTGTCAGATCAGTATAATATGGGGCAACATTTGGCTTCCGATCCTTGCAGTGAGCCTGATTCTAGGACATCAGAGCCACATGAACATGAAAGGATGGCAGATGGAGTCTGCTTTCCGTCCAGTGATTTAAATGAATCACCTGATGAAGATGAAGATGAAGAGACATTTCGATTGAACCACAAATCTCTTCACCCTGGCCTCAATTCTCAGGGAAAGGAGGAAAGTGATGGACAATGGGCAAAGCACGGAAATGATGAAGCGAAAAGAAAGTTTCCTCATGATAGCTCTCAAGATTCTTTACTTCTTGAAGAAACCTTAAGGTCTCAATTGTTTGCAAGGCTAGGAACAAAAGCATTGTCAAAGAAGAGGGGACCAGCTCATAACACTGAACCTGCTGTTGTATTTGGTGTTGAACATGGTGGTGCTGCAGAGCAAGATGAGATGAACTCTGAGGATGTACCATTTCCTGTGGTAGAGAAAAGTCAGCATTCTGGCTATGGAGGTAGCTTTGTTTTTGGAAGTCTTCTTTCACAGTCCTTTGGTATATAGAACTCTACTAGTAAAGTCCGATATTAGCCATGTATGCTCAGCGCATGAATATAGAGGCAAAATGTCATTAGAGTCGTATCTTGTTCACTCATGATTCTTTAGCTTTCCCATTTCTTTTCTTCCTATGTTGTCGGAGATATTCGGTGCAACTATCAGAATAACTTGGTATCCGGTATTGTATACTTGCCAGACCTCACACTTCCTGATTGAAAGAGATGAAGCTATGAATGCACCGCTTATCGCTTCCGTGAGTTGGATTCAATGGATTTTGTCGATCTCCACTTCTTTCACAACCTCCTTGAATTTTTTGCAAATTCTGCCAACTCTTTTGTTTGTGTGTGTGTGTGTGTGTTTGTGTGTGTGGGATTAACTGCTTAAGCTTAAAATATATCGTCAGAGAGAGTGATGGATCTAGGACCTTTTGTTTGAGTTCCACACCAAGTCTCTATGGTCACTTTTCGTTATGTTTCTATGCTTATGCGTTTGAACTTCACAACTACATTTGTTTGTTGTTTTTATTTACTTGTTGGGGTTTGAGGGAAGGGGTGGATATTGGGAGTTGGTGGAAGTGCAACACTGTGAATGCTCGAGAGCCTGTGCTTGTTAGTGCTTCCTATTTTCTAAGGTTTTGGAGTGTGTCTCTAGCCTGTAGATCTTGATTATCTGTTCAAAGGGATGGTTTGTGAACTCCTATTGGTGCGCTGGGTATTCGTAATAGTGACTTGTACTGTTTACCCATCGTGGATTAGTATTTCAGAATTCCATAGCTATTGAAATATCATCCTTTTGATTGTTTTAATGCCAACATTATTCTTATTTATTTCTTATTCATTTTGTTCAAAAATTTAGGTGTTCACGGGGAGGAAAAGATTATATCTGAGCTTTCTGTTCAGATGAACATGGGCTATGTTGAGAACTTTTCTTCTAATTATGCATCTCCAACTGCTGATCCTTTGGACAGCTATTTGTCCACAGAAGGTGACCAATCATCAAGATCTGTTACCTTTTCATGTCCCATTTTAAGGAGTACATATGGTCACCTGAAGGTCACAGGGCAAATCCGTTTAGTTGGTTTACAGTGTCAACGGATTGGAAATTTTGATATTTCAAATGAAGAGAGCAACAGCGTGGGCTCTACTGAAATCACATCAAGCATTTTGAGTTCAAGTTCCGGAAAAGTTGGCTGTTACCCCTCCACCTTAGCAATTGATCCATTTTGGCCGCTTTGCATGTTCGATCTCCGAGGAAAATGCAACAATGATGAGTGTCCATGGCAACATGTAAAGGATTTCTCTTGCGAACTTGAGAATTCTGATAATGCCGGTATGAGCACTTATATAATCTGAATGGAATTTGGAACCTGAATTCCATTGCTTTGGAGTAACTTTGAGTTCATTTTATTTTGAAGATTGTCAGGTTGGATCATCGACCCACAGAGGAAAACTTCATGGCTCAGCAAATACTTCCAAGGGCAATGATTGTCAAGATTTGGCACCACCAACTTATCTAGTGTGCTTAGAGATGCTGAAAGGTGATTTTCATACCTATGGATCTGTTCTTGCACAAAGTGGTGGACAGTGCTGGAAAAAGTGTTTCAGCTCATCCATGGTTCTTTCAAGTTTGCTTCCTCCTGATTCCCCTACAAACGAACCATTCTTGCATGGAACTGAAGCTCGTATTGAGGTCCATAGGAGTTGGAATGGTCAATCGCTTTTTCATAGTATAAATGGGGCAATGGTATGTTACCTCACTCTTTTCTTCTCAGATGCATTAATGTAATTGACATTTTTTTGTTTTTGAACTGCAGAAACTTCATTAAAGATTCACCTCCAAATAGGCGTCAACATTATATATGGAACAGAACATAGGAGGGGAATTAGACACCCAGTTTGGGATGGTTCGATTCAAACACGAAGTCGCCACCCAATGCGCTGCCCTATTACAAACTCTATGAACCCAAGCTAAAGAAAAATTAAAGACTCAGCTAACTTTTTTATATCACCAATAATTGTTGCACGAGGAGGAACATTTTCAGTGGAGCAAAGATGGATCACTGTTCTGTTGTCATTCTCAATGTTTGCATTAGAGATGTTATTTGATTCAAGTAACCAACCAGCCAACCTCACTGCCAACGCCTCTCCTTGTAGAGTGGAAGAAGAATTATACTTTCTTCGCATTATACTATTTTTTGTTAATGTTTTTGGTCTGCAATCAGATGCCTTCTATATTCTCTTTACTCCGATGTTTCCCTCTACATTAGTTTCATGTTGTATTTACGTATGGCTGTGTTTTTATCTTTTATGGCTACCATTCGTCTAACTTCCTTTATCCACATGGTTTTACTTAGAATCAAGTCGATCAATGTTTTGCTGATAATGAAAAATCACTGGAAACGGCTCTTCTGATTCTCAACCAGGAGGTTAATAAGAGAAAGGGTAGGACAGAGGTAATTTTTCTAGAACACTCAGGATGCCAAAATGTTGTGTCAGATATCATAAATATTTTGATTCTTATTGTTCGTAGTATGCTTGTTTTATTTCTGGAATATGCAGGCTCTTAAAGTGCTTGCTCGAGCTCTTGAAGTCAATCCATCTTGCGTTGTTCTATGGGTTGTTTATTTGCATGTTTACTATAGCACTGAGACGTCAATTGGAAAGGATGACATGTTTCTTTTTGCGGTATGTTGCTATCTGTCTTATTCTTTATCTTTTTATGAAGAAAGAGGGAGTGGAAGACTTTTATTAATCAATTTTCAGCCTCACCTGGTATCTAGCCCTGATGTCAAAACCTTATGATAGGCACTTAGTTTTCTGCACTAGTGGGAACTCCCTGATTCTTATTTGGTGGTTCTATTTTGAGATGAATGATTACTGGCTAATACTTACCGCTAGTACGCATTTGCTATCCGTTAAGGATATAAATAATAAAGTTGCCCCTCTCTCAACAGCTTAAGCTTTTAGATGAGTTGGTGGTTAACAATCTAATATGATATATCACAGCAGGCAACAACTCCTGTGTTCGAGCCTCACTGCGTACTTTATAATTAAATTATTGCACTTGTTTAGCCCCACTTATGGACGAGAGCTTGGGTACACGTGAGGGGGTGTGTCAAGGATATAATTAAGGATATAAATAATGAAGTTACCCCTTTTTCTAACAGCTTAAGCTTTTAGATGAGTTGGCGGATAACAATCTGATTCTATCTTTGTTGAACTAAATATTTACTTCTTTGAGTTCATATGTCAAATATTCCAATAGTTAATGCTTGACTGATTTTTGGGTCGTGAACATGCTCCAAGGACAGTCTCGCCATTTTATGGTCATGGTGGGGCCCTTATACTGCACTTTAGATTTCATATTGAATGTAAAAGCAAGCGCACCATGCCATTTCTATTCATGACCTTCTCACCATCATTTTCATTGTGATGCAATTGTTGCGTGCTCTGCGTTTAAACAGTCAGAGTACTCATTTAGTATATACTACTGTGGGTTCTCTTTGAAATAAGAAAGGTGAACCCTTTGTAAGGACTTACTGATTTTTTCTACAGGTTGGAAAGGTGAACCCTTTGTAAGGACTTACTGATTTTTTCTACAGGTTGAACAGAATGAAGGATCTTATGAACTTTGGCTTCTGTACATTAATAGTAGAGTACAACATGAGGATCGGTTGGTTGCATATGATACTGCACTCTTGGCTCTCTGCCGCTGTGCATCTGCCACTGAAAGTGATGCAATTTATGCAAGTGCAGTCATCTTGGACCTTTTTTTGCAGTTGGTGAATTTTTTGCACATTTCTGGAAATGTTGGCAAGGCCATTGAGAAAATCTGTGGGCTTTTTTCATGTACAAAGAATTCAGAAGACTGCCATCCTCTTTTGCTTTCTAACATCCTTCCATTCCTGACCCTTTATGACAAGTGTATTTTCTGGCTCTGTTGTGTGTACTTCATAGTGTACAGGAAACTGCCTGATGTTATAGTCCAGCAGTTTGAATGTGAGAAGGAACTTTTTGAGATAGAGTGGCCTTCTGTTAATTTGACAGTTGAAGAAAAGCAACAAGCAGTTACTCTGTCGGAGATGGCGGTAGATTCTCTAGCTCTGTGTATAGACAACCGATCTCTTGAAAGTGATAGTACACTTAAGGCAGCACACATGTTTGCTTTAAACCACATTAGGTGTATAGCTGTGCTTGAAGGGTTAGAATGTAGTAGGAACTTAATGGACAAATACACCAAACTGTACCCTTCATGCTTAGAACTTGTTCTAATGTCAGGACGGATCTGGGAAGGTAATTTTGGGGATTTGAGTTTTGCTGGGTTTGAAGAGGCTCTTAGTAACTGGCCGGAAGAAGTACCAGGAGTTCAGTGTATTTGGAACCAGTATGCCGAATTTGCCCTCCAGAATCATAAATTTAAATTTGCGAGAGAACTAATGAGCAGATGGTTTCATTCTGTTTGGCAGTTGCATAATTCTCCATATGAAGTAGATTCCATGCGAGGAGAGAATTCCCTTGGCTTAGTTTCAGCTTCAGCACTTGAAATTGACGCTTGGATTTGTAATTCTAGTGGGAGAGATGTGGTGTTTGGCCTGCTTAATCTCTCCCTCCACAAGCTATTCCAGAATGAGCCCATCGAAGCTCGCTTAGCCATCGACAGGGCATTGAAGGTCGTGTCTACTGAGGATTACAAGCACTGTGTTAAAGAGCATGCCTTATTTTTGCTTGCAAAAGGTTCCCAATTAAAGGAAGAAATTCCAAGCAGTGAATTATCAAATATCCTGAAAAGTTATGTGATTGACGTCCGGATGTCTTTCACCCCCGCTAAACCACTGACTAGAAAATTCATTGAGAGCGTAAGGAAGCCAAGAGTCCGGCAGCTTGTTAGCAATATATGGAGTCCCATGTCATCCAATATATCTCTTGTGAACTTGGTTCTTGAGGTTTGGAATGGCCCATCTCTCTTACCCAACACATTTTCCAAACTGAAGGATATGGTGGATTTTGTCGAAGCGGTTATGGAAATTCTCCCATCCAACTATCAGCTAGCAATCTCTGTTTGCAAGCTGTTGAGTGAACGATCTGATGCTGCTGACATGTCATCTTCTAGTGTTTCCTTCTGGGGAAGCTCACTCTTAGCCAATGCACTTTTTCGGGCGGTTCCGGTGGCGGCAGAATATGTATGGGTCGAAGCGGCTGCTGTTTTGCGGAATCTGACAGAGATTCAGTCCATTTCTGAGAGTTTCCATCGGAGGGCTTTGTCTCTTTATCCCTTTTCCGTTAACTTGTGGAAATCCTATCTCGATTTATCGCTGGTTTCAGGAAATTCAACTTCGGTAATGGAAGCAGCGAGAGAAAGAGGAATCAAACTCGAATTGGCATTGTAAGGATATGAAGAAGGCTTAGGTAGCATTCAAAGTGCTCCACAGAAACTTTGGGCGACTTTTTTGGCAGAAGCTCATTTACCAGAAGTTAAGAATTCAATTGTAAATCTCTGCGAATGTGGATTTTGAGTGTATAGACTTCTAAGTTTTTGATACCAGTATAGGAACCTGAATACTGATACTGTGTAGGAAGATATAGGTTAGGTTTTGTAGGTTGTTGCCAATTCTTTGATGTTTTGGGGATGGATTTTGGAAACTGAGTAGGTTACTGCTACTGATGCTTTTACGGAGACTGTCAGATCTATTTTGAGAATGGGATGAGGAGTTTCATATTGTTTTGATTTTCATGTCTTCTGGCAACTCTTCTGCGAATAGTTTGGAACAGAATTTATATATCGGAATGGGAAACATTTACTGTAGAAGATCTCATATATGCTATGCTATCTGTTGTGCTGTGCATTAGTGTTGTCTGAACATGTCGCTCGTAACCTAACCTTGATCAAATATTATATCAGGCCTCGAGTTTGTTTAGATTTGACGGTTTTTATCTTGCCCTTTATGATCGAAAAAGCGACTTGCCTTTTATCTGAACCTGCAAACTTAAACTTGCCCTTTAGCTTTTCTTTTCTGTTTACTCTTTCCTTGTTTAATTTCCTTTGCTTGTGTTGCTTTTTCTCCCCAGTCGAAGGAAAAACACTCGCAGATAGGCACTTCCCCTTGCTTGTACCTTCTATAGATGGATGCTAATTTCATCAGGAAAAAAGTGTAAAGATCTGAATTTTGACCAATTTTTTTTTGAATAAAATTTAACATTTTATTGATTAAATCATTTTGTTAATTACTTAATTATAAACCTAAAGCCCTAGATTGGTATATACACATATATATGTCTTTTATGCATAAAAATTTACATGCATTCAAACCCTAGCCCTTGATTTTTTTATACTTAAATCTAAAGGACGTATGGAGAAATTTCGAGAATCTAGGAGAATCTAAAGGGGGTATGGAGAAATTTCGAGAATCAAGGAGAGATTCAGAGAGAATCTAAGAAATTTCATTTGGGAGAGGGTTAATGACATAAATCTTCCTTACATAAAAACCTTGTACTTTCATAATCTTCAGAATCTCAAAATCCTAGCCATCATAAAACCTAAATTTTGTTTGGAGAACAAGTAAAAGAGAGAGATATGGTTGGGAGATGGAGAAGGGTGGATTTTGATAAGTTTTACTTACACAAGATCCTGTATCTCTTAGATGTACTTACACCAAACCTAATTGTAGCCCTAAAAATCCTAGGATTTTCTTGTACCTCTAAATTCCATGAATCTAGGAAAGATTAATGAGAGAGAGAGAGAGAGAGAGAGCCGTAAGATGGTGAGAGAGAGAGAGAGAGAGATGGGATTTCAAATCTTGTACTTCTATCCTACAACCGTAGAAACCCTAGTTTTAACACAAACTCTGATAAGAGTGAAGCTATGGAAATGCTTGTGGAAATGACAAGAAAACAAAAGAATGAATGGAGAAGAACGAAGGAAATTGGTTGTGTTATTCAAGAACAGTTGCAGCGTAATTTGACCCACTTCACAGCTAATTCTTATGACTACATTTTACAATTGCATGCCTCACTATATCTCTCCCTCTCTTTTTTATACGTCAACGCAAAACTAGCAGATAACAAAACCAGCTATACAAAACCACTCACAAACCAACTAACTAACATTCCAACTAACTGTCCAGTTCACCAACTATCAACTAACTTTGGGTAGGTGCCTATCATTCCCTCTACCTTGTTGAGAGCCTTGTCCACAAGGCAGGAACTTAGGAAACTTGGCTTGCAAATGAGTATAAAACTCCCAACTAGCTTCTTCAGGGAAGGTGTTAGCCCATTGCACCAATAATTGAGTAGCTACCTTTCCCCCATGTTTGACCAAGCGTCTATCAAGAATGGCAACAGGTTGTGGGGCCAATAAGCCAGCCTCATTGATAGCAGGCAGGTCAGCTTGGGCCACCACGTGTTGACCCAATTTTCTTTTCAGCAAGGACACATGAAAAACTGGGTGGATACGAGAAGAAGATGGTAAGGCCAACTTATAAGCTACCTGTCCAACTTTCTGAATGATCTGATATGGACCATAAAAACGAGGAGCCAGCTTTTGATTAGCCCTAACCTGCATTGTAGCTTGCTTATAGGGTTGAAGTCTCAAATACACCCAATCCCCTACTTGAAAAACCCTTTCAGTCTGATGTTTATCAGCCAATTGTTTCATACGGTTCTGAGCTTGAGAAAGATGCTCTTTGAAGAGCTTCAATGTAGACTCCCTGTCCAACCCCATTGATCTATAGTTGCAATGTTGGAGGAACCAGGAATGTAGTGAATAGGAGATGGAGGTGGTTGACCATACAAGACTTGATAAGGAGTTAACTTGATAGATGAGTGATATGTGGTGTTAAACCACCACTCTGCCAAAGGTAGCCACTATGCCCAAGTCTTTGGTCTATCCCCCACAACACACCTCCAAACATCTATTTACTACCTTAGTTTGGCCATTAGTTTGGGGATGGTAAACTGTGCTCAAAGATAAAGTAGTGCCTTGCAACCTAAACAACTCTTGCCAAAAAGTGCTTGTAAAAACCAAATCTCTATCAGAAACAATTGAGACGGGCATGCCATGTAGTTAAAAAACATTGTCTAAGAAAGCTTGAGCCAGATCTGCTGCAGTGTATGGATGAGAAAGAGCCATAAAATGAACATACTTAAAGAGTCGATCGACCACCACAAAAATGACTAATTTGCCATTGGATAGAGGCAAACCTTCAATGAAATCCATAGAGATGTCTGTCCACAACCTGGTAGGTATTGGTAGAGGCTGCAGCAGACCAAGGCTTGCTACAGTTTCTGTTTTGTTTCTTTGGCAAACATCACATTCGGCAACAAACTTGAATACTGCCTTTTTCATGCCCTTCCTGTAAAAAGATCGCTTCACCCTCTTATAAGTCCTCTCTGTTCCGGAATGACCACCAACGGGACTGCCATGTAATTCCTGTAGAATCTGAGTTTTGATATTGCCCACAGACCCCACAACTAACTTGCCGTTATAAGTCAAAAGGTCATGATGCCAAGAATAACCCTCATGTGAGGTAGGGTCATTAGTCAAATCTGTAGTAAGAGCTTTCAAATCACAATCAGTACTCCATGATTGCTTAAGGTCCAACAACCAATAAGTTTAATGCTGCTGCACTACTAAATGGATCCAACTCTTGTCTTGATAAAGCATCAGCTACTTTATTGTCTTGTCCATCCTTATAAACGATCTCATAATCATAGCCACGTAGTTTAGTAAGCCACTTTTGTTGCATTGAAGTTGAAATTTTTTGATCCAGTAAGTATTTAAGGCTCAAGTGATCAGTTCTAATAACAAAATGTCTTCCCAATAGGTAATGTCCCCATTTATGCACCTCATAGACCACAGCTAGGAGCTCTTTTTCATAAGTAGACAGGCCCAAATGTTTTGGTGCTAAGGCCTTGCTGATGAAAGCAATTGGATGTCCTTCTTGCATCAAGACTGCTCCTAATCCCAGACCTGACGCATCACACTCAATCACAAATTCTTTGGAGTAATTAGGTAATGCCAAAACAGGAGCTGTAGTCATACAATTTTAAGCTGTTGAAATGCCTCTTCTGCAGTGTCAATCCATTCAAAAGCATCTTTTTTAAGCAAGGAGGTTAAGGGTTGACATATCTTTCCATACCCCTGCATAAATCTCCTGTAGTGCCTAGTGAGAGCCAAGAATCCTCTCAAGGATTTGACATTATTAGGCCGAGGCCACTTCCTCATGCCATCTAGTTTCATTGGATCTGCTAAAACACCTTCATCTGATGTGATATGCCTTAAGTACTCCAGACTCGTTTGCCCAAAAGCACATTTAGATTGCTTGACAAAGAGCTGATTAGATGTAAGAATCTCTAAAGTTTTGTATAAATGCTCCAAATGATCAGACCATGAATGACTATATATTAGGATATCATCAAAGAAAACTAGGATAAACTTCCTCAAAAAAGGTTTGAAGATGCTGTTCATTAGTC
This sequence comes from Rhododendron simsii, assembly GCA_014282245.1. NCBI lineage: Eukaryota > Viridiplantae > Streptophyta > Magnoliopsida > Ericales > Ericaceae > Rhododendron > Rhododendron simsii. Next base: position 23,326,524 of record CM024955.1, read on the forward strand.
CTTGAAAAGTTGATGGAGTGTTCATCAATCCAAAAGGCATCACAATAAATTCATAATGGCCTTAGTGGGTACAAAAAGCAGTCTTTTCAATGTCACTTGGGAAAACCCTTATTTGATGGTAACTAGCGCGAAGGTCCAGTTTGGAGAAAACCTTAGCTCCATACAATTTGTCTAACAACTCATCAATTATCGGTATTGGAAACTTGTCTTTGATGGTCAATTTATTCAGCTCCCTATCATCAACACACATACGCCATGTACCGTCTTTTTTTTTTTTACTAACACTGGTGATGAAAAGGACTTACACTTGGTCTAATAGTTCTAGATTGCAGCATTTCCTTCACCAATTTTTCAATTTCATTCTTCTGTATGTATGGATACCTTTTTGGTCTGACATGCACAGGGTCACTGCAACCTAGAACCCCCCAACAACAGATGCAAAAAAACTAGCTCTGAGGATAAGATATATACCTGGTAATAGAAGTACTAGAGGTATTAGCAGCCAAGAATTCAGTCTCTCTATTTAGGAGCAATTGCCTTCAAGCTTCCTGTCAAATCTGATATTACAGTAAGTAAACAAGTGAGATGAATGAGATAATTTAAATACAAGTAGTCACCAAAATTATGTTATGGACCATAAATGTTCCACTCATTCACGACTCAGTCTGCTTGAAATGGTTGTAGATTGGATAATGAAAGAAGCCTTGCTCTAACTATGGAATAGACTTTGTGAACAACTACCTCACGAGATCAAGATTGACATTGAAATTTCCTTATATTCCTCTCAATCCACACATGATAGACAGTGGCAGTAAATACCAATTTGGTAATGACTATTTTAATAGACTTGCCTTTTATATTAGCGAGAAAATTGACCCACTTCGTCCTAGATCTAGAGGGCCAGGAGACATGAAGTTTGGAAAGGATAGTATCCCACACTTGTTGAGAGAATGAACAATTGAAGAAAAGATGGTCATGGCTTTCACTCCCAGTGCAAAAGCTGCACTGTGGAGAGAGGTTGAGGCCAAAGAGTGCTAGCCTATCTGCAGTGGATAACCTATTTTGAATAGCTAGCCAAGTGATAAAGCTACATTTTGGGATGTGACGTGAATACCATACCAGTTTATGCCACACAACCTTTGGAAATGGAGTTCTCAATTTGTTCCAAAGAAATGCAACTGAGAACTGGCCGTTAGGATTGAGGGTCCATCTAATGCGGTCAGGCTCACTCAATCTGGATGGAATTAGAGGTGGCAAGGTTCTTCTAATCTCATTGAGCTCCACAGTTTGGGTTATGGGGAAGATTCAAATAGAATTGAGGATAATGTGGAATAATGGAGCATCTTTAGGGATGCCAGAGTCAAAAGCAACTCTAGGGCTGAACTTCTGTATCAAAAGGCCAAGTGGATGCCAGTTATCATACCACAAAGAGGTGGATTGGCCATTACCTAGGACACTAAAGATAAAGGGCTGCACTGAAGGCCTGATATTCAAGAGTTTTCTCCATACCCAAGAGCAATCACCTGGAATTTTCAAAGTCCAAAAATTCCTTCTCTTTATTAAATATGATTTAACCCATTGACACCACATGGACTGTTCCCCACCTGAGATGAGGAACCAAATGTGCTTGGCAATGGTAGCCTTATTCCAAACTTGCATGGACTTGAAACCAAGCCCCCCCCTTCCTGTTTAGGGGAGCAAAGATGTTCCCAGGAGACCTTAGCACCCGATTTTCTAAGATCAGGGCTTGTCGACAGAAAAGCCCTAAGGATTGACTCAACTTCCTTAATGACCTTTTTTGGGATGATGAAAAGAGAGGACCAATTGGTTTGCATAGAGAAGAGGACAGTCTTAATTAACTGCACCCTACCTGCATAAGTGAGGACTCTATTTGTCCACGACCTAGTTTTAGCAATAATGCTATCCACTAGATGCTAGCAATCAGAGGCCTTGAGCTTAGTGGAGATGAGAGGCACTCCTAGATATCGGATAGGCAGAGTGCCTTCCTGAAACCCTAAAACACCCAGAATAGCTAATCTAGTGGTTGGGTTGACTCCAGAGAAATAAATGGTACTCTTCCTAGGACTTGGAGAAAGACCTGACATACACTAAAACTCAGTGAGAGCATCCTTAATGTGATTGACTGAAGTCAATTCTCCTTTGCAAAAGATCATAAGATCATCAGCAAAGCACAGGTTCAAATCTTAGTAGCTCCACATCTCTAATGATAACGAAAATCAGGAAGAAGGGATTTCTCCATAAGGAGGCAAGTGAGAATCTCCATAACAATGACAAATAGGTAAGAGGACAATGGATCGCCTTCCCTGAGCCCTCTTTTCCCATGAATGTAGCCAGTGACTTCCCCATTGACATTGGTAACACAGGCTTGAAGCCATTTAATCATTGTGGGATGGAAATTCATGGAAGATAGAGTATCCCAAAGAAAATCCCATCTCACATTGTCATAAGCCTTCATAATGTCTACTTTCATAGCACACCTAGGAGAGGATGATGATTTATGATATCCTCCCAAGTTCCTGGGTTAGGAACATATTATCAGCAATCCTACCTTTAACAAAGCCGATTGAATAGGGTCAATTAAAGAAGGAAGAGCAACCTGCAATCTTTTAGCAAGAATTCTAGAAATGCACTTGTAGACAATATTACAACGTGAAATAGGTTTAAAATCCTCAACCTTTGAAGGATTAGGAACTTTAGGCATAAGAGCTACTATGGTAGAATTAGCTCTTTTAAGCATTTGACCAGACCTAAAGAAGGCTTTGACAGCTGCAGTGACTTCATGACCAATGATAGGCCAAGCTTTCCTAAAGAACTCAGCATTGTAGCCATCAGGACTTGGGGCTTTAGAAGGATTAAGAGACTAGAAGGTGTCTTTGATTTCAAGGTCAGTAACTTTAGCTATCATAGTCTTGACTCTCTGAAAGTCTCTTGTTAACTAACTGTTGGATCCTAGGGAGCCCCTGATAAGGACTTGAATGAGATGTTCTCAACAGATTGGTGTAGAAGTTGACAAAACTGTATTTAATAATCTTTAAGTCATAGGTGAGGGAGCCATCATCCAAAACTAGACAGGTAAGCGTACTTCTATTTTTGGTATTGCTCACAGACTTAAAGAAATAAGCGGTGCATTGATCACCTAGTTTCAGCCATTGGATTCTGGATTTCTGCTTAGCCAGGCTCTCCTCAACCCTAAGCAAGGTAAGAAATTGCTTATGAACGACCCTTTCCTGACTTATAATGGATGGATTGGAAGGATGAGTAACTAAGTCTAGCTGCAAGGATTTGATAAGTTGCCTAGAGTCAGCAACCCTCTTAGAAATATCACTAAAGTCTCTAGAATTGATCTGCTTAAGCTCATTTTGTAACATTTTGAGCTTCTCACAGACACTAAACATAGGATTCCCAATGATCACCCTTCTCCAAACTCTGTGAACCACAGATAAGAATTGGGGGTGATTAGCTAAGAAATCAAAAAACTTGAAAGGTGTATTAAATTTCTTAGGATTAGGAATCAAGCATGCAATTGCTGGAGAATGATCAGAAATTCCAGAAGTGAGAAAATGTGCAGAAGAACAGCTATAGGCTTTCATCCAATGTTCATTGACTAAAACCCTATCTAGCTTAGTACTAACAAAATGGGTAGAGTCTTGCCTATTAGACCAGGTGAGGAAGTAACCTGTAAATCTAAGATCATCCAGCTCAAGGGCGTAAAGGCACTGATTAAGATCACTCATATGAGGGGGCCAGCTAGGCATGCCCCTAACCTTTTCATCAGGGAACCTAATGGCATTAAAATCTCCAAGCACAGTAGCTGCTGTTACGATAGAATTGTTGTCATTGAAGTGAAGAGGTCATTGAAGTGTTTGAATGTAGTTATTAGATGCAGCAGCTGTTAGCTGCTCTTTTCCATGCTTTACTCTGCTGCTACCACTATTCAAGGGCTGTGACTACTACTCGACATACTCAGTTGCTGGTGTAGTGTGTTGCCAGGCTCCAAAAAATAGAATATTTCGTATCAAGGGATGTGGCTCCATTGTTCCAGGAGCTACTATCACCTATACAGCAGTCGTTGGGGCCGCCTCTTTCGTCAAGTACCGCCTCTTTCAGTAATTGGAATGATGCTACATCCATTTGTAGATGGTTAGGAAACAAATGTATCTCTTGATGTTATTTGTTTTGTATCCATCTCATTACCTTGATCGACTTTTGTATTATCCTTCATATAGCCACTTGGCTTAGATTTACAATTTCCTCTTTCGTAGTTTTGTTTTGTTTTGTGTTATTTCCTCCTGGGGTATGCCCCTTGTAGGCTGTATATTCGGTTAGCCTCTTTTATTTTCAAGCTAAATTACCAAAAAAAAAAAAAAAGATGATGGAGACTAGACCAAAGAGTCTGTTTGGAAGAGCCATTTGTAATTAGAATCATGAAAGGCGATCTGGGTGATTCAAGCTTGAGCGCCGGCTCCTGATCCGATCGCTATGGCCGAAGGAATGATTTTGTTTGTAGAAGGGCTAGGACTCAAAGCCCTAGACTCTAATGAAGTGAGAAGGCAACAGAAGAATGCTCGGTCTTCTCCTATAATCTCCACCCACAAACCCTTTGATCTATGTCGCTCAAAGGAATCTTTGCCTAATACATCTCTTCCCAAAGTCCTCAAGAAAACTAGCCCTTCCCGGAAATTGCAGCAAGTTTTTGAAGAAGAATTACTGAGGGAATCTGAGGGTCATCAGCAGATTTCGGGAAACCCTAGCCTTGAACAGACGATGGATATGAAGTTTCCACGTTTGAGCAATCCTACCATATCTTCATCTGGAGTTGGGGCTCAAAGTCCTAACTCAAGAACAAACCCTAGCTCCTCATTGAAGCTTCAGCAAGCGTTATTCGAAGAAGGCTTGATTCTATAAGCAGAGGCGAGAGCTACAGTTCAACTCCAAGGTCAGCATCACAAGGTATCTTCCTCTAGTCTTAACCCACAAACTCTTTTCAATGCTAGAGGCATTCCGTACCTAGAAGGTGATCCTAACATGGGCTACAGCGAATCCGACACTAAACCTAGACAACCACAAACTGTACCTCAGCAAGCTCATGCTAAACCTAGACTGAATCCAAATACTCCTAAAGCCAAACCGAAAAATTGGGCCTCCCTATTGCAATCACAGAGTCCATCAATGGACATGAAACTCGATTTTTACCCTGATCTACTTAAAGGGAAGGAGGCCCAGGTAGAAATCGACGTTGAGCTAACAGATGTTGGTAAATGGAACAGGTACTTAGTGGGCCACTTCCTCGATGGGAAAATGCCCTACCCTTTGGTGGTTTCCATTGCCTGATACCAGTGGAAAGACTTGTTTATCGCTGTAAAGCCAGATGTTGATGGTTGCTATCTGTTCAAATTCCGAGATGAACAGGCTAAGCAGCAAGTATTGGATGGTGGACCTTATTTCTTTTCACAGATATTCTTAGTCCTAAAGGATTGGCATCGCATGATGCAACCAGTTAAAGAACAACCTTCCCACATTCTAGCCTGGGTTAAATTGCATAATCTACCTCTTGAGTTATGGAACCAAGAATGTCTAAGCAGGGTAGCTAGTACAATCGGTAAATCGCTATATGTGGACCATGCCACAACTAAAACCTCAAAACAACCAGGTCTACTTCAAACAAAGTCAACCTGTGCTAGAATCTGCATTGAGATTAGTGCTGAAAATGAGCTTCCTGAGGATGTCAGAATAACTGTCGGGGGAAACTCAGTGGTGGTGCCTATTGAATATCAGGTGCTACCCCTTTTATGCAAACATTGTCAAGTCTTCGGCCATGCTACTACCCAATGCTCCAAGAAAGTTCCCCCAAACTCCAGTCAACCCACCTAAGAATGGACTTTAGTGGGTAATGGGAAGCATCCAACTTTCCTTCCTCAATCAGATACCAATAGCACCTTAAATACTTCCAAGCCTACTATAGTTAGTACCCAAGCAGAAGTGCTTGCTGACTCTGAGGTTGAGTTAGAGACGGTACTTGCAGGAGTTATAAGCAGTTCTTATGGGTCGGCTCCCAATCAGCAATTGCATGCATTGACCAGCCCTCAGCAACAGGAATGCAAACTCCTAACTGTTAACAGTGTACAGGTAGCACACACATTGCCTCAGCAATCGTCCCCACCTAAGCTTTAATTAAAAGAGGCGAATGACAGTGGTGAGAACTTAAATCCCTCTAGTCAACAGGTTGCTCCAGTATCTTGATCAGCAGCTAAGAAAGCTGCAAAACTCAGGAATCAAGAACCTTTGGATCCTGGTGCAATGTCAGAGAGGAATTTACTAATGGGGGGCTCCTCCAAGACTGGACAGTCAGGGAGGCAAAAGAGCTCTACACAAAGCTCTTCGCTTAGATCAGGGAAGTAACTCCCTTTATTTATTCTGTTCATATTTAGTTATTTCAGCTGTTACTCTCTTTATTTATTCTGTAGTGGTACTTAGGTTTACTTTATGGATTGTTCTCCTATAAATTTTGGTTTTTGGAATTTGAGGGGTCTTAATGATCCTCTCAAACAAAGAGAGGCAAAAACTTGGGTTTTTAAAAATAAATTATCTCTAGTTGGATTCATCGAGCATAAAATCAAAGAACCCAAAATTTCTAGAATTGTCAACGCGATGCTCCCTCAGTGGAATTTTGTTCGCAATCATCCCTGCTCTACAATGGGGAGACTTTTGATTTGTTGGAACCCTTTGGTTTTCCAAGTTCAGGTACTGTGTCAGTCCAGTCAGTATATCCATTGTAAGGTGACCACTTGTGATGGCCAATACTCTTTTGTTTGATGCCACATTTATTTATGGGGCTAATTGTTATCTAGAGAGACAACAGCTTTGGGCAGCCTTACAACAACTTTGTGTTGTTACCCCTTGGGTGGTATTGGGAGATTTCAATGCCATAAAATCCCCCACTGAAAAAAGTTGGTGGAAATAGGACTTGGATGCCTTGGATGGAGGAATTCAATTCTTGCCTTCATTCAACAGAATTAGTTGACCTAAGGTACTCGGGTTGTCACTACACTTGGTCAAATAAACAACTGGGAGATGCCCACATTAGCACAAAGATTGATAGGGTTTTAGTCAATGAAAGTTGGATCACAGATTTTTGTTGGTCCAGTGCTCATTTTCTCAACCCTGGAATATTTGATCACTCATTTGCTGTTGTGTATTTGGCAGCTACTACTACCCCTAGGAAAAGGCCTTTTCGGTTCTTTAATTTTTTGGCTGAGCATCCTAATTTCATAGAATCTGTCCAGCAGGTTTGGAGGAAGGTAATATTGGGTAATCCAATGAACTGTGTTTGTGAGAAACTAAAACAATTACAGGAGAGCTTAAAACAATTGAACACTAATGAGTTTAGTGCTTTGTCAGCAAGGATGACCTCTCTTAAACAACAATTGGAAGCCATCCAACGAGAACTTGGTTCTCACCCTAATAACCCCTCCAAGCAGGCCATTGAACGAGATCTGTGTAAACAGTACCTTATTTTTGCTAGAGCGGAAGAAAGTTTTGCTAAGCAAAAGTCAAGAATTCAGTGGTTAAAGTTGGGGGATCAATGTACTTCTTTTTTAATCAAAACTATTAGTAATTCCAGGAATAGGAACAGAATTTCTAGCTTAGTGCTGGAGGATGGCTCTGTCTCACAAGACATAGAGTTGGTGAAGCAAACCTTCATTAACTACTACACTAATTTGTTAGGTACCAAACATTTGACCGATTACTCTGGATCTGCCAGAGTAGACCAACTTATTGCTAGGAGACTCTCACCTTCTCAAAGTTTGGATATGGTGGTTGAGGTGACAGATAAAGAGATCAAGGATACTTTCTGGTCTCTTAATCCTTAAAAAGCTCCTGGCCCAGATGGATACAATGCAGCCTTTTTCCAAAAGGTGTGGCCTATGATTGGTCATGAAGTGACCTCAGCTGTTAAACTCTTCTTCAGATCTGGTCAACTTTTGAAGAAAGCTAATGCTACTTCCTTAGCTTTGGTGCCTAAAGTCCCCAACCCCTCCAAGGTGGGGGATTACAGACCAATCTCATGTTGCAATGTAGTATATAAGTGTATTGCTAAAATCCTGGCCAATAAAATTAAACCAGTCTTACCATATCTTATAGATCCTGCCCAATCTGGCTTTGTTCAGGGTAGGAGGATTGCTGATAACATATTCCTTACTCAAGAATTAATGAGAGGTTACCATAAACACTCCCCATCCCCGAGGTGTGCCATGAAGGTGGATATTATGAAGGCTTATGACAATGTCAGATGGGATTTCCTCTGGGATGTTCTAGCCTCCATTAATTCCATCCCAAGATGATACAATGGTTAAAAGCTTTTGTTTCCACAGCAAATTACTCCTTGTGCTTCAATGGGGAAGCAATAGGGTACATTCCTGGACAGAAGGGTCTAAGACAAGGGGATCCCTTGTCTTCCTATTTATTTGTAATCGTAATGGAGGTCTTGACCTGCATTCTTAGGGAGAAGTCTCTTCTCCCTGATTTTAAGTTCCATTGGAAATGTAGCTCCACCAAACTTGTCAATCTTTACTTTGCGGATGATCTTATGATCTTCTGCAAAGGTGAAGTCAGCTCTATTAATTACATTAAGCAATCCTTGACTGAGTTTGAGGCCTTGTCTGGCCTTTCTTCAAGCCCTACTAAGAGTGACATCTTCTTTTCTGGTGTTAATCTTACCATCAAATCTTCCATACTCAATATTTTGGGTTTTCGGGAAGGGTCTTTACCTGTTAGGCACTTGGGGGTACCTCTTCTATCCACCAAGCTTAAACACACTGACTGTAAAGGCATAGTAGATAGGATTGTCACAAAAACCAAGGCATGGACCCATAGGTATCTGTTTTATGCTGGAAGGATACAATTGATAAAGTCAATACTTTTCTCAATGCAAACTTATTGGTCATCTCTCTTTATTATCCCCAAGAAGGTAATTAAGGAGATTGAATCAATCCTTAGAGCATTTTTTTGGTCTGGTCCTGAGTTTAAGAGGATTGGTGCCAAAGAATCATGGGAACACCTATGTTCCCCTGTTAAGGAAGGTGGGTTGGGTTTAAATCTATGGAGATCTGGAATAAGGCAGCTGTGGCCAAACACATTTGGTTCCTTGTCTCGGGGGGGGGGGGGGGGGGGGGGGGGGGGGGAACAATCTATGTGGTGTCAATGGGTCAAGTCTTAATTACTCAAGGGTAAGAGTTTTTGGAGTGTTAAGACCCCAAGTGACCCCTCTTGGGTTTGGAGGAAACTCCTTAATCTCAGACCACTCATCCAACCTCATATAAAGTACAAAATTGGAGATGGCCAATTAACTTCTTTATGGTATGACAATTGGCATCCCCTTGGACCCCTTCTGCCTCGGTTTGGTCCTAGAATTATATATGACTCTGGACTTCCCAAGGATGTCACTGTGCAGACTATTATTAGAAACAACCAGTGGGCTTTCCCTATGACTCAATCTCCTGATCTTAATGATGTAAGAACTGATCTTCAGGGTAACCCATTAATTATGCCATTGGAGATAGGTGTTCCTGGACCCTCAATGCTTTTGGAAAGTTTACCATTTCCTCTCTTTGGAATCAGTTGAGAACACACTTTCCTACTATCAATTGGCACAAAGTGGTATGGTTTTCAAGACACATCCCTAGGCGCAGTGTGATCTCTTGGATGGCCATTCTGATTAAGTTATCTACTGAGGATAGATTATTCATGTTTGGCATGAAATCTTCCTCTATTTGTAGTCTGTGTATGGTTGTAGAATCACATGATCATCTATTTTTTGGATGCCCTATGGCTACTCAGATTAGGGGAATGCTGTCCCCTAAGACCCCTTATATGGTAGGAATGGTTACTTGGTCTTAGTGGGTAAGTAAATTATCCACCTTAAAGGGTAAATCTTTGGCAACCTCGATTGCTAAGTTAGTATTCACAGTGTATGTACACCAATTGTGGCTTGAGAGAAATCACAAGAAGTTTCAGAATCTTAGCTGCCCTCCTGGCGTGGTTGCTAACAAAATCTCGAATGAAGTTAGATGCAGGTTGTTGTCCCTTTCCTTCAAGGGGCCTTCTCATTTACTCTCTATGTGGAACATTCATGTTTGACTTGGATATACTTCTTAGATTGAGCGGCACTATTTCTCATTTGCTATTATTTACAGATCATAGCAAAAGGGGAATGCTCTCAAAGCTTCCCCTAGCTACATTAATCCCCCATGATTAGGAGGGCAGGATCTAAACACAGTTCAACAAGAGGTAGTATCAGTTACTGGCTGCATCATTCAATTATTGTACAAAAGCATCTCAGCTGCTAAAACATTAATCACCAAAGAGAGCAAGTTCACACTTGGTGGTCATCACAATCATACGGCATAGTAAGTCTGCTATTACTCCTACTGACACAGGTAGTTATCTTATCCTCTGGTGGGTTCTACATTGGATCATGAGGGATCACTTGTAATGAGAGTATAGTCGTAAACATTTACTACATTCTGTGTCTCCCTATGAGAGTGTGATTGGGCCTCATCTATTCTTTGCGAGTGGAGGTAATAACTAGTGGGGGCATTATGAGAGGTTTGGTGGAGGGAGTAGGGTGGAACTATAGCCCTTAGTTTCTGAAAAAAGTAGAGAGGGAGGAGTGAGTTTTCGGAGAGAGTTGTTGGTCAGGACCACATATTCCTAAGAATGTTTTGAGTCTATTTCTGGATATTCTGTTCTACCTTTTGAGTCTGTTTCTGTTGCAGATGTGCAGCATACTTCACTGCATTGAAGTGGGATGTCCCAAGAACATATACAAGTGGCTCATTTCAGTTTGCATTTATTGCTCTTGTCCATTCTACCTAAGGGCAGTCCAAAAGGGTTTCTTGAGCAGATTATATCAAGCTGTTTTGCTGTCTTATTATGCAGCTGTTTTGTTTCTGTCAACATGGTGTTCTGTCGAGTTGTTTACAGCCGTTGTCTGCTTATACTGCTACTGTAAAGATGGTTTCTACTATTATGTAGTCATTGGGATTTGGGGTTTATGCCTAACCATTAGGGGCTATTGTTGGGATCTCCCTTCGCAGAGGGGGACATCCTCTGCAGAGTGTCTATTTTGCTATTAATGGTGTTCTGTTCCATGAAGAACAGCTATGGCTTCTGTTGACCAGTTAGATACTATTACTACTACTATTCCTACGGTTCCTGTTCTGGAATGGCTACTGTTTTCATATGGTGTATCATGTTTATGCTGTAATCTACTGATGTTTTCTGCTACTGCTCTTTGTGTTCAGTCCAGCAACTGAATAGTTTTGTTGCTACTGTGATGTTGCATTCAAAAATGCTGTCCAACTGCTGCTGTTCTGTCCAACGGTTGCTGTCGTATTGGCACACTTCAAATGTAGGCTGCTGTTTGAAGCTACAATGGTTCCCTTGCTGGTTAGTCAATCCAACTACAACTTCGAGTAGTTTAACAGCCTTTGTGCTATGATCTACTGCTGTTTTCTGCTACTGCTCTATTGTGTTCAGTCCAGCAACTGAATAGTTTTGTTGCTACTGTGCTATTGCGTTCAAAAATGCTGTCCAACTGCTGCTGTTCTGTCCAACGGTTGCTGTCGTATTGGCACACTTCAAATGTAGGCGGCCGTTTGAAGCTAAAATGGTTCCCTTGCTGGTTAGTCAATCCAACTACAACTTCGAGTAGTTGAACAGCCTTTGTGCTATGATGCTACATGCAGCTGTTGCTGCTGCTGTTTGTTTGCTGTTTGCTGCTTTAATGGCAGCCGATGGATGCCGATGTGCTGCTGGTGGTTCCCTTGTAAATGAACTTACCTATTTCTATTGCTTCCTATTTTTCTAATGCCTTTTCGGCTGCTGTATTTCGGTCCAGGATTTTATAACTAAGTGACCTACTTGGTCGTATCCTATTTTATTGCGGTCGTTATGGCGTTGTTTTCCTTCTCTCTTACTAGATGGTTTGGAAACATTGCATATCATCTACCCATGTATCCATTTGGCGTAGTCAATTTTATCTACTTTTTGTTTTCTTTTTTCTTTTTTGTTTCTTTTCCTCCTGGGGTATGCCCCTTGTAGGCTGTATATTCGGTTAGCCTCTTTTTCAATTTCAATCTATTTTACCCAAAAAAAAAAAAATCGTAGCACATCCCACCAGACTAGGAAATAAGATAAATAGTCATTGAATAAGGAGACGATGCTGAACCATCACTGAATCATTGCCGCTACAAAGCACTTTGGCAACGAGGGAAGGTTGAACAGCAACTACAGAGGGACTAGGCACCGAGAGAGGCTCGATTTGAAGATGATGGCATCCGACAGGAGGCCAACTCTGCACACCACGCCAATCCATTTAGTCTAATACATTCTCATCCATAGTTCCAAAGCTCGCCATTAAACAACCTGCCCTCAACCAAAACCCATAGCCACAGATCTCCAGAGATGGGATAAGAAGACCCAGATTCCAAAGCTTCAACCTAGCACAGGAGTTTTAAGCATAGCACCCACTTCTAAGGAATAGTACAGCAGAGGACCAGGCTCCGAGGGAGGCTCAATCTAGAGATGATGACATCCGACAAGGCTACCTCCTCAAGTACCTTGCACACCACGCCCATGCCAATCGGTCTAACACTCCCTCGACCAAGTACACAAGGCTCACTATAACATAAAAGAGGGACAAAACAAGGGCCTCAAATCTGTCCGTCATCAATAGTGCATTACAACGGAATCATCTGGCAACCCATCAATAGTGCAAAACCACTGAATCAGCTGATCACAAACTGAGGCACACAAGACTGCAGAAGGAACCAAACCATCCCTTTCAATCAGTGAATCACCACTAATCTAATAAGGACAGTCACGGTCGCAGCCTTACTACACTAGAACAATGGCCCAGAGAAGCACAGAAACTTGGATTGAGAACAAGCGTAGCATAAATACTAAAACCATAGCCCTAGAATTGGGCAAAAAACAACCTGAGATCCTACTGCATTTACCAATCTACTGCATACCCAAAACCGGCAACACACCGGGGTTCTCAAAATATTCTAGAAGCTAACCCGATCTCACTCCAACAGATGACTGCCCATCGAGGTTCTCAATAATGATCTACAAGGCTAATGAATGATACCTGCTAGTTGGAGGTTCAATGAAATGCAGATTCGCCACTCTGCCATTGGGATGGTCTGGCTACCACTCCAGGTTCCTACAGCATGGAGACAATAGCTACTGAACTTTGGCAACTTGCGATGATTCACCATCGACAGCCCAACTCGTAGCTTGAACATCGCAAAATCCAGAACCCACACTCAAGTGAATCCAAAGCCCTCACTCGAGGGATCTGACTTGTAAGTGCGACTCAAATATATTAGTGAGATACGATTCAGAATCAACTGAACATTGGGTATCCTTTGGCCGAGCTTGGATTGCCATAGGAGTAACAGATCCGAACCAAAAGAGAGGAGAATCTGGTAATGACGCACGAGTATTTCTCCCTATTACTACGTCCAATTCGTTCCCAGCCTAGAAGAACTGGTATTGAACATACCTCACTTGGTGTAAAGCAGCCCCCGTTGAAAAGAACTTTAAACTCAGAGTAGAAACAAATCGACCCATCTTCGTGAGGTTGGTTGATAACAACTAGCATGAATCGATTGAGTGTAGATGTGAGAATAGCAGAGACAAAGTCACAGAGGAGATGCAAAGATCTCATGGGAGTAGCATCGCCACTTGAACGGATGAGCCCTTCTCCGATTGAAACTTACTATTGACTTTCAATCTTAATCTACTCGGCCCATCGGTTAGGAACAGAACTGGTATTGGTATTCAACATACTTTGATTTCTTGATGAATTCATGGAACTCAAACTATTGAAGATGATTACCACCAGAAAATCTGTGGATTTGATACAAAAATCAGAATTTTGGTAAAGGGGGAGTGCATTCTCTCTCTAGCCTAGAGAGAGAAGCTCTCAACCCCTCACCGTCATTTTTAACGAACCTCAGTAAATAATTTATTTTAATAATCCAGGCCGTTGATTTGGTTGTTATTGTTGATTTAGTTATACTTGTGAATTTTCGGTTCCATTCGGTCTATTCCGGTTTATGAAGCTGTTTCATTGGTACAAAAATCGAACATAAGAATGATAAGTTATGGCCGAAAAAGTTTGTAACGATAACCAATTTACTTCATCTTTTGCAAGAATGATATAATCTCTCTTGCGCAAAAGATAGACTTGTCTGATTTTGAAAAAATAGATAAAGCAGATTGAGTTGTGAAGTAAAAGACATTAGTACGTACATAAGCATCGATTGTGTTTTGAACATGTAGTTTCCGACATCCGATTATCACTGAAGTTGGTGACAATTATAGAATTGATAAGATGTGCAATCTTAATGGTTTAGAATGGTCATAAGAAAAATTATTGAACAACTTCCCTTAAAATCTATACGTTGAGATATTGCAAGGGCTCGGATACATGGGTCTGGCGATTCCTGACTAGGGCGTGGAGGAGCTTCGATTCTCCATGGTTGACGGTACGGTGACCATAGCAGAAGGGCTCGAATGCAAAGCTATAAACTCCAATGAAATGAGAAGAAAGCAGAAGAATATCTAGGATCAACTCAGCTCTATTCAACTCCAATCAACGCAATCGGAAAACCCTAACAGCTCCATCCCTATTGAGATTGGTAATCGATGATCAAACAACCCAAGTGTGTTCAATCGATCTTCCTCTTCAACTGGGTTATGGATTCTCAGTCCTACATCAAACAAAAATACTAGTCCCTTCCGAAAACTACAACAAGCACTCATTGAGGAAAGCTTAATCCTGGAGGCAGAAGAACGAGCACTCCATGTTCATCTGCAACAACAACAATAGGAGGAGCTTTCAAACCCTAATTCGAAAACCCTAGTCAATGCCAGAGGCATTACGTACATGGAAGGGGATCCCAATATGGGATACCCCGAAGCATATACTAAACCTAGGCGGCCTTGGTCTCCCAAAATTCAGCCCAATCAAATTACATCTGCTCACCCTCCACGCACCTTACTTCCTCAAGCTCCCAATAAACCTCGACAGATCCCAAATGGTCCTAAATCCAAGCCTAAAAATTGGGCGTCCTTACTGCAATCCCAAAGTCCCTCATTTGATATGAAACTTGAATTCCATCCTAATTTATTAAGAGGGAAAGAAGCCCAGGTAGAAATTGATATTGAGCTTACTGATGTTGGTATGTGGAACAAGTACTTAGTAGGCCATTTCTTGGATGGGAAAATGCCTTCCCCTTTGGTACTCTCCATTGCCCTGTATCAATGGAAAGAGTTGTTTGTGGCTGTAAAGCCAGACATAGCCGGGTGCTATCTCTTCGAATTTAGAGATGAAGAGGCTAAGCATCAAGTTTTGGATGGTGGCCCTTATTTCTTTTCACAAAAATATCTAGTCCTCAAAGACAAGCATAGAATGATGAAGCCAGTTAAAGACCAACCTTCTCATAGTCCAGCTTGGGTGAGACTGTGTAACTTACCCCTAGAGTTATGGAATCAGGTGTGTTTGAGCAGGGTGGCCAGTACCATTGGTAAACCACTACATGTGGATCAAGCCACAGCCAAAACTTCAATGCAAGAGTATGCATTGAATTAGTGCTAAGCATGACCTTCTTGAAGATGTGAGAATTACTGTAGAGAGCAATTCAATTTGGTGCCTATTGACTATCACGTGTAACTTTCAATGTGCAATGCAAAGTTTTTGGACATTCTAATACTCAATGCTCTAAGAAATTACCCCCAATCGTCAGTCATCCAAACCAGGAATGGATCTATGTGGGTAATGGAAAACAGAAGAATGAATCCACCAAGCATCCTGCCAATAGCCCCCAAATAGTACTTGAAGACTCAGAAGATGAATTGGAACAGGTTTTGGTAAGTATTGTGAGCACTTCTCAAGCCACTTTGATTCTACCTCAGAATAAAAAGCCCAACCATCAGTTATCTGCTCAGGACACGGCTATACCTGCTAAGCAAGAGGATTCCCTTGAAGAAATTATAAATCATAAGGAACTTGAATCACTATCTCAGCAAATGCCTTCTACTAATCCAGTGCGCAATGGCTCCTTCGAAGTAGTGGATGGAAATAATAAGGGAGGAAGTTCAGTCACCCAACAAACTATAGAAGTAACTTCTAGTCCAGCAGCTCCAATCTCCAGATTAGCAGCTAAGAAGGCTGCCAAAAAAGCTGTAAAGCTCAAGGACAAAGAACCTCCTGATCCTGATATCAAACTGATGGGGAATTCTTCCAAGGCAGGGCAGATAGGGAAGCTGAGGAGCTCTACAAAAGGTCCTTCTACAGAGCAGGGAAGTAACCATAGCCTTTTTGTCAGGGCAGTAAACTAATTCTTTCATTTTCTGCCTTTTGCATTTTCATTTTGCTTAAGATTGTTTTATGTTCACTGTTACAGTGTATCACCTTTGAATTGAGAGAAACATGTGGAAGTTTCAAGTTAAAGCTAGCACCTGGGAGGTTGTTCACAAAATTTACAACATGGTTAAAAGTAGACTACTGTCATTGCCCAAAGGCTCACATGATACTAGGTTTATCAGAGAATGGGGCTTAACCAGGGAATAATCATATATGTTGCTTGGATTATAATGTGCAAGTGTAACAAGTGCTTCAATTGCTACAATTGTTTTCCAAATCCTATCTTGCATTTGTGTCTTGCTAAGCAGGTTGTGCTTGGTAGCTCGACCAAGCTTGGATCTGAGGGTGTTCATGGCTGACTGATACGGATGTTGTTACAAATGCTGCTAATTTTGTATTATTGATTCTGTTGGCAGTCCAGGGTACCAATGCAAGGTAGCTGTCCTATTGTGTTATTATGGTTATTGCTATTACTTGTAAATATTCAAGTAGTCTTATTCCCCGTGTGCTGACTTAGCAATTCATGGCATATGAGTGTTCTACTATATTGTGTGATCCCCAAGTGAGCTGTTTGCTAGATTCCCATCCTTCCTTGTGAGAGGAGGTAATATTTAGTGGGGGAATTATGTGAGAATCAATGGAGTGAGAAGGGAGAAAGTGGTCCCCAGCCGTTGTTATTAAAAAGAGAGAGGGAGTCGTGAGTTTCCAAGGGAGTAGAAGTGTGAGCACTTTACATACCGAGGGCCTAGTTGTTGTTTTCTTGGCTGCCTCTATTACTTCATGTTCTATTGTAGAGAGGTTGTTGGTCTATTCTTTGCTTGCTGGATCAGGGCCTTTGCTTCTTTCATTACATGCTTATTCTCCATTGCATATCTTGCTTCAATGCTCTTCCAATGGTGATCTCTGTGTTAGCTGGTTGTGATACAAATGGTGCATTGATTATAAGTTCTGGCTGTCACAATTTGTGGCTGACTGTTACTGTTACTGTTACAGCTACTATTGTTACTCCTGTTTTGTTACTGTTGTAGCTGAATAGCAGCTGCTGCTATTCTGCTTTTTATGTTATGAATGCTATTCTTAAACCATTATGGTATATCCTAAAGCTGCAAATGCTATGTCTTACGGTGGTTGTACCTACCTAAGGGGGGTTGTCCCTTGGGATGATTAAGCCTTACTATGGGGTTTGTCCCAAGATTACTCTTCATTCCCTACTTTACTCTTCGGCCTGTAGATGCACCTGGCGTGGGCTGATCTTTAGGAGCCTAATTTGTTTGGTTCATCATGTGGATGAGTTTATAGATACCCAAATCTGGAGACGGTCATATAGAACTAAGGACTGCTGGATACAAAAGATTTGGCTGAATTTTGGAGGTACCGAGGACTGCTACTGTTTGTCAGCCAACTGCGGTAGATTGTTTGTATGCTGCTATTCTTTTCCGTTTCTAAACCCAAATAGCTCCAAGTGTTGTGGCTGTTCTTTTGTTGCTACTATTTACTCTTGCAGCTTATGTGTAGTCCAGCAGATTGTTGCCCAGCAGGTTGCGTTATATAGCAGAATATAAGGCTGCTGTCAAAGAGAGTTTAAGCCGTGGTTTCTCACAGCTATTCGGGTTTAAACCTTGTTTCATGAGGTGCAGATCCAGAAATCCATGGGGGACTGTACCTTTGACCTTTTGGCCTTCCAAGTTCTCTCTATCTTGTTTTGTTATAGTCATTATGGCATTTTTTTCCTACGCTTTTATTAGATGGATTGGAAATATCGCATATCATTTAGCCCATGTAGCCATTTGGCGTAGGCAACTTTATTCACTCTTGTTTTGTATATTCGGTTAGCCTCTTTTTCAATTTCAAGCTATTTTACCCAAAAAAAGAGAGATTGTTTTATGTCTATACAACCCCTTAATCTTGGTTTTTGGAATATCAATGGTCTTAATGACCCAATCAAACAAAAAGAGGTTAAGTGTTTTGTAAATAAGAACAAGCTTTCACTTGTGGGTTTATTAGAGCATAAAATAAAGGAGGATAAAGCTTTTAGAGTGATAAATCTTATCTGTCCTCAATGGAGATTTGTGAACAATTATCCCCAAGCTTCCATGGGCAAGATTTTTGTGTGTTGGGACCCTAATGTTGTCCAGATTTTGGTCCTTGACCAATCTGATCAATTTATACATTGTGAGGTACAGCCTAAATGTGGTGAGCCCCCATTTTTTTCAACTTTTGTTTATGGGGAGAACAATTATTTGAATAGGCAGCCACTGTGGTCTAGACTTCAACTCCTGAGCACTGCATCCCCTTGGATAGTGCTTGGAGATTTTAATGTCATCAGGTTCCCTAGAGAGAAGGTTGGAGGAGCTGCTTCATGGCCTCCCTATACGGATAAATTCAATAGCTGTCCTTATGCTTTGGGGCTTGATGATCTTAGGTACACTGGTTGCTTTCTCACCTGGGCCAACAAACAGCACACTACACATTTTATCAGTACAAAACTGGATCGAGTTCTAGTCAATGAGCATGGATGAGGGTGTATAATTGTTCCTATGCTCATTTCCCTGATCCTGGGATTTCTGATCATTCTCCTGCCATTACATCTATCTTTCCTAGTCCTAGGAAATCAAATAAACCTTTTAATTTTTTTAATTTCCTAACAGACCACCTTCAGTTTCTAAATGTAGTTCAGAGAGTTTGGAGGAGAGTGATTATTGGGAATCCAATGTACTGTGTCTGTTGAGAAACTCAAGTTGTTGAAATGTGAGTTTAACAAATTAATAATAGAGATTTTAGTGATATCTCTGCTAGGGTTGTTGAATCCAGGCAACTACTAGAAACTTTGCAGCAAGACTTGAGTACTCATAATCTTGGTCCTTCCATGATTAGTCAGGAAACAGAGGTTTATAAACAACTCATCACAATGCTAAGGGCTGAGGAAAGTTTGGCAAAGCAAAAATCAAGAATCCAATGGATGAAGTTGGGTGATCAGTGTACTTCATATTTCTTCAAATCCGTGACTAACACAAGAAATTAAAGTAAGATAACTAGTCTGGTCTTAGAGGATGGGTCCCTCACACATGACATTGAAGTCATTAAGTCCAGTTTTATCAACTTTTAAACTAACTTGCTAGGTACAGCCCACCCTGAGACTTATCAAGGAAATAGCAGGATTCAACAGTTAGTAAATAAGAGATTAACTGATACTCAAAAGTTGGCAATGATTGTTGAGGTCACTGATCAGGAGATTAAGGACACACTTTGGTCTCTCAATCCCAATAAAGCCCTTGGACCTGATGGTTACAATGCTGGTTTCTTCAAGAAAGCTTGGCCTATTGATGGTCATGATGTCCTTGTAGCTATCAAAACCTTTTTTAGCTCTGGTAAGTTACTTAGAAAGATTTTACCAAAAAAAAAAGTTACTTAGAAAGGCCAATTCTACCATGGTAGCTCTGGTCCCAAAAGTCCCTAACCCTTCTAAAGTTGGGGACTTTAGACCCATATCGTGTTGTAATACTGTTTACAAGTGCATAGCTAGAATACTTGCTAGCAAATTGCAAAATGTCCTCCCTATGCTAATTGAACCTGTTCAATTAGGATTTGTTAAGGGCAGGAGAATCGCTGATAACATCTTCCTTACTCAAGAGCCCATGAGAGGGTACCATGAATCTACCTCTACCCCAAGATGTGCTATGAAAGTAGACATCAAGAAAGCTTATGATAATGTTAGATGGGATTTTCTCAGGGATATTCTATCCTCTATGAATTTTCATCCAACAATGATCAAATGGCTTCAAGCTTGTGTTTTTTTTTTTTTTTTGGGGTAAATTAGCCTGAAATTAAAAAAAGGTTAACCAAATGTACAGCCTACAAGAGGCATACCCCAGAAGGAAAAGAAGAAAAGTGCAATAACCATGCACAACCCGCATGGAGAGTACAGTAGAATTAAGTAAATAATAAAGTGCAATGTGATATGTTATTATTCCTCGTTGCACTAACCATCCAAAAGGAAGAAAGTACAACAGGGAATGATACAGATTAATAAAGTAAGTACTGATGATATGAAAGTGAACTACGGCCTGGCACAACCCGCCAAGCTAGTCTATAGGATAAAGTAGTCACGGTCGAAGAACGACCAACTGAAGAACCATCACTGAAGAATGCAGCAACATAGCAACTTGGCACCAAGGGGGCTGATCAACTACTACAGAGAAACTAGGCACTGAGAAGAGGCTCGACCAGGGGATGACGGCATCCAACAGGGGGCCCAACCCTGCACACCACGCCCAATCCAGCCAATCTAATACTCCATCAACCAAATTCCCAAGGCTCGCCAGAAAACAACCCATCCTCAGCCAAAAACCAATCACAACAGCCGCCAGAGAGGGGATATGCAGACCAAGATTCTGATACTCATTTACCCAAAAAAAAAAAAGATTCTGATACTCCAATCTAACCTAGAACGTCAAGCGTAATACCCACCTCTAAGAGAATAGCTACTACAGAGGAACTAGGCTCTAAGAAGAGGCTCGAATTGGAGATGACGACATTCGATAAAGTTACCTCTCTAAGCACCCTGTACACCACGCCCATTCCATCCATATAGCTACACCCTTAACCTAATTCCCAAGGCTCTCTAAAATCTAAAAGTGAGACAGTACAAGATCCTCAATCAAGAGGATAAAAGACACCGCAGGAGAACCAAAGCAGCCTCTTTCCATCAGAGATCATCCACCAATCTAATCAAAGACAGCCACAGAAGCTACCCCTTTCAATCAGAGCACAACCACCAATCTAATCAATGATAGCCTCGGAAGCTACCCCTTTCAATCAGAGCTCAACCACAGATCTAGTCAACGATAGCTGCAAAAGCTACCCCTTCCAATCAGAGCAAGACCCCAATCTAATCAATGATAGCCACGTTCACAACCATACTACGCAATACAACCAGGCTATTGAAGCAGGAAATTAGGAATTTAAAGAACTCAACAAAGAGCATGAGCTATGAACAACATTGTCCATAGGAAACCAACTCAATCCAATTAAATATCACAATGCAACCCAGATTAGTCTACTGAATAAATCCAGGCCGACATATATTTACAATCGGGAATGGTCCAGATCGTAGCTAGCAGATTTACGTAAGTAAAAAATGATAGTAGCGACTTCACTGCTATGGATCGGCAATGGTCACAATAAACCACAATTGATCGCATAGTGAAAACACCTAAAATACCTCCAAACCCATCTTAAATCTGGATATGTATGATAGAATCTGAATGGAAGTGATTGAGTACAGGGAATTACCTCTGTAGCTCCAGAATCCATTTTTGAATGACCATACCTCCGTGCTAAAGTGAGCACTGAACAGGTATACTACCTATAGGTTTCACCAGATCTGAGCAGCTTACCACCATTTCCGACAACACTGTCCTCCGCCATGCATAGTTCAGGACCAGAACAATGGAATTAATGGCTGCTAAGTTAACGCTGGAATTGGGATATGATCACCGGTGACTCCTTTAGCCGTGAAAAGGATCCATAAGTTAGGAGGCTGGGTCATCTCTGTGAAGAGGACCCACGAATTGGGTTACCTCCATCTGGAACCGGGATACGATCCAAGATGGATTCCCCTTAGGTGAGAGCCAATTAGAGTTAGGTGGTTCCCAACATCCTAACCCAGCCGCACTAGCACTTTCCCTTTCTATGCGTCTCCATCGGTTCCCAACCCATTCGCCGGAAAGTGGATGCTCAGATTTTCAGGAAGTGATGGGTCTCGAGGACAGCCCATTTCGAGTACAATTGGAGCAGAAATCAGAAGATTCTGTGGGAACCCCTGTGAATTTATGAAACCCAAACTAGGTTTGGGGGTTTTGCAAAAATCGGAAGTAAAAGAACCCATGAAATTACTTGAGTAAAAGATGGGTATATGAAGATTAGAACTTGTAAATAGTTGAACCCAAATCTGGAGAACCCCTATATTTCCGACTAGTACCAATTTGAGCTTTATTTACCTCATAATCGGATCTAGAGTGGATGAGGGTATGGGGAGTGCATTCTCCCTCTAGAGTAGAGAGGCAAGCTCTCAACCCACCGTATAATCTTATTTGGTTGTTACATTCAAGCTTGTGTTATCACTGCAAACTACTCTCTTAACATCAATAGGGAAGCCACTGGCTATATCATTGGCCAGAAAGGTCTAAGGCAAGGTGATCGTATGTCCTCATACCTCTTTATAATTGTGAGGGAAATTCTAACCTATCTACTTAGAGAAAAATCCCAGCTCCTTGATTTCCACTTTCATTGGAAGTGTGGAAATAATAAGGTCATCAATCTCTGTTTTGTAGATGATCTTATGATTTTTTGTAAGGGTGAACTGTCTTCAATCAACCATATTCAGGATGCTCTCACTGAGTTTCAAGCCTTGTTAGGTCTATCCGCTAGCCTTGAGAAAAGTAGTATCTATTTTTCTGGGGTAAATAGTACCATTAGACTGAGCATTTTGAATGTATTACGGTTTTAGGAGGGCATGCTTCCTGTAAAGTATCTGGGATTGCCCTTCCTATCAACTAAACTCAAAGCCTCTGATTGTTAGCGTTTAGTGGAGAGCATGATTGCTAAAACTAAGACTTGGACCAACAGAGACGTAACCTATTCAGGTAGGATTCAATTAATAAAGAATGTTCTTTTCTCCATCCAAACCTATTGGTCTTCCTTTTTTATCATTCCTAAATAGATAATCAAGGAAATTGAGTCAATCCTTAGAGCATTTCTTTGGTTTGGTCCTGATCTAAAGAAATCTAGTGCTAAGGTCTCTTGGGATCATTTATGCTCTCCAAGAGAGGAGGGGGACTTGGTTTCAAATCAATGCAAGTATGGAACAAGGCTGCCATTGCAAAGCATGTTTGGTTTCTTATCTTTGGGGGTGAACAGTCTATGTGGTGCCAATTAGTCAAATCATATTTAATCAAAGGGAGGAGTTTTTGGAATTTAAAAACTCCTGGAGATTGCACTTGGGTATGGAGGAAAATTTTGAATCTTAGACCACTAGTGCAACCTTATATTCTTAGTATTTTGGGAAATGGAAATTCCACATTCTTGTGGTATGACAATTGGCACCCTGTAGGCCCTTTAGTGGCTAAATATGGCCCAAGAATTGCATGACTCTGGTATTCCAAAGGATGCTTTTGTGTCTCACATCAATCATGACTCAAATTGGGCTTTCCCTGTTACCCAAACCTTTGAGCTTAAATGAGGTGAGAAATACTCTTCCCCCTCTTGTCAAGTCCAAATTAAATGGGGATGATCAAAAGAGATGGACCCTTACTTCTAATGGATAGTTCAAATCGTGAAATACAGCCTTTTCAATACAGCCTTCTCTGCTTTCTCGAAATGTCGTATGTAATGCTGGGATTGGTGCTGCTGTTGGGGAACTCGGTAGAAGCGATTTGCCACTTCCGCCTCTGACGGCTTCACCTCACCCTATATAGAATCCAAAATGAGTCCCCTCCCGCTCAGTCCAGCTCTTTTGAAGAAGTGTTGGGCTTGAAACTGACTACTGCCTTCCCGAAAGAGCAGAGAGAAAACTCGCCCAAAAGCCCTATTAATCGAGTTGGTAAGGTGAGGAAGGCGTCCAGGGCTATCTTGATGGCTCTATGACTCTACTCTAGTGGCTAGAGAAAAGCCCGGTTCTCTTTGTCTTCGAGCCTTGGCATCGGTAAAGGAGAGGAAGGGCAGTCCTCTATCTTGTACTCTTTGGTTTGCGGTGCCAACTTCACCAATGTGAAAAGTTTGACGCACGACGGGACGTAAATAGTCGACTTATTAATGGCTGACGAACCACTTACTTGTGTTTGGTTACTGCATTAAGATTTCAATCTCGCCTGCAGGCAAGGCATATCTTATCTTGTGGATCTGGAAAGACAGTCTTCTCTCTGGGACAAGTTGAGAACTAATTTTCCAAAGATCTTGCGGCACAAGCTTGTATGGTTCTTTGGCCACATTCCAAAATGCAGTTTCATCACATGGCTAGCTATTCAAAATAGACTATCCACTGCTGATAGACTTGTCTTATTTGGACTACATCATAATCCTCAATGTAGTCTGTGTCAAGGGAGTGAAACCCATGATCATCTTTTCTTTAATTGCCCATTCATGAAGCAAGTGTGAAATGCATATCAACTTGGAGCTCTTTGTGAGGCAAAAAGCTCTGACATGTAGGGCGATTAAGGCGATTTCTGACAAGGGAAATGTTGTGATCTCTCCCATGGCAGACGGCTCCATCTCTTTCGTGGAAGGGTTGGGATGCAAGGCCCAAGATTCTAACGAGGTATGAAGGAAACAGAAAAACTCATTTCAACATCAAGAAAACTTAGTTCTCGTAGAGCTTCAAACCCCTCTTTCATCTTCACCTAAATTGGCTAAAATCTCAGTTCGACTCAGAAAATCCATCATACCCAAACGATTCCCAATCAGTATTCCTCTTCCTCTTCCCCATCAGTCCCATCTTCTAACCCACCTAAGAATCCTAGCCCCTCTCGCAAACTCCAGCAAGCACTTTTTGAAGAAGGCTTGATACTGGAGGTCGAGGAACGAGCACGTACTGCTCACGGCACCGCAAATCCCTCATCTTCTTCTGGGCGTGATGTTCGTAGTCCATCGACAGAGGAAGCTGAAGAGCAGGTTCATCATCTTCATGGCAATGGGTACCATACCGGTGATTCCAGCTCGGGACCCTCTCTAGGAAACGCAAAGGTACAGCTATCGAACCCTAAGTCTCAGATCCTGTTTAATGCAAGAGGTAAAACCTATGAGAAGGGTGACCCCAATCTAGGTTATAGAATGGAGGATGTTCAGCCTCGTCGTCCCCATCTAGAGTCGAATCCTTCACAGAGTCGTCCGACTATTGGAATCACCTCCAAACCAAACCAGAAACCCTCCTCTCGAGATCCCTCTGGTGTTTCTCAAACTCACCAACTCAACCCCAAAATTGAATAATGGTCAAGTTAAGACTAAACCGAGGAACTGGGCCTCTCTACTTCAGTCTCAGAGCCCTTCTCTGGACATGAAGCTCGAATATTTTCCTGATCTTCAGAGAGGTAAGGAGGCTGTGGTTGAACTCGACATAGAATTGACGGATATAGGAAAATGGAATCGTTATTTGGTAGGTCATTTTCTGGATGGTAATATGGCTTATCCATTGGTTGTGTCCACTGCTCGGAACCAATGGAAGGATCTGTTTGTGGCTGTAAAACCTAATGTCGCAGGGTTTTATCTTTTTGAATTCAAAGATGAACAGGCTAAGATGACGGTACTTGAAGGCGGACCTTATTTTTTTTCTCAGAAATACCTTGTTCTCAAGGATTGGCATAGGATGATGAAACCTGCTAGGGAGCAGCCTTCAAAAATACCTGCTTGGGTTAAATTCCATGATTTACCCTTTGAACTCTGGAATCAAGAGTGTTTAAGCTGAATAGCAAGCACAATTGGGAGGCCCATGCATGTTGACCAGGCAACCGCTAAGAAGGCCAAACAGCTTGGCCTTCTCTATACTAAGTCCACAAGGGCCAGGATTTGCATAGAAATTAGTGCCGAACAAGATCTTCCTGATGAGGTCACGGTGTTGGTGGAAGGAGAATCAGCTACTGTTTCTATTGAGTACCAAGTTCTTCCTCCCATTTTTGTAAACTTTGTCATGTGTTTGGACACTCCTCAGAGCGATGTGTTAAAAGAGCTCCTTCTCCTCCCACAACCACAATTCAAGTTGGGTTTCAACAGGACAATGGTACGCAAATGCCAGTATTGGAACAGACAACAAGGGATTCTATGCAACCGCAACTGGATTCCTGTAAGGGTAGCCCTTCCTTACCCCAGAAGCAGCAAACTGCCAACTCAGTTAACGCTCTGGCTGAGGCAGAATCTGAAGAAGAACTATTAGAGGTTCTAACGGGAGTGGTCAGAAGCTGTCATGAAGTCTCACAGCTGCCACAATTTAAATTGGAAGGCATGGGCAGCAGAACAGATCTATCTCACTCAGCTGACCCAAGGGGTGGGGTGGTCAACCAAACACTCTCTTCTAAACCACCTGATCCCCATGGCTCAGTGATGCGGGATAAAGCCTCAGAAGAAGATCTTAAGGAGAACTTTCAGAACGTTATATCCAAATCAGCTCAAAGACGGATGAAGAAACTTGAAAAGGAGCAACTTCTGAGTTCCCAATCCAGAGGAAGGAATTAACTCATCCATATCCTTTTGTCAGGGCAGTATGCTTACTCTTTCTACTTTCTGCCATTTTATAATTAATCCTGTTTGAATATTTGTTTTATGTCTATGCACCCTCTCAATTTTGGTTTTTGGAATATCAGGGGTCTCAATGACGCAATCAAACAAAAAGAGGTTAAGTGTTTTGTAAATAAGAACAAGCTATCAATTGTGGATTTATTAGAACATAAAATAAAGGAGGATAAAACATCTAGAGTGCTAAAATATGTTTGTCCTCAATGGAATTTTGTGAACAATTATCCCCAAGCTGTATAGGCAGGATATTTGTGTGTTGGGATCCTCATGTTGCTCAAATTCAGGTTATTGACCAATCTGACCAATTTATACATTGTGAGGTGCAATCTAAATGTGGTGACCCCCCTTTTTTTGCAACTTTTGTGTATGGGGAGAACAATTATCTACTTAGGTAGACTCTGTGGTCTAGACTGCATCTCCTGAGCACTACATCTCCCTGGATAGTGCTTGGAGATTTTAATGTCATACGGTTTCCCAGGGAGAAGGTTGGGGGAACTGTTTCTTGGCCTCATTATATGGATGACTTTAATCGTTGTTTGTATCATTTGGGGCTTGATGATCTTAAGTACACTGGTTGTTTTTTACCTAGGCCAACAAACAGGACCCTACACATTTTGTTAGTACAAAGCTGGATCGAGTGTTAGTCAATGAGAATTGGATGAAGGTGTATAATTCTTCCTATGCTCACTTCCCTAGTCCTGGGATATCCGATCACTCTCCTGCCATTACGTCTATTCTTCCAAGTCCTAGGAAATCAAATAAACAGTTTTAAGTTTTTTGATTTCCTAGCAGATCACCCTTAGTTCTTGGATGTAGTTCAGAAAGTTTGGAGGAGAGTGATTATTGGGAATCCCATGTATTGTGTCTGTGAGAAGCTCAAGTTGTTGCAAGGTGAGTTTAAACTTATCAATACTAGAGATTTTAGTGATGTATCTGCTAGGATTGTTGACCTTAGACAACAACTGGATACCTTGCAGCATGCCCTGAGCTCCCCTAATTCTAATCCTTCCTTAGTTAGCCAGGAAAGAGCAGTTTACAAACAGCTCCTCACAATGATTAGGGCTGAGGAAAGTCTGGCTAAACAAAAGCCTAGAATTCAGTGGTTGAAGTTGGGCGATCAGTGTACTTTTTATTTCTTCAAATCTGTAACTAATGCAAGAAATAGAAACAAAATAACCAGCCTGGTCTTGGAGGATGGGTCCCACACACATGACATTGAGGTCATAAAGTCCAATTTTGTCAACTATTACACTAACTTGCTAGGTTCAGTCCATCCTGATACTTATCAAGGACATAACAGAATCCAGCAATTAGTAAACAAAAGACTAACTGATACCCAAAAGTTAGCAATGATTGTGGAGGTCTCTGATCAGGAGATTAAGGACACTTTTTGGTCCCTAAACCCTAGCAAAGCCCCTGGTCTGGATGGCTACAATGCTGGTTTTTTTAAAAAACCTTGGCCTATTATAGGCCATGAGGTTACTGCAACTGTCAAGACCTTTTTCCGGTCCGGTAAACTGCTCAGGAAGGCCAACTCTACCATGGTAGCTCTTGTTCCAAAGATCCCTAACCCATCCAAAGTAGGGGATTTTAGACCTATCTCATGTTGTAACACTGTTTACAAATGCATTGCTAGAATAATTTCTAAAAGACTCCAGGTGGCCCTCCATGTTCTAATTGATCCTACTCAGTCGGGGTTTGTTAAAGGGAGGAGAATTGTTGACAACATCTTCCTCACCCAAGAACTAATGCCAAGGTATCATAAATCATCATCATCACCAAGATGTGCGATGAAAGTAGACATTAGGAAAGCTTATGATAATGTCAGATGGGAATTTCTTTGGGATGTTTTGTCCTCTATGAATTTCCATCCAACAATGATCAAATGGCTTCAAGCTTGTGTTACCACTGCTAACTACGCCCTAAGCTTGAATGGGGAGACCACTAGGTACATTGTGGGGCAAAAAGGACTACAGCAAGGAGATCCTCTGTCTTCATACCTCTTTGTCCTTGTTATGGAAATTCTCACCTGTCTACCGAGAGAGAAATCCATGTTACCTGACTTTCATTTCCATTGGAGATGTGGGAATACTAAGATCATCAATCTCTGCTTTGCGGATGACCTTATGATCTTTTGCAAGGGTGAATTGTCTTCAATCACCCTTATTCAAGAAGCCCTCACTGAGTTCCAAGCTTTGTCTGGTCTCTCCCCAAACCTCGAGAAAAGCAGCATTTATTTCTCTGGGGTCAACATTACCACTAGATTAGCCATTCTGGACATCTTAAGATTCCATGAGGGCACCCTCCCCGTCAGGTATCTGGGTGTACCCCTCCTCTCCACTAAGCTCAATGTTTCGGATTGCCATCGTTTAGTGGAGAGCATGATTGCTAGGACTAAGACTTGGACTAATAGGGATCTAACCTATGCTGGTAGGGTTCAACTAATTAAGAATATGCTTTTCTCCATCCAAACATATTGGTCGTCCTTGTTTATCCTTCCCAAAAAGGTAATCAAGGAAATTGAGTCAATACTTTGGGCTTTTCTTTGGTCTGGCCCTGACTTAAAGAAAACAGGTGCTAAAGTTTCCTGGGAGCATCTGTGCTCACCCAAAGAGGAGGGGGGGTCTTGGTTTCAAATCTTTACAAATTTGGAATAGGGCAGCCATTGCAAAACACATTTGGTTCCTAATCTCTGGGGGAGAACAATCCATGTGGTGTCAGTGGGTCAAATCATATTTAATAAGAGGTAGGAGTTTCTGGAAACTGAAAATACAGGGAGACTGTACTTGGGGTTGGAGGAAGCTTTTGAACCTCAGGCCCTTGGTTAAACCATATGTCCTGTGTATACTAGGTAATGGGAATTCCACTTCCTTGTGGCATGACAATTGGCATCCTCTAGGTCCTTTAATGGATAGATTTGGTTCTAGAATTGTGTATGACTTTGGCATCCCTCAAGATGCCTTTGTCTCTCACATAATAGAAGGTTCTAATTGGGTGTTTCCCATCACCCAAACATTTGAACTAAATGAGGTGAGAAACGCTTTGCCACCTTTAATTCAGTCCAGGTTGAATGGGGCAGATCAAACAAAGTGGACTCTTACTTCCAATGGTCAGTTCACAATTGCATCCCTATGGAACAAATTGAGAATTCCCTTTCCTAAGGCTCTATGGCATAAGGTAGTGTGGTTCTCTGTGCACGTACCTAAATGCAGCTTTGTCACATGGCTTGCCATTCAGAATAGGCTAGCCACTGCTGATAGACTCGTGTCATTTGGGTTGAATGTTCCTCCAGAATGTGGTTTGTGTTATGGGAATGAAAGTCACGACCACCTCTTATTTAATTGCCCATTTACCAACCAGGTGTGGAATACCATACAAGGCCAAACTCCATGTTACATGGCCTGCAAGATCTTGGGCAGCTTGGGTAACTCTGTTATCAAATTTTAAGGGCAAAACTCTCAAAAGTGTAATCACTAGATTGGGATTTACAATAACTTTTTATCACATTTGGATTGAGAGAAACTTGAGGAAATTCCAAAATCAATCCTGTACTTGGGAGATAGTTGTTCAAAAATTTGCAACATGGTACGAGGAAGGCTTTTGTCACTTTCTAATCTTCGTCATTCATAAGCAGAGTTAATTGTAAATGAGTGGAACAATATTGCGACTTAAATTACTTTGCTAGTTGTTGTTCTAATTGGCAATGTGATTCAATTGGGCAGATTGTGCACAGTTTTGGTATCCTTGCAGGTGGCTACCAAGTCCTGAAGAGTCGTTGAGGGCTCAAATAGTAAATTGTGCAAGGTGGATTCAGCAAATTGTGGAGTCAAAGGATCAACTTAGAACACCTCCTCTACCAAGGTAGATGTGGTTGCTATTACCTCTACACTTACAGGTAGTTATCTTACTTACTCACCGGTATTCTACCAGTTATTGGTAGTAGATTACTACTCTGTGAGTGACCACTACAATCTATTTGATCCCTGCGAGAGTGTGCTTGAGCCTCATCTTATCTTTGAGAGTGGAGGTAATCGTTAGTGGGGGCATCATGTGAGGCTTAGTAGAGGAAGTCGGGTGGTTCCTTGACCTCGGTATTTGGAAAGAAGTGAGGGAGAACTGAGTATTCCGAGGGAGTTGTTGGATAGGACCATAAATACCTAGGAAGTTAGTTCTATGTGTCCTCTTTTGTGCCTTGTTCCCTGTCATGTATTTCATTCTGTCCAGCTTTTGCTGTGCTTCTGAATCTTTCAATTACGTATACTGGTCACCGGATAGGTACTATTGAGAAGCATGGGTTGGCATTGGGGTATTATTTAGCACTTGCACTGTAACTTGGCTGTCTGCTGTTTAGCTGTTTATTCATTACCCTGTTTAGCTGTTTATAATAGCTTCACACTTTATATTAACTTATCCTTGGGGAGTTGTCCCTTGGAGTGTTATGCTTTTCTAGGGGGCATGTCCTTAGCTCTCTTTTGAATCCCTATTTTGGAGCTAGTTGCTGCTACTGCTCTATTAGATAGCTATTTGTTATGACTGCTCATATGGTACATCTTGCTGCTGCTGCTTCTGCTACGCATTAAGTCCAGCAGCTGCACAGTTCTGTGGCTGCTGATGACTACACAAAGTAGTAACAGCATGATGAGCAACCAGACGTTTAGTATTATTCTGTCTAATGTAATAGCTATTCAAGTCAAGTGTAGCAGCGAGTTGCTTTGGTATTCCCGTTGATCACCTCCTTTAATTGACCTATCCTTGGGGGTTGTCCCTTGGAATGTTTAGGCCTTGCTAGCGGGCATGTCCCCAGGTTTACTGAGCATCTTTCCGTTGCAATTTTGGTGAGAATGTCTGCTGGCATGGCATAATTTTACAACTGTTCGGAGCTGCTACATCTATTTTGGTGCTACTTTTGCTGTAATGGAAACAGGGCAGTAGTTAGTTGCTGCACTGTACTGCTATGTTGCTGTCGTATTACCATTTTTTTGGCCGATGAATTGAAATGAAGTACTGAATTGTACTACCTGTTGCTGCCGTACTACCTGTAATGGTTACTTCTTAAGGCTACTGCCATATAGCTGCCGTTTTGCGATTCCCAGCAGCGTTACAGATCTCTTGGTGTTAATTATGGTGTTATTTTGGTGGTCTTGGTCCATACTTGGAGTAGCTGGTCTTTTGATAGCTATGGGTCGGTAGTGGATCATTCCAAGGTGATGCAGCTACCTGGGCTTGTAATTACACAAGATAACTTCTCACAACACAATGGTGGCAGCTGCTAAACCTTCCTCTGTTCTGGCCAGCTATCACAGAGACATGTTCTATCATTGGTGAATTAGATTCCCTCTCAAAAATGGCAGGAAAGAAATGTGTAACATTTTTTTTTAACACTACTTGTTTTGTCTCCATTCAAGTAGTTCTACCATCATCTAATTGTAGCCACTTGGCGTAGCTTTCCAACTTTCTCTATCTTGTCGTATGTTTTCCCTCCCTCTAGAAAGATGGATTGAAAACATCGTGTTTCATTAACCATATGTAGCCAATTGACACAGGCTATTTCCTTGTAATTTTCTTTAGTTTTTCTTTTTCTTTTCCTCCTGGGGTATGCCCCTTGTAGGCTGTATATTCGGTTAGCCTCTTTTTTATTTCAAGCTGATTTAACCAAAAAAAAGTGTGAAATGCTATTTAGGCCAAACTTCATGTGTCATGGCCCGTTAGAACTTGGCTGACTGGGTAACATTGTTATCAATTATAAAAGGAAAAAGTCTTAAAAATCTTATCGCTAAACTGGGCTTCGCTGTAGCTGTGTACAATATTTGGATTGAGAGAAATTTGAGAAGGTTTCAAAATCACTGCTGTTCGTGGGAGATAGTTGTTCATAAAATCTGCACCATGGTGAGAGCAACGCTTTTATCACTTCCTAATTTGCCTCAATCACAAACACATTGGATTGTAAATGCATGGAGCATTGTTGCTTGTTGATTTACTGTTGTTTTCTGCTTGTTTTTACATGGAACTATTCTGTTGGTATGTGGTTTTCTGGGCAGTTTGAGTAGTATCAACAAAGAGCATGAGCATGAGAATATCCAAGGGTTGCATTTGTTGTAGCAATCCATTCAAGATTCTATTACTTCTATTTATCAAGTATATACCATGTTCTTTGGTGAGGTTACTTGGAGACTTTGTGTGAACCTACGTTATACAGTGTGCTTCCATGTGAGATGTGTGCTAGTGCCTCATTATTTCTGTGAGAGAGGAGGTAATATGTAGTGGGGGCATATTGTGAGATATTGGGAGGGAGTTGGTGGAACCGTGTCCTAGCACATGAGTGAAAAGAAGAGTGGGTGATGTGAGCTTTCCGAGGGAGTTTCAAGGGAAGACGTAGTGCTCAGGGCAGCATCTGTTTTTGCTGTAACTTATTAATTTTTGTTGAGCATTTGTGTGCTTTAAAGTACATAAATGTTGTTCAGGTATTGGGCTATTTTTTGGCTGCCATTTTTTGGTCAGTTAGAATGCTATGTTGGTCAGTTTTTTAGGTAAATTCTATGTTGGTCAGTTCCTTATTGTGCTGGGCATCATTTGGGTTGCATTGGTATTTCTGTCTGCTATGAGCTGTAATTGGTGTGTTGAGTGGCAGTCCATTCTCTGTTGTGTCCTGTGTATAGTTCAGTTTACTTCCTTTTGATGTGCTCAGCTGTTGCATCGCTGCAGTCCTGGCTTGTTTTGGTTATTGCCTGCAGTTGTCCAATATAATAGTCCAGTTTCCAATTTTGTTATTGCAAGATATGGTTGTAGAAGTCTGCTGCTGCTACTCTACTGACTGTGTTCTTTGTCAGCTACTAATTATGTTATGGAGATGCTATCTCTGGAAGTTCGTTAGAATTTTGATTGTTTCATATGTAGTATATGCCTAACCAACAGGGGCTGTTGTTGGGATCTCTCTTCGCAAAGGGGGACGTCCTCTGTATGGTGTATAGTTGTTGGTGTTCTGCTATAGCTTTTATTTTTTTGTCACAGGATGGCTGTAATCTGCTGTTTCCAATGGATACTGCTGTTGTTCTGTTGGGTACAATCCAACAGCTCGCCGTTTATTCTGCACCTCTATTTTGCTTTTGTTCCGTGAGGACCAACTCTAGTTTCGAGGAGGTGAATTGCTGTCTACTACTGCTGCTACCAGAACATAGCTGAAACATGGGGGTTGATATCCTAGATCATTCCACCCTTCCATCGCCCATGTGGAGCTCAAGTTCAAGCTGAGTGCTCAAAGGAATTTGGAAACTTCAGTATT
Source organism: Rhododendron simsii (assembly GCA_014282245.1). Taxonomy (NCBI): domain Eukaryota; kingdom Viridiplantae; phylum Streptophyta; class Magnoliopsida; order Ericales; family Ericaceae; genus Rhododendron; species Rhododendron simsii. The sequence goes on from CM024955.1 coordinate 23,360,543, forward strand.
ACGGTTGATTCCAGTAGTTTTGGTTATCTGTTGGTTATTTTGCTGATGGTATTTCCTGTCTTGGGCTACTCCTGACCAGCTATGGTGCTACTGTTCTATGCTGCTGTAATTAGTCCAGTACGTGCATCGATTTCTTACTGCTGTTATGAGCTCATCAAGGATGGCATACTGCTGTTAGTGGGTTGTATTCCTAAGATCACTCCACCTCTCTTGTGAAATTCAGTTTATGCCGTTCAAATGGTGAAGTTTCATGTTATTCTGTTATATTTTTTGATGGTATCTTCAAGGCGTTGTTTTCCCTCCCTCATACTAGATGGATTCGAAACAACGCTTATCTTTTAGCCCACGTAGCCAATTGGCATAAGCAATTTTCTTTACACTCTTTGTTTTCATTTCTTTTCCTCCTGGGATGTTGAAGGCTGCATATTTGCTTAGCCTCTTTTTCAATTTGAAGCTGATTTACCCAAAAAAAATCTATATGTTGAACCTTATTGTTTCTAAACTTAGTTCTTATGCTTTTGTTTAATCTACAATACTGATACGATCGCAACACAATCATGACGATCGATACCATCCATTTTGTATTGCTTGGTATTTTTATTGTTCTCGTAAATTCTTTGGTCTATCGGGTTTAGAATGCCCTGTTATTGGAACGTAGATTCATTATTAGAATGATATTTTACATCTAATCAAGTATGTATTGATAAGAGATTGAATTCAATTTTTGCAAAAGTATTGTAATCTTTATTATGCCAAACATAGACGGTCTCGATTCGAAAAAGTCGACACGGCCCAAGATTGGTGCAGTGTGGGACTTGAACGCTTCTGGAATCCGATGAAGTGGTTACCAACATTCGATTATCACCAATGTTGGTGACAATGATTAAATCAAGAAGATGTCAAATCCCATCGGTTTAGATTGAGTAGTTAAAAATTTTATCCTACTTCCTTTTAAATCTATACATTGAACTTATTTGATTATGAACGAAGCTTTTGTGCTGTAGTCTAATGTACAATAGCCACATGACCGCATTAGAATCACGCTGATCGATACCGTTAATTTTGTTGTGCTTGATTTTTTATCATTCTCATAAATTTCAAGGTCTAACAGAATTTGAAACCCTATTCATCGGAACGCAGATCCCGTATTGTACAGCCGATCATCTGATTAAGTATGCAAGTGGGGAGAATCCCAAAAATATTTGAAATTAAAGTGTTCAAACTTGATCCACGTGGACTATCCACGGCCAAGTTTTAACACAAAAATGAAAAGGGAAAAAGTACTTGTACTTTTCGTTTCGTTCTCCACAAAAGTCCTCCTCTGAATCCTGAAGCTTCCCCAGCACAGCATTAACTCCCTCCTCCAACCCCTCAGTTCATGTGACGGCCGATCGCCATCACCATCCACGCGACAGCTACACCATCTGCCATCACCATCCACACGATGCCGCCACCATCTGGTCCACATGACTGATTTCGCCAAACTGTTGATCTAAACTGAAGATCAGTCAAGACATTCCCCAAAACCTCAACTCTCCACACCATCGACGGCTATGAACTCTCTGCAGGCCCCACCGCCATCACAACCAACACGAGTTGCGCCTCCAACATCTGCAAGGTAAGTCGGTTTTGTCAAAATTTTGAAGCCATGCATCATTTGTTTTTTCCCGTAATGTTGTTCATTCGATAATGCTAGACTCGGTTTTGTGTTTGGTCCATGTCTCCCGAGTCTTAGTTGTCAGTTGTGGAATGTTGAGATGGCATTGTTGTTTTATTTGTGAATTGGTGACCCTTTGAAATAGGGGAGAAAATAAGTATCAGAATATTTGTATTTATAATCTTATTTGTGGAAAGAGAGATTTACGTTTGTTGGAGTAAATTTGAAGAATTGAAAATTTGCAAGCCAATGAAAAGTTAACAGGGAATTGTTATATACAAACAATTGCACTCAGTTCTAATAACTTCTCATCAAACAAGAGCAAGCATTAGTTACAAGGCTGTTTAATAACTTGTGACTTATGCCACTACTACCATGTCCTTCAACTTAACAGGACTTGCTATTTAACAGGGATTCCATTTCCATTTGAAGTTGTACAATTCCATTTCCAATTGATTTTTGAACATTTTGATCTGATTGCTTCTTCATCTAAATATTATGTTTGATTGATTGTAACATGGCCACTTACAAATACTGTATTTTCAGCATGACAGAGCAGATAATTTAGAAGGGCGCCATCGGCCATCATTCTATATAAGTATTCTTTGTTAATGATAATTAAATCATTTAACGCTGATTTAAGGCTTAGTTATGTTTTTTTCCTATGACAATGTTTGACTACTACTTTATGTTTGTGCAAGTAGCAATGAAACCATAGCCAATCTAAAAGATGTCGGGACCTTAATAACAAATCATGTAAAATTATAATTTGGACATGTTTTTTTGGGTAAATCAGCTTGAAATAAAAAAAGAAGCTAACCGAATATACAGTCTACAAGGGGCATACCCCATGAGGAAAAAAGAAAATAAAACAAAAAAACAGCGATAGCCTATGCCAATGGCTACATAGGACTAGGGGGAAATGAAACAACTGTTTCCTATCTATCTAAAAGAGGGATACAAAACAGATGGCAATAGGATTACAGTTAGTGCAATCTTACTACGTGGATAAAAACCAAATCATTAAGCTACAACCAAAGATAAAGAGCATATGTATTCTAAGCAACCAAAACTTGAACTTGAACTTCCGAATGCCAGGAAATGGAGCACTCATGAGAATGGTGGTGGGATACTAGATACAAAACCCAATATAGAGATGTCATTGCACAATGGACCAGCTTGGTGTACTTGGTTGGACATCTTGTGCTTTCTTTGATTTGTTTGAACTTAACATTTCATCATCTAGTTGCATCTACTTGATATAATATTGTTGATTTTGAATGATCATAGTTGCATGTTTTGGTACATACTGCAGACCATTTCCATTTGAAGCTGTACGATTCCATTTCCGATTGATTTTTGAACATTTTGATCTGATTGCTTCTTCATCTAAATATTTTTTTGCGGGTAAATCAGCTTGCAATTAAAAAAGGTTAACCGAATGTACAACCTACAAAAGGCATACCCTAGGAGGAAAGAAAAAGAAAAAAAGAAGAGTGAAGAAAAATGCGATAATCCATGCACAACCTGCATGGAGAGTAGGATAACATAATGAATGCAACAAATGTGCATTGTGTTTTGATATCATACCCCATTGCACTATCCGTCTGTAAGGAAACATAGCACAACGGGGTATGATATGAATGAAAGCAAAATGAAGCGAAAACAAATAACAAGAAAATTAACTATATCCTGGCACATCCCGCCAGACTAGGAAATAAGATAAATAGCCATTGTCGAAGAAGGAGACGTTGAACCATCACTGAATAGTTGCCGCTACAAAGCACCTTGGCATCGAGGGGAGGTTAAACCGCTACTACAGGGTAACTAGGCACTGAGAAGAGGCTCGAACTGGGGATGACGGCATCCAATAGGAGGCCCAATCCTGCACACCATGCCCATTCCATCCAAACTAGTACACTCTCATCCATAGTTCTGCCAAAACAATCTGCCCTCAACCAAAACCCATAGCCATAGGTCTCCAGATATGGGATAAGCTGACCAAGATTTCAATGCTCCAAACTGGCACAGAAGTATCAAGTATAGTACCTACTTTTAAGGAACAGCTATAGCAGAGGACCGGGCTCCGATAGAGGTTCGATCCGGAGATGACGACATCTGACAAGGCTACCTCCCCAAGTACCTTGCACACCATGTCCATTCCAACTGGTCTAATACACCCTTGACCTAGTACACAAGGCTCACTATAGCGTAAAAGAGGGACAGTACAAGGACCTCGAATCTGTCCTCCATTAACAGTGCATTACCACCAAATCATCTAGTCACAAATTAAGGCACACAAGACTGCAGAAGTAACCAAACCATCCCTTTCAATCAGTGAATCGTGACGAATCTAGTAAGGACAAGCACTATCACAGACCTACTACACAAGAACATATGGCCCAGAGAAGCAAATAAACATGGATTATGAACAAGCCCAGCATAATCACTAAAACCTTAGCCCCAAAATTGGGCAAATACGCCTTAAGCTCACCCCTCTACCCCCAGCGCGCCACAACCAAACAGCACCTGATATGATCATTTTTGGCAAAACCAATCTACTGCATTTACCTAAAACCGGTAGCACACCGGGGAATCTAACTAGAACTAGGATTAATGAAATAAATCTAGAAGATTAACCCGATCTTAGTCCAAACAAATGACTGCCCATCGAGGTTCTCAATATTCAACCAGTCTAAGGAATGATACCTGCCGTTAGGGGGTCCAAGGAATTGCAAACTTGCCACCCTGAGTTCCTCTGACTGGCAACGAATCACTGATCTGAGTTGAAATCCTTTGCACCCATCCTTGGAGAAGATGTAGCAGTCTGAACCCTTCTGGCCGATAGGAAAAGAGATGAATTGAACCCACCGGCAAATGCAGGGCTCTGTCTCTAAATCTTGGAACGAGTACGAATCACCGAACACGGTTCCTTGGAGTGGCCCTCCTCCATTTTGACCCACTGTACCACCGGAGAAGCACCAAGGGGTTTTGAACTACTTGTACGGTCCACCAGATCTGGACAAACACCACTACGAGCACTGCCCTCGGTCATGCGCTAGAGCGGAGGATTGCTAAGCTGATCCTGTGATTACTATCACCGTGAATAGGACCCACGAGCTAGGAGCTCCGGGTCTTCTCCAATAAGATGATATGATCCCTCCGCTTTGTGATTAAAAGTACCCACAGTAGTGGAATACCACCACACCAATGAGCTACAGTCATACCTGCTGTGGATTGCTTCACAGGTGGACTGTAAAGGCTCAAGATCCGAGGAAGAATTTGGATTTTCTGGGAAACCCAGTTAAGAACCAGTTCAGCCGGCAGCCATGGATACTCGAGGCACTCCGGTGCTGGTCTTGAGAGCACCCATACGAGATGCTTGGGTGAGACCTCCAAAGAAGAAATTAGAAAGATTAGGTTTCAAAGCCAATGTTCTTGCGTGATTTAAAATGATAAACCAAACAATAGTTTGGTGATTTTGCATAAAAATCGTAAGTAGACAGCCAGCGGAGTGCATTCTCCCTCTAGGAATAGGGAGAGAAGCTTTCAACCCCTATTATGTTTGATTGATTATAACATGGCCACTTACAAATACTATACTTTTACCATGACAAAGCAGATCATTCAGAAGTATGCTTTGAAAGGAAGGGCGCCATCGGCCTTCATTCTATATAAGTATTCATTGTTAATGATAATTAAATCATTTAATGCTGATTTAAGGCTTAGTTATGTTTTTTCCTATGACAATATTTGACTACTACTTTATGTTTGTGCAAGTAGCAATGAAACCATAGCCAATCTAAAAGATGCCAGGACCTTAATAACAAATCAGATAAAATTATAATTTGGACATGTTGTGTTTTCTTTGATTTGTTTGAACTTAACATTTCGTCATCTAGTTTTTTTTTGGGTAAAATAGATTGAAATAAAAAAAGAGGATAAACGAATATACAGCCTACAAGGGGATACCCCAAGAGGAAAGAAAGAGAAATAGACAAGAGTAAATAAAATTGTTTATGCCAAAAGGCTACAAGGCTAAATGAAATGCGTTGTTTCCAATCCATCTAGTAAGAGAGAAGGAAAACAACGCCAGAGTGATAGTAGCAAAATAGGATAACCGAACAGTAGTAGCACTACTTCGGATCTGACAGAATTGCAACATAGGCTTCCCCATGGCATCAGCAAGAACATAGCACTATTGTTTACAGTAGTAGCAGCTGTAAATGATAGCAATTCACCATGACAATCTGGCAGTAATATAAACTATTTGTATCCTAGGCTCCTTAAGCATTTACAAAAGAGGAGGCAATAAATGGTTGTATCTAATAGCTGGTGGCTGGTAGCAATTCAGACAGTCCATTTGCACATCAGCAGCAGCAGATAACTAAGTAACGCTATTGTAACATCAAACCAGCAGCAGAAACAAGCGTCAGAATAAAAAAGCAAACAGCCATGTACAGCGAAGCAGTAAGCATCAGTAGTAAACAAAGAGCAGTGGTAGACAATCCACACATCTTCTAGAAGCAGTAAATACATGCAAAAGTGAGCTAGGGACATGCCCCCTAGAAAAGCCTAAACATTCCAAGGGACAACACCCACCCAAGGATAGGTCAACCAAATTGAAAAGCTATTGACAAAAATAGCAAAGTACAGCAAAAGCCAATCAAAGCAGCCAAGTAGACTGGACACACCACCAAACAGTCCCCCAAAATGGTTATCATTGCTTCCAAGCTACCAAAACAAAGGCAAATGCAACACACAACCGCACAACTACAGTTACTGGGATAGATCAAAACTAAAGCAGCTCCAGCAGTCCCGAATGACATAGTTATAACAGTTACATATGCTCAATGAGACTAGTTACAAAAGCAACTGCCAATACAGCTAATGTACACAATATTATCAGTTAAAACCAGTACATTGAAGTATCATATACTTGGGACACAAGCACATGCACTTTCCAATATCACTTCCCATAGCACACAAGTACATATATGCTAACATAAGAATGATCAAGAAGTGTCCTAAGCACAAGTGTCCAAAGCACAGCCTCTGGGACATCACAATAGAAATGCCCAACACAATAGAAACAATCAAAGAAGAAGAAAGGAAGGAAACTCTTGGTATGTATAATGCTCGCACTTCTTCTCCCTTGGAATCTCACAACTTCTACTCTCTTTTCAATACCAAGAGTTGGGGATCCACCTTCTCCCTCCACTATGCCTCACATGATTCCCCCACTAATTATTACCTCATCTCACAAGGAATGATGGAGATCTAACACACATCTCACCAGGTTATCACACAGTATAGTAAGTACACTCAGATTCTGTGAACTACTAAGATAGCTAATAAGGAGTAAGATAACTACCTGGATACTTAGTAGTAATAGTAGCCCAATGAGTGGAAGATTGTGAGAGTGGTTGCTGCTGATTGAACTAGCTCTCTTGCTTTCAAGGGGTATAGCAATGAAGCTGGATACCCCTTGAACAATAACCTACAAATGAAATCATGTGAGGACTTGCCAATCTAACAAGTATATTAGTTTAATCATGAATATTCCACATAGAGAGTAGATGAGAAGGTTCTTTGAATTTAGATAAGGACAACAACTAGCACCTAACTTCATTTGAAATTTTGTTCGCAACCACTCTAGGAGGGCAACTAAGATTGTAGAACTTCCTATAGTTCCTCTCAAGCCATAATTGGTGCACATAGACTATGATGGCCAAAGATTTACCCTGTAAATTGGACAACCTACTCACCCACTGCTGCCACGATGTCAACCCTTCCAGATGAGGGGTCTTTGGGGACAGAATTCCCCTAATTTGTGCAGCCATGGGGCATTCAAAGAACAAAGTGATCATGGGATTCTACACCCAAATACAGACTACAAATGGAGGTAGATTTCATACCAAAGTCCTCTGTAGATAATCTATTAGGAATGGCTATCCATGAAATCACACTGCACCTAGAGACGTGTCCAGAAAACCATACCACTTTTTACCAAGTGATAGCAGGAAAGTGTGTCCTCAAATGTTCCCATAGGGATGAAATGGTAAATTTACTTGATACATTGAGAGTCTAAATACATCTGCCCCCAATGGAATTATTGATGGGGGCAACTTGAAATTCAGATCTCACATCATTGAGGTTAGGAGATTGGGTGAGTGGGAAGGCCCATTAATTATTCCTAATGATAGCCTTCATAGTGGCATCCCTGAGTAGCCCTGAGTCAAAGATATTCTAGGTCCAAATTTTGGCAAAAGGGGGCCAAGAGGATGCCAGTTATCAAACCACAAAGAGTTTAATTGGCCATTCCCAATTTTATACTTAATATGGGGCTGAATGAGTGGTCTAAGATGAAGGATTTTCCTCCAAACCCAGGAGGGATCACTTGGAGTTTTAATACTCCAGAAACTCTTACCCTTAAGTAAGTAAGGTTTAACCCATTGGCACCACATAGATTGCTCTCCACCAGAGAAAAGGAACCAAATGTGCTTGGCCACAGCTGCCTTGTTCCAAACGTCCATAGATTTGAAGTATAAACCACCTCCCTTAACATGAGAACAAAGATGTTTCCATGAGACTTTTGCACCTATCTTCTTAAGGTCAGGACCTGACCAAAAGAAGGCTCTAAGGATGGATTCAACCTCTTTAATTACCTTCATAGGGATAATAATGAGAGATGAACAATAAGTTTGCATTGAAAACAAAATTGATTTTATTAATTGAATTCTGCCAACATAAGACAGGTACCTATGTGTCCATGATTTAGTCTTGGCTAAAATCCTGTCAACCAAGACTTTACAGTCAGTGTGCTTGAGTTCGGTGGAAAAAAGAGGTACCCCCAAGTACCTTACTGGTAAAGATCCCTCTTGGAAACCTAGAATATTCAAAATGGATGCTTTTGTGGTAGGATTAACACCAAAGAAGAAAATGTTACTCTTGGTAGGACTCAGAGAAAGTCCAGACAGCTCCTCAAATTCAGCTAGGGAATTCTTAATGTGTGTAATAGAGCTCACCTCACCTTTGCAAAAGATCATAAGATCACCTGCAGAGCAAAGATTGACAAGTTCGGTAGAGCCATATTTCCAATGGAACTTGAAGTTAGGGAGGAGAGACTTTTCCTTAAGGATACAAGTCAATACCTCCATGACTATCACAAACAAGTAAGAAGACAAAGGATCACCTTGTCTTAAGCCTTTCTGCCCAGGGATGTACCCTATTGCCTCTCCATTAAAGCACAAGGAATAATTAGCTGTGGAAACACAAGCTTTCAGCCATTGGAGGAAAGGACATCTGACATTGCCATATGCCTTCATGATATCCACCTTCATGGCACACCTAGTGGATGCGGAGTGTTTGTGGCAACCCCCTCATTAATTCCTGAGTGAGGAATATGTTATCAACTATCCTCCTACCCTGGACAAAACCAAATTAGGCAGGATCAATAAGGGATGGTAGGATAGGTCTGAGTTTGTTAGCTAGGATTTTAGCTATACATTTATAAACCACATTACAACATGAGATAGGCCTGAAGTCCCCTACCTTAGAGGGGTTGGGGACTTTAGGAACCAAAGCAACTAAGGTGGCATTAGCTTTCTTCAAAGCTGACCGGATCTAAAGAAGAATTTAATAGCTGATGTCACCTCATGGCTTATCACAGGCTAAGCTTTTTGGAAGAAGCAGCATTGTAACCATCTGGAGCTTTTTGAGGATTAAGAGACCAGAAAGTGTCCTTGATCTCTTTATCAGTTACCTCCATCACCATTTCCAAACTTTGGGAAGGGGAGAGTTTTCTGGTAATGAGTTGCAGCACTCTAGATGTTTGGTTCCTAACAAACTAGTGTAGTAATTGATGAAAGTGTTCTTAACCAACTCAGTGGCTTGTTTCGAGGGATCACTGGGATCAGAGCCTAGCTCTCTTTGGATGGCTTCCAATTGCTGTTTATAAGGGGCCACCCTTATAGACAGTTCACTGAACTCTTTGGTATTCAAGTTTTTAAGGTCCTCCTGTAAGTGCTTAAGTTTCTCACATACACAGAACATTGGATTACCGATGATTACCTTCCTCCAAACTTGCTGAACAATGTCAAGGAATTTAGGGTGTTCAGCCAAAAAGTTAAAGTACCTGAAAGGCCTTTTCCTTGGAGGTGAAGTAGTTGTCAAGTACACAATAGCAGGGGAGTGATTAGACACTCCATGGCTTAGAAAATGAGCATTGGACCAACAAAAATCTTTGATCCAACTTTCATTAACTAGAACCCTATCAATCTTAATGTTGATGTGGGCATCTCCTAGTTGCTTATTAGACCAAGTGTATTGACAACCAGAGTATATGAGGTTAACTAATTCAGTTGAATGGAGGCAAAAGTTAAACTCCTCCATCCAGGGCAACCAGGTCCTATCCCCACCTACTTTTTCCATTGGGGATTTTAAGGCATTGAAGTCACCTAATACCACCGAAGGGGTCACAATACAGAGCTGCTGTAAATCAGCCCATAGTTGTTGCCTATCTAGGTAATAGGTAGCTCCACATATAAAGGTGGCATCAAAAGAGTAATGGCCATCACAGGAATGCACTTTACAATCTATAAACTGGCCAGACTGATACAATACTTGTATATTATACACTAAAGGATTCCAACAAATCAAAATTCTCCCCATAGGAGAGCTGGAATGAATGCTAACAAAATTCCATTGAGGGAGCATAGTGTTGACAATTTTAGAAACCTTGGGCTCATTTATTTTGTGTTCAATGAATCCAACTAAGGATAGTCTCTTATTAGAGACCCAATTTTTTGCTTCCCTCTACTTAATTGGGTCATTAAGACCCCTCAAATTCCAAAAACCAAAATGTATAGGTGAGCAATCCATAAACAATACTAAATATAACCAAAAAGTTCAAATTCGTATGAATGAGAATGCAAAGCAAGGAGCATTGATATAACTATATGTGGACAAAAACACAAGGATAGAGATTTACTTCCCTGATCTGTGAGAAGAGCTCCAGCTCAGCTCTTCTGCCACCCTCTCAGCCCTACTTTGGAAGAGCCTCCCATCAGCAATTTGATATCAAGAATACTAGGATCAGGAGGTTCTTGAACTCTTAGTTTTGCAGCTATTTTGGCAGCTATCTTAGCTGCTAATCTGGAAAGTGGAACTGCAGGGATAGGAGTAACCTCCTAACTGAAGGAGTTTAATTCCTTATTGTTGTTATTCTGCTCTTCTGATCTCTTATGACTGCTGACAGCTTGCTTAGAGGCCTCTTGTTGCTCAACAGATATGGCAGGGTTTGGATTGCTAAGGGATGGAAAATGAGAGGGAGCTTCATTTTCAGACTGGGTCAAAGCCACCTGAGTACTGTTCACAATACCTACAAGTACTCTTTTCCAATTCATTTTCTGAATCAGCAAGCACCTCTGCTTGAGGGCAGTTATAGCATGGTTGGTATAGGTAGGTGTGGTAGTTATGGAAGAACTAGGATTTTTTTTGTGGGGAATCGATCCTCAGTGGGGTATGCATTGGACAACCTACTAGCCGTAGGTCCCATTGTTTTTTTTTTTTTTTTTTTAAAAAGGGAAACCAGAACATTCGAATGTACTATGTAAATACGGACTGGGGAAGGTGTTGCGCAGCGTGTTGTGCATGGCAAAACACCGCCGCTCCGGTCTCGCTCCGACTATCGAAAACGTTCACGTCGTAGAGCTCGTCGAGTACAACAAGTGTGTAAAAAATTCAGCTTGATCGGATATCATTAAGTGGCTCATCCGTTTTGTCCAGGAAAGAAAAAACAACAGTACAAGTATAGGGATCTTCTCCAACATGTGTTTGGAGTTGGTACTGGTGCCGCCTGGAGAAAGGCGCAAAGGCACAACACCTCGCTTTGGCCAACTATTTGACCTTTGAACTGGCAAAACGAGGTAGAGGGGTAAGAGATGATGAGCTTGAAGAAGTTATTTTTGTGTTTCATGTTTTGTTCTTGTAGTTAGTACTTAGCACCACATGGATTAGGTCGGTATCTTGGCTGTGTAGGTTGTAAATTTGACTGTTCATCAGTTTTAAGTGTTTTATTTGTACAAATTAGTCGTGTAAGATGAACAAGTACTTTTGTTTAGGGTTTTTTGTTTCTAAAAATGTGGACGTGTATGAACACTTTTCGGACTACTAGTGGTTATTTGGGTCTGGATTTCTTGTCCAACAATGTGGTTGTAAGTAAGTTATTCGAACTTCGTTTGAAAGACAAGACAATCGATTCCGCTACTGATTGTCGCCTTGTAAGTATGGAACTTTTTTTTGCCAACATAGGTCGATGTCTTTCGTTGTTAACATTGGCCAAATACTTCACCTAAGTATGAACAACATAGCATTAGTCTTTACCCAAAAAAAATAAACATAGCATTAGCCCACTGATTTGGTTCCAAACATGGTTCAAAATACCCCCCAACCTATACACCCAAATTCAATTAGACTCCCAACCTTTTAAAAACTTCAATTTTTTAATCAAAATGCCCCCTTCCGTCCAAATTACTAACGGATTCCGTTAAAGGCTTCGTTAAAAAGTGTCCCGATGGAATTTCGATGATCTGAACCGTTCAATGTGTTCAAAACGTGATTTTAAGTGTACCAGCGAAAAATCAGCAAAAAAAATGATCGGAAAGGGCTTCATCTGAACAGTTTTTTATTGAATGGTTCAATAAAAAACTGTTCAGATGAAGCCCTTTTCCAATCGAATTTTGATGATCCGAGCCGGTCAATGTGTTTAAAATGTGATTTTAAGGGTACTTGCAAGAAATCACAAAAAAAAATGACCGGGAAGGGCTTCATCTAAACAGATTTTTATTGAATAGTTCAATAAAAAACTGTTTAGATGAAGCCCTTCCCGGTCATTTTTTTTTTTGTGATTTCTTGCTAGTACCCTTAAAATCACATTTTAAACACATTGACCGGCTCGGATCATCGACATTCGATCAGAATACTATTTAACGGAGCCTTTAACGGAATCCGTTAGTAATTTGGACGGAAGGGGGCATTTTGATTAACGGAATATAAAGTTGGGAGTAAAATTGAAGTTTTTAAAAGGTTGGGAGTCTAGTTGAATTTGGGTGTATAGGTTGGGGGGTATTTTGAACCATGTTTGGAACCAAATCAGTGGGCTAATGCTATGTTTATTTTTTTTGGGTAAAGACTAATGCTATGTTGTTCGTACTTAGGTGAAGTATTTGGCCGACGGCCAAATTTACTTGTTTGTTATGGGTGCTTTAACTTAACTTATTGGTGGTATTGTATGACAACTGCATCCCTAAAGCTAAAAAGTTTTTTTTTTTTTGGATAAATTAGCTTGAAAATAATAAAATGTTAATCGAATGCACAGCCTGCAAGGGGAATAAAGGGAGATCTATTCTTTAAGAGAGTGAAAGCCATGATCATTTATTCTTTAATTGCACATTTTCCAAGCAAGTGTGGGGCTATATTCAATCCAAGCTTCATGCCTCTTGGACCTCTAGAACTTGGGCTGATTGGGTCTCCCTTCTCATGAATATAAAAGGGAGATCTATCCAAGCTGTTCTTACTAAATTGAGTTTTACAATCATAGTCTACCAGATTTGGATTGAAAGAAATGTGAGGAAATTCCAAGGGAATCGCTCGGGTAGTTGTTCACAAGATTTGTTCAACGATGAGAACAAGGATCCTATCATTACCCAAACTGTCATAATCTCAAGCAGATCAGATTATTGATGCATGGAATGTTGTTGGAAATTAATAGTTCTATTTTGTTGCATATTGGTTTACAATTTGACATTTGCATCATTTGTTTTATAAAATGTCCAACATGCTATCTTCAAGATACATAGTTTTAATTTTGACAGGTTACAAAGGAGGATTCTGTAAGGCTCCTTGACATGACTTCAGGATGCTCTAATCTTCTATCTATAAGGTAGTTAACTTAAATCTTAGTACTGTAAACTCTTGTTTTGGCAACCTGGAGGGTTAGCATTGCATTTTCAGTTTGTATATGTGTGATCCCGTGAGATGTGTGCTTGAGCCTCAAAATTTCTTGAGAGTGGAGGTAATATATAGTCGGGGACATATTGTGAGGGAGAGTCGAGGGAATTAGGGCCCCTGTTGCGTTAGATTGCTGGTGAACTAGGCTTCGAGGGAGTAGCAGAGTGAGCATATAGCAATGAGCTCTTAAGCTCTCTAATTCTCGTTCTTGCGGTCTGATTGTAGTTGTTGTGTGGCGTTGGCCTCTTGTTTCTCTCTTTGGCCTTTAGGAGTGGTTTATTTCCTGCTACAAACCACTTCAGTCTTGATTATACTTTCAACAAGAGTCTTGTTTCTTCTGCTACTAAACCATAATGTTACTGCTGTGAAGAATCAGTTTCAACAAAAGTTTTAACACGTCATACATATGTTGCTATGTTTCTGAGTACTTGTGTACTTGGAAGTACATATGTGTTGCTCAGGCTTTGGATATCTTGTTGGCTCTTGTTCATGTCATGCAGTTTGTAGATACCTTTTCCGCTGCTGCATTTATACTGCTGTTTCAGTTGGAATGCATTATGTTGTAGCTACGGTTTTTGGCTGCTACTACTGTTGCAGATTCATTCGACTTCTGTACATTTAAATGGGTGTGAAGTCGACATTTTTTAGTTAGTAATGGCCTATCCTTGGGGGGATGTCCCTCAGAATGTGTATGCTTTTCTAAGGGGCTGTCCCTAGCTGACTGTTGTTGTTTTTGATGCTGTTCTGCAGTTGTTTTGGCTGCATTTGCTGATGTTTTGCAACTGTATTTCCATGAGGTTACCTCTTGGCCTTTCAAGACTACTCCATCATTTCCTGAGGACTTCACTGTTAGGCACTCCTTTGGTTCAAGCTGCCGTTTGGGAGAGGCTCATTACTCAAATGGCTGCTATTCATTGTTGATTGTTGTCTGGATTGGCTGCTGTCCAGATCTGCTCTTGTAGCTGGTTCAGAACTCTCCTATGGCCGGCTGGTGATCCAACTTTTGATACTATGGAGGGGAGTCGATCCTCTTCACAGCCCTTGCTATCTTGTATTAATTTTTTTTGTCTCATTGTGTCGTTTGTTTTCCTTCCCTCTTGAAAGATAGACCGAAAATAGCGTGTCCCATCTACCTTATGTAGCCATTTGGCTTAGCAATTTTTCGGTTCTTTTCATTTCTTTTCCTCCTGGGTATGCCCCCTATAGGTTGTATATTCGGTTAGCCTCTTTTTCAATTTCAAGCTGATTTACCCACAAAAAAAAAAGGCTGCAAAGGGCATACCCCATGAGGAAAAGAAAAGGAAAAAAAAAGAACAATGAAAAAAGTGTGATAACCCATGCACAACCCGCATGGAGAGTAGGGTAAATATCAAAAGTGGTATGTGTTTTGTCGTCTTACCCCGTTGCACGAAGTGATGCGAGTAGTAAATAACATGAAACTAACTTCATCCTGGCACATCCCGCCAGGCTAGGATATAAGATAGATAGATAGTCACGATCGAAAACAGTCAGTTGATGAACCGGCACAGAGAAATAGCAGCAAGATAATAGTACGGCAATGAGGGAAAGCTAATTATCTATCACAGAGGAACAAGGTGTCGAGGATCGAATCGAAGATGACGGCATCCGACAAGGGGCTCAACCTTGCACACCACACCCAATTTATCCAGACTACCACGCTCTCAACCAAATTCCCTAGGCTTGGCAAAACAACCAGCCCTCAGCCAAATACCAATCACCACTAGTCTCTAGAGATGGGATATGAAAACCAAAATTCCAATACTCCAACCAAAACCAGAAGAGACAAGTGAAGTACCCACTTCTACGGAACATTTACTACAAAGGAACTAGGCTCCGAGAGAGGCTCGAACCGAATATGTCGACATTCGATAAGGTTACCCCCCAAAGCACCCTGCACACCATGCCCATTCCATCTAGTCTAATACACGTTCAACCAAACTCCCTAGGCTCACCATAACCTAAAAGTGAGGCAAAAAAGGAACCTCTAATCAGCCACCAACAACAACAAATTACCACCAAGTCAGCTAGCACATTTCGAGGCCACACAAAACTGTAGAGGACTATAAACTGCTCTGCTCAATCAGTGCATTACCACTCATCTAATAAGAACAGTCAAAGGCACTCATACCACGCAAGGAAACAACGGCTCAGAGCAGCAGGATCTCTTGGGTTGTGAGATGCAGTGCAACAAGTTGCCCAGTAGAGAGCTCTCAAGGCTTAAGTGCCCAATAACTAAACTAGGCCATAATTAAATTGCGTGAGCAATGACTCGTGGCTCTAAGAGATGAATCACAAACCTTCATTGAAATCAACACACACATTGACTAGACAGAAAGCAGCCAGACCGTGAGCAATTTTTGAGCTCGACAGCTCAATTTAACAATGGCAACCCAGAATCCAGGTCTGCTAAGGTACAGCATCTGTTTTCTTATTTGGTATAACCAATTGACGACTTATACACGCTGAACTGGCTACCCACTGGAACATCTTGCGAAAACAAGGATTAATAAAATAAATCCAATAGATTATCTCAATCTCAGTCCAACAAATGACTGCCCATTCGAGTTTCTCCATATGGATGGATACAAATAAGGGATGATACCTGCTGAGTGAGGTCCGACGATAACAAACCAGGATTCCCCACAATGAACGGCGGCAGCCCCATTTGGACAGTGAAAAAAACCCCCTTACCCACTCATGTCGAACGGGATTCGATTAGGAGGATTTGAGATTTTTGGCAGTCGGACTTGACTCCGGCAGCTGAGAAGATGATCCTCAAAAGTGAAATTTGTGTACTTTGCCACTGGTGAAGCTTGGACCGGCTAGATGACCGCTGTCGATGATGCCCTTGGCTGCCATCACCAAAAAGAAGACTGAATGGCCAGATTATTCCAAACGCCATACTGGCCTTTCTTTTGAACCAAATCTGGGATGGGACTGTGGGTGCCAATCGATGAACAGTTGCAGTCTCATATGTTTGATGCACACTAAACCCCAAAGTTAGGAAAACCCACTTCAAGATTTCTGCAGCTGGAGAAGAAAATAGGAAGAAAACGTGGTCGGTAAAAACCCAATGCTGGTGGCTTGGAGCTACACATCACCAGATCCAACGCCGGAGGTTTTGAAAAGGACCCACAAGCTAGAAGCGTCGAGTCATCTCCGTGAATTTGAGACCGAGTCTAGCAGCTCTGGATCATCTCTGAGATTACCTCAAATTTGGTTCAGCGGCCGATCGGAATCTGATCAACTTGAACTCGTACTTCAACCAGTTGTTGAAAGATGCAGTAGCTGAAAGAGCTTGGTCTCCAATGTTGATTTTGGGTAACCTCGAAGACAAAGCTGAGGTCGAACAAATAGAAGAGGAACTTCGATGGTTGTTACTCGACCGCGACTACTTTATCTTCTAGCCTAGCCTGGCGAGCTGTGCCAGGCTGTACTTAGCTTTCATGTCATCATTACTTCTTGTATCACTTTTTTTTTTTTTTGGGTAAAATAGCTTGAAATTAAAAAAGGTTAACCGAATGTACAACCTACAAGGGGCATACCCCAGGAGGAAAAGAAAAGGAAAAAAAATAAAGATTGAAAAAAAAATGCGATAACCCATGCACAACCCGCATGGAGTGTGGGGTAGAGTGAGTAAAATAACAAAAGTGCCATGTGTGTAGAGATCATACCCCCGTTGCACTATCCGTCTAAGCAGAAGGATAGTACAATGGGGTATGATATGCATAGTGATACAAGTAATAAAAACATGAAACCAAACTACTACCCGGCACATCCTGCCAGGCTGGGAAATAAAATCAATAGTTGTGCTCAAAAAAATAAAGAAATGTATCACTTTTGTATCATACCCCGTTGTGCTTTCTTCCTGATAGATAGTACAACTAAGTATGATAACAAATCACAATGCACTTTGTTATTTACTTTAATCTACCTTACTCTCCATGCAGGTTGCATGGTTTATCCCACTTTTTTCGCTTTTCTTCTTTTCCTTTTATTTTTCTCTTGGGGTATGCCCCTTGTATGTTATACATTCGGTTAACCTCTTTTAATTTCAATACTCATTGATCCTGTTCAATCAGGTTTTGTGAAAGGTATGAGAATTGCGGATAACATTTTCCTCACCCAAGAATTAATGAGAGGGTATCATAAGTCATCACCTAACCCTAGGTGTGCCACGAAAGTTGACATCATGAAAGCTTATGATCATGTTAGGTGGGAGTTTCTTTGGGATGTTCTTTCTGCAATGAACTTCCATCCTACCATGATTAAGTGGCTTCAAGCTTGTGTAACCTCTGCAAATTACTAACTTTGTATTAATGGGGATATGACAGGTTACATTAAAGATAGAAAAGGTCTGAGGCAAAGGGACCCTTTGTCCTCATACCTCTTTGTTATTGTGATGGAAGTTTTTACAACCTTACTTAAAGAGAAATCTCAGTTACTTGATTTTCACTTCCACTGGAGATGTAAAGATAATCAATTGATCAATCTTTGCTTTGCTGATGATCTAATGACATTTTGCAAAGGTGATCTTCAATCTATTAAACACATCCAGGATGCTTTGATAGAGTTTGAGGCCCTTTCTGGTCTCTCTCCTAGCTTAGAGAAGAGTAGCATATTCTTCTCTGGAGTTACTGTAAGAGTTAAGGAGACTATCTTGCAAGAGCTTGGATTTCAGGAAGGTTCACTACCCATGAGATATCTGGGAGTCCCTTTACAATCTACTAAGCTCAAAGCTATTGACTGTCAAAGACTAGTAGATAGTATCACTGCCAAAACTAAAAGTTGGACTAATAGGGACCTTACTTCTGCTGGAAGAGTCCAGCTTATCAAAAACATCTTGTTTTCAATGCAAACATATTGGTCCTCTCTGTTCATCTTACCCAAAAAGGTCATCAAGGAAGTTGAATCTATCCTTAGGGCCTTTTTGCTGTCTGGCCCCGACCTTAAAAGAACTGGGGCTAAGGTAGCCTGGGAGCATTTATGTGCTCCCAAAGATGAGGGTTGCCTTGGTTTCAAATCTATGGAGGTTTGGAATAAGGCAGCGGTGGCCAAGCATTTATGGTTCTTGATTTCAAGGAGAGAAAGTTACTTAATTTAAGAACTTTAGTTAAACCCTTCATTCTTCATGTTATAGGTAATGGGAATAACACTTCCCTGTGGTACATCCCCTTGGTCCTTTGTTGAATAAGTTTGGTCCCAGAATTGCTTATGATTCTGGCCTCCCCTTGAATGCCAAAGTGTCCCGAATAATTCTCAATTCTATGTGGGCATTCCCTATCACACAAACTTGGGAATTGAATGAGGTAAGACAACAGCTTCCCCCATTGCGAGGTACAAGGGACTAGGTTAAATGGACTCTTACCTCAAATGGTCATTTTAGCATTGCACCTCTATGGGAGTTATTGACAGAAACCATTTCCCAAAGTAAATTGGCATAAGGCTGTTTGGTTTTTAGGTCATATCCCAAAAATGTAGCTTCATAACATGGATTGCAATCCAGGGTAGGCTTTCCATTGAGGACAGATTAGTCCTTTTTGGGATTAAATCTAATTCTCACTGCAGCTTCTGTCTTGGGAGTGAAAGCCATGATCATTTGTTCTTTAATTGTGTATTCTCCACACATGTGTGGAATGCAATATTGGTAAAAAATTGATGAGAGGTGGTCCCCCCAATCTTTGGCAGCTTGGATTACTCAGTTCTCCAATTTTAGGGGGAAATCTCTTAAAAGTGATGTTACTAGATTGATATTCACTATGACAGTGTATCACCTTTGGATTGAGAGAAACATGATGAAGTTTCAAGCTAAAATTAGTACCTAGGAAGTAGTAGTTCACAAAATCTACAATATGGTTAAGAGTAGACTACTGTCACTGTCCAAATTGCCCAGGGGCTCACATGATACTAGATTTGTTAGAGAATGAGGCATAACTTTGGAATAATCATATATGTTGCATGGTCATAATGTGCATGTGTGAATGCGAATAGTTTGAGTTGCAATTGTTTTCCAAATCCTCTATTGTTTATGTGTTTGATCGACAGGTTGTACTTGGCAGCTTCATCGGAATTGGATGTAAGGGGGCTAGTTCTTCTGAATTCCGTAGTGGTCACTTTGACCATTAGCCAAATTCTATGACCTTTAGTGTGCCACCATATGAGTGACCCCGTGAGTTATGGGATTGAGCCCAATCTTCTTGTGAGAGGAGGAAATAGATAGTGGGAGGCATTTGGTAAGGGAGAGGCAAGGGAGTTGGGGCCCTTTTGATTTTAGTGTTTTGTTGAATTAGGCTCCGAGGGAGGAGTAGAGTGAGGAGAGTAATGGTTTCTCATTGTTAGTACAGTTCTTACCTCTGTCGATGTCATATGCCAAGGTTCAGCTGCTACCTTTATAGCTTAAATGGTATTGACTGCAGAGTGTTCAGTTTGTTGATTACTTGTTGTTGTCCAGATCTGATGCTGTATGTGTTCGATTAGTTCTTGCTAGTGCTGTTGTTAGTTCAGTAGTTGTCCAGATCTGGTCCTGCTGTTTTACTATTTTACTTTTACTGTAGCTGACTACCTAGTATCTCCACAGATCCATTCTGTTCTTAGTTCAATTGGTAGTCCATTCTATTATCAAATTACGCTACTGCAGCATCTGTTCATTTGCTGTAATTGCTAGCCATATTACTGTATATCCTACTGCAATTGTGATGCTTCATACTCCCTCCGTCCCAATTTACTTGTCACAGTTCTATTCCAACCGGAAAAAAGAATTAGTTATATCTTTAAATTGGTAATGAATTTTATATCCAATATGGATCTTGTTTGATAGATCTCGATTTGTTCTATAATACAATGTTTTTAAAATCACCTAAAATATTATAAATTACAAGATATAATCAATTGAAAAGTGGCACGAACTCCAAAAAGTGACATATAAATTGGGACGGAGGTAGTAATTTGCAGGTTGGGCCGCAAGATAACCCTTTTAAATTGTTTGTTTTGGACCTACCCTAGGGGGGTTGCCCCTAGGGATGTCTAAGCCTTTCTAGGGGCATGTCCCTAGCCTTTCTTTGGGTTTCTTTTCATGTAGTTGGTTAGAAATACTTTTTGTGTGTAGCAATGTTGCTACTGTAAGTTCTACTATTGTAGCTGCTGTTGTAGTTGTGTTGGAGGTGTTACTCGGCCCTCTGGAGCTACTACTAAGCTGCTGCCATTTGGAATTAGGTGATGCATTTACATTCTGTTATCAAGTTTGATTGCTACTTCATAGCTCGCATTCTGTTGTAAGGTTGCTGCTGTCCAGCTTTGGCTGCTGGTTCTGATTAGGTCAGCACTTGACTGCTGGTGCAGTTTACTCCTTCGACTGCTGTCTTTGGAAAGGCTGCTGCTTTCCAATAGTTGTTGCTGCTATAGTTGTGACGTAGTTGCTTATGTAGTTGCTGCCAATTGGGAAGCATTACAGAACATGATAGCTGGAGCCCTATCAACGAGCTAGTTCAAAGTTGTGGTTCTGCATTACGGTGGCCTTCAAGGCTTCCCGGACTGCCAGCACTTGTGACCTGGGTTGCAACTTCCAGTCATAGCATGGTGCTATGTCCCTTTTGTAAATACTATGATTGCTAAGGCAATTCTATTTCCACGTTGTCCTCATCTTAAGAGCTTCTACTAGCTTCATTCTAGTCTCAAGCAAATTTCTTTGCTCCGTTGTTTCCGTTCCCTCTTTTTTAGATGGAATGGAAACAAATGGTATCCTCTATCTTAGTATCTTGTAGCCTCTTGGCTTAAGATTCACTTTTCTTTATTTTGTTTCCTCCTGGGGCATGCCCCTTGTAGGCCGTATATTCAATTAGTCTTTTTTTCTATTTCAAGCTTATTTACCCAAAAAAAAAAAAAGTTTCAAGCTAATTTATCCAAAAAAAAAAGAAGAAGAGGAATTCCGAATAGAGTTGTAAATTACCTCTATACAGATGTATGGATGATTTGCAAACCAGATGACACCAGGGCAGTGCATTCTCTCACTAATTTCGAATGGTCCTTTTATTGATTGGCACCCAGGGTTTTCCAAATCCCAGAATATATCATGTGATTACCCGTTATTTCTATGGGAATGAATTGACAAATATAGTACTTTAACCAAAATTTGGAGAACTTGGGCAGGAATTTTGTGAGAAGTTGGAAGATTGGAGATGTTGGATTGTATCAAAATAAGAGGAACTGCATGCAACGAGATGAGATGTTACTGCCAAATTGAATGGCTGGTTGAATACACAGGAGGAGAAACAAATGCCAACTTCTTCCCATCATATGATTGATTGATTACAAAACTTTTCTTCCCACACTAGAGTTCCGTTGTTTACAGATAACGTAAAAATTACACGAACAAATTCTAAGAGAAGGAATTGATCACAAAACTCTCCTTACAATACTCTTCTTTCCACACTTGAGTATTGAAGGAAGGAGCAGGTTGGAGTAGCGCTGGACCCTTTGAGAAGGCCAGGTCACGACGGGACTATAACTCCAAGGCCCAGAGAGGGTATGTGAGCTTCCTTCCCTCGCAACGATGCAATAATATAGATGGCTTTCCACCAGCTACCTTGAATAGCTGACGGAAAGTAATAAGCCCACAAATTCGATTGTTGTAGTGTATTAAGCCCACAAATTCGATTGTTGTATTTCCCCATACCTCTCATTCCCATTATGAGGACCTTGTTTATTTGTGTCAACCCACAGAAGTCAACAAAAGAAGAAGAACTTCTCGAGTGGGATTTGAAGAGAAGTGTGCATGGTAGTATGGGTTGGTTCATCACAAACCACCCTTACCCCTACTTATACTACAGAGAGTACCTTCCAAAGCTGGGTCAAAGAGGCATCATTGTCAAGTTGGCATGCAAAAGAAGGGCCTGCAAAATAGTAGGGGAGATATGAAAGGGGGAAAGGACTACACTATATTGCCCACTAGGGCCCACTATATTTAACTTTTATGTGAAAGAGATGCATTATTGGCATTTGGCAACTTGGCCTGCAAATATACTATGACTATAGTTATTGTATGACTACACGACTACTAACTATAATGTCTAAACTGAAACTGTGTGATTTGGCAACTTGGCCTGCTAAAAAATTAAACCTCTGAAACCACTACAGTACATTGCCAACTGGACATGCTAGGGGGACCGGATTGCTATGAATCTAATCATTTTTAAAAATTTCATGGTTCGATTCGGTTAATCCCCGGTTTCATAATTAAAATCCGTGGACGAAACCATATCTAACAGTTTTTTAATTTTTGAATCCGTATCCGCACCATTAATTCATGAATCTAATCCAAAAGTCACAGTCCATTTCGGTCAGATCCAGTTTTACAGTTCTCAGTTTTTCTTGGACAGCCCTAATGAAAGCTATAAAAGGACTAGACAAAAGGACTAGCCTATTTACAAAAAAATCTGGGGCATTATTGGCAATGTGGGGCCAAAAATTTTGTCTTATTTCGTCTTTGTCCCTATCTCCAGAGTTGGAACTCAATCGATCGTCCAATTAGTCAAACAGGGCAGGAGTACAGTCTGGGGCTACTGTCAACAGGGAGGCATTATGTTCAAAGTTCTTGTTGGGTGGACCCCATTGAGTCACGTGTTATTTACAAATATAGTTTCAGCAAATGTGAGCACACCTGGATCCGGGGTGCCTATGGTGACCCAAGTCACCATAGAGGTGTAGTGATTCAAAACTACGTAGTTTTGAATTGTTTTGGGTGGTGTAGTGATTCAAAACTACGTAGTTTTGAATTGTTTTGGGTTGGAAAGGGTTTTAAAAAAAGAAGTCGAAAGAACATCTTTATAGAAAGTTAAGAAAAAATTAAGTGCTCCAATTTTCAATCCGTTTGAACGGGTGCGAAGATCTTATTTCTCTGATCGTTTTATCTTAAAAGGTCATAGTTATTTTTTGGCTCTAGAGCTCTCGTTGGTTAGCCCTAAGAGATATTTAGTTCTATTACTTTCTTAGAGCTAATTAACCAGAGCACTAGAGTCAAAAATTAATTATGACCCTTTAGGATAAAATGATCATAGAAATAAGATCTTCGCAGCGATTCAAATGGATTAAAAATTGGAGCACTTAATTTTTAACCATCTTTAGCAGTTTATATATTAAAATATATGATTGAAAAATTAAGTGCTCCAATTTTCAATCCGTTTGAATTGGTACGAAGATCTTATTTCTATGATCATTTTATCCTAAAGGGTCATAATTAATTTTTGATTCTAGTACTCTGGTTAATTAGCTATAAGAAAGTAATAGAACTAAATATCTCTTAGGATTAACCAACGAGAGCTCTAGAGTCAAAAATTAATTATGACCCTTTAAGATAAAATGATCAGAGAAATAAGATCTTCGTACCCGTTCAAACGGATTGAAAATTGAAGCACTTAATTTTTCAACCATATTTTTTAATATAAAAACTGCCTAAAGATGGTTTAAAAATTAAGTGCTCCAATTGAATGGGTTTGAGAGCTTCTCTCTCTACAATGTCGAGAGAGAATGCACTCCCCATCCAGATTTCTCAAAACCAGTCTGATTTCTCAAACCCAGATGATCCAGAGGTAATTCAAGCTCGGTTCAGGTAATTCAAGCTGGGATTTTGGAACAAATATCAGATTTCGGGTTTAATTCTTCAGCCACCAAGTGGACTGAATTCTTATAGCATAAAGGTACACCAGAGTAAGGGGATCTAAACCCTTCATTTTTTTTTCCTCTGCCGATCTTCATCTCATTCAAGTAATTCAAGCTCGGTTTAGATAATTTAAGCTGGGGTTTCGGAGCAAATGCCATCACTCCGTCGATCTGGTCCACACCATGGACTGATAAATTGGTGTTCCATTTGGGATCCAACTTTCAGATCCTGAATCATCTTGTCCACTTCCATCGGCCTTTATTCTTCTTGATAATCGGCACATGGATTTCTTTACCCATTCTCTTGAACAAATTAGAGTGGTTTTCATGGTCTGACTGGGTTTCACAGTTGGGTTTTCTCGGTTGGGTTTCTCGGATGGCTCTAGCAACCCAAAACCAAGCAACGAAGAGCGCAGCTCCAGAAGACCCAGAGCAGTTAGCTCGTGGGTCTTTTACAGCAACAGAACTACCGATCTCAGATCCGACGTAGATAGCAGCCATTTTACCGCTCGCTGTGCACGGGGAAGGGCAGCTGCTCGTCAGAAATCGGAAATGGTGGTGTACTGTTCAAAACCCATCACCGGTGACACGGCGGTGGGGCGTAATCTGATTCCACGGCTGTCTTCACCCAACCGCAATCGCTTACCCATTGCCACTGGCGGTGGGTGTCCATTTACTTAACAGATTGGTTCGGAGCAGTTATCATTCCCAAGTTTGGAGCCTAATAGAGCAGGCCTGGTTCTGCTCTATCGGGCCTCGCCGGTGATGATGGATGCGCCTGAGCAGTGGCACGGCAGTAAGGTCTAACCTTCATGGAGATCTGCATTTCATTGAAGGTATGATCATTGGTATGGATCTATGCACTGGGCAGTTTATTGGCTGCAAGTTATTACAACTTGTAGTTTTGGGCAGTTTAATTGGCTACAATATTATGA
This sequence comes from Rhododendron simsii, assembly GCA_014282245.1. NCBI lineage: Eukaryota > Viridiplantae > Streptophyta > Magnoliopsida > Ericales > Ericaceae > Rhododendron > Rhododendron simsii. Next base: position 23,385,821 of record CM024955.1, read on the forward strand.
TAACCTGTAGATTCATTTTGAAACACTCAATTGGGCAATCATCTGTTGGACTGAGAATCGGGTTACATGCTCAGTTTTGTTACTGGGCAAACAATCCTTTGAGGGCTCAATGTCCCAGCTCTTTGTTGAGCTTCTCTAAATCCCTAGGTTCTTTGCTTCATTAGCTTGGTGTTTGTGCGTAGTATGGTTGAGTTCGTGGCTATCATGGATTAGATTGGAGTTTTGCGCTGATTGAAAGGGATAGCTTTGCGGCTACCATTGACTAGATCGGTAGTTGGGCTCTGATTGAAATAGGTAGCTTCCGGGGTTGTCTTTGATTAGATTAGTGGTCGTGCACTGATTGAAAGGGATAGCTTCACGGGCTGTCATTGATTAGATTGGTGGTAGTTCACTGATCGAAAGGGGCAGCTTGGTCCGCCTGCGGTTCGAGTGGCCACATATTATGGTTCCTCTTTCTGTTCCCCTTTTAGATTATAGCGAGCCTAGGGGATTAGGTTGCGGGAGGAGTAGTCTGGATGGAATGGGTGTGGTGTGCTAGGTACTTGGGAGGGTAGCCTTGTCGGATGCCGTCAGCTCCAGTTCGAGTCTCTTCTCGGTTTCTAATCCCTCTGTAGTAGCTGTTCTTTTAGAAGTGGGTATTATGCGTGTTCTCTGGGTTTGATTGGAGTAGTAGTATCTTGGTTTGTTTATCCCTTCTCTGGAGACAGTGGTGATTGGTAGTTAGCTGAGAGCGGGTTGTTTCTGGCGAGTCTTAGGCTTGGATGAGAGAGTTTTAGGCCAGATGGAATGGGCGTGGTGTGCAGGGTGGGGCCCCCTGTCAGATGCCGACATCTCTGGTTCGAGCCTCTTCTTGGTGCCATGTTCCTCTGTAGTAGTTGTTCAGCTTACCTTGATGCCGTTTGCTATGTTGCTGCTAGTCCTCAGTGTTGGTTATCTTTTGGTCATCTCTGGCCGTGACTATTTATTTTATTTCCTAGCCTGGCGGGATGTGCCAGGTAGTAGTTCAACTTCATGTTATTACTATTCATATCACTCCATATCATACCCCGTTGTACTATCCTTCCGTTTAGATGGATAGTGTAACGGGGGTATGATCACTACACACATGGCACTTTTGTTATGTTATTTATTTTACCCTACTCTCCATGCAGGTTGTGCATGGGTTATTGCAATTTTTTCAATCTTCTTTTTCCTTTTCTTTTCCTCCTGGGGTATGCCTCTTGTAGGCTGTACATTCGGTTAACCTTTTTTAATTTCAAGCTAATTTACCCAAAAAAAAAAATTAAGTGCTCCAATTTTTAATCGTTTGAATCGCTGCGAAGATCTTATTTCTATGATCATTTTATCCTAAAAGGTCATAATTAATTTTTGACTCTAGTGCTCGGTTAATTAGCTCTAAGAAAGTAATAGAACTAAATATCTCTTAGCGCTAACCAACGAGAGCTCTAGAGCCAAAAAAATAACTATGACCTTTTAAGATAAAATGATCAGAGAAATAAGATCTTCGCACCTGTTCAAACGGATTGAAAATTGGAGCACTTAATTTTTTCTTAGCTTTCTATAAAGATGTTCTTTCGGCTTCTTTTTTTAAAACCCTTTCCAACCCAAAACAACCCAAAACTACGTAGTTTTGGATCAGTACACCCCTGTGGTGACTTGGGTCACCACAGGCACCCCGGATCCAGCACACCTTGCCTATTAATGCCCTTGGGTTTTCAGCACATTGTACAAATTTCAAGGCTACGCCTCTCTATCTCACGCACTCTTTCTCTCTCTCAAAGCCCATAGCCCTACAATTAGTACCCCATAGCCTTTACCTTTATCTCCCAAAAAAAATCAAACCGGCAAGACCTCTTTCGTTCATTGAAGACCATTATAGTATAATCAGTAATTTGGATATGGTTCGATGGATGGTGATTCGCAATTGGACCATCATAGTTCTCATGTCAGGTCAGTTGGACCATCGTAGTTCTCATGTCAGGTCAGGACCATCATAGTTCTCATATCAGGTGCTCCGTTCAATCTTCACCATGAAGGTGAGGTTTAACTCTCCACTCCCAAATAATTATATGAGTTCGTTTCTTATGAAATCTAGTAAAAAAAATACAACAATGTGTCAGTGAGTATATTTGTTGCTTCCATACTACTCCCTCTTCTCTCTCTCTCTCTCTCTCTGCCATTTCTCTATCTAATAAAAGTCACTATATTGCAGCCATTGGTTCATGGAGACACGTGGCCTGTTTCGTTGCGCCGTGGATGTGCCCAATGATGGACCATGTCCAACTATGTGGTCAAAAGCAGCTTAGGGCGTCCACATGGTACAGAGCTATTTTATTTGAATGCATTGTTTCTCCCTCCTGTCCGTGAGCATGTTGATCCTACAGGACATAACGCGCGTACAGTCACTGTATTGCAGCCATTGGTTCATGGACACATGTGGCCTGTTTCATTGCACCGTGGACGTGCCCAATGATGAACCGTGTCCAACTATGTGGTCAAAAGCACCTTAGGGCGTCCACATGGTGCGGAGCTATTTTATTTGAACGCATTGTTTCTCCCACCTGTCCGTGAGCTTGTTGATCCTACAGGACATAACGCGCATACGTGGGTTGAGTATGGCCATCAATCAAGGGTGAAGGGCAAGGGTGAAGTGCAACAACACGGGACATAAATCCTTTTGTACTCCCTCCATCCTAATTTAATTGTCTAATTAAAAGAGTTCGTGGCACTTTTCAATTGATAATATATTCTAATTTATAATGTTTTGTGATTTTAAAAACTTTGTATTATAGAAGAAATCGAGATCTATCAAACAAGATCCACATTAGATATCAAATCCATTACGAATTTTAAGATATAACATAATTTCTTTATCCGGTTACAACAAAACTGGGACAAGCGAATTAGGACGGAGGGAGTACAAAATCATTATTTTATTATTTCCGTTAAATTTATGGTTTGAACCCCTTGTTATAACACATTTCTTAAGCAATTGTTAACATGAGGAGTTAACCTTTTTTAATTTCAAGCTAATTTATCCCCAACAAAAATGAGGAGTTGGTATAGTGACAGATGTTCTTTACTAATGGGTGGGCTGAAGTTACAAATGAAACAAATGAAATTGAAATTAAAGGGATCCATGACATCCATATTGCCTGATTGAAGATGTGCTTTCTAGAAAACCATTTTGGGCCTTAACTGTCAAAGTGCAATAAGCATGGGGGATAGTACTAACAACAATCAACAATATAGGACCTACCACAATCAATCACCCAATCAGTCACCTTCTATATACTCACTTTGGCATGTAAATAAAAACTAAACAACCACACACCACAATCACAACAATTCAACGCCCAATAAACGTGCATGATTACAGGTGCACCATGTAAACAAAAGTAAGTCAAAACATGAACACCAAATTCTGCAGTTAGTTTAGGATAGCATCCCAACAAGCATAACAAAACATGATAATGTCATAATAATGGACATTAAGTGCCCACCTACCTTGCAGAGTAGTTTACTTTGACCTTACCATCATCCATGCACGAAATACTATAGAATACCAAGTAAGTAGCCAACATAGTCCTCGAACCAAACAGCAAAAGTTAAAAGTTTGGATTAAGTTTTGTTAAGTGACAAAGTGAAAACCAATTACGTCAACAAACCTAATTCATCATCGAAAGTGCTTACATCTTTGTGTACATGAGAAGGAGAACACACAGCGCGCTCCACCTTTTTCAACTTTCCATAAATATCAAATTGATTTTCAATCACAGTTTTCCAGCAATTCATGAATGCCTTCCACAGTAGCAGGGTTCTTAACCTTCTAATGCAACTTGATTTGGCCTTCGGATTTGCCAATTGTACCACGACCAACATCAGCTCCACCACACTGCCACAACCACCACCACCACCACAATGCCGCCACTGCCACCACCACGCCGCCACCACAACCACCATCACCACCACGCCACCGCCGCCGCCGCCGCCACCACAATGACCACCACCATGCCACCACCGCCACCACCACCACCACTCCACCAACACCACCCCCACCACTCCACCACCACCACCACCACCACCACGCCGCCGTCATCACTTCACCCCCACCACTTCTTCTTTACAAAAAGTGTCTTTATTTGCAGTCTAAATTTTCTCTGGCGTTGGTATTCATTTAACAAAAGTGCCTTTATTTGCAGTCTAAAAGTGTATATTTGCAATCTAAATTTTCTCTGGCATTTGTGTTCATTTAACAAATTTGCAATTTAAAATTGCAAATTTACAGTCTAAATTCTCATTGGCGTTAGTGTTCATTTAATAAATTGCAGTCTAAATTTGTGTGTAGACTGCAAATTTAAACTTTTAGACTGCAAAGTTTACAAAAGTGCCTTTATTTGCAATCTAAAAGTGTAAATTTGCAACCTAAATTTTCTCTGGCGTTGGTGTTCATTTAAAAAATTTGCAGTCTAAAAGTGCAAATTTGTAGTCTAAATTCTCATTGGCATTAGCGTTCATTTAATAATTTGTAGTCTAAATTTTCTCTGGCGTTAGTGTTCATTTAACAAATTTGCAGTCTAAAAGTGCAAATTTGCAGTCTAAATTCTCATTGGCATTAGTGCTCATTTAATAATTTGCAGTCTAAATTTTTGTGTAGACTACAAATTTACACTTTTAGACTGCAAAATTTACAAAAGTGCCATTATTTGTAATTTAAAAGTGCAAATTTGCAGTCTAAATTCTCATTGGCGTTAGTGATCATTTAATAATACACAAACTAAGGCTCAGGGAAGAGTATATGGGGGCTGTAGATCACTGTGGGTGCTCCCAAAATAACAAGGCGGTGTCGGCGGAACTCCGCGGTGGCGAGTTGGAGCTGTGTGGAACTCAACTGTAATTATGGTGAGCACAACAGTGGTGACCCGGTGGTGCTCGGCTGTGCTGATGAGGTCTGTGGGTGGTGGTGGTGGTGGTTTCAGTTGTGAGGAGGTGGTGGGCTCGGTGATTGGTGGTGCAAGGTGGTGGTGATGAGGAGGTGCGTTACGGTGGCGTTGAGGATGGCGTCAGTGGGGAGGGGGAGGAGAGAGGGAAGGATGAGAGAGAGGAGGAGGAGGAGAGTTCTGGTGGCCATGGTGGAGGAGGAGAGAGATTCGATTGGTAGTGGCTGTGATGTAGTAGTTGCAGGGATAACGTTTAAACTTAAAAGAAAGGGCAATTTTGTCCAGTCAAAAAGTGAAGCTGGACCCTCGGCTTTAACAAAAAGAATGGGCTGAACTAGAGGTGTTTTGGAAATATGAGGTGGACTGGGCATGTTATAAAACCCTATAATGGACCTTACAACAATTCTTTAATTTTATTTTACTATCCCCATTACTCTATTTTGCCATTTCTCTCTTTCTCTCAAAACCAAACAAGGGGAAGGAAAATTTTTCAATTTTCTTTCCTTTTCCGTTCCTTTCCCCATGTTCCAAACAAAGCCAGGGAAAGAAGAAGAAAGAAAAGTAGGGAAAATGATTATGAAGAAAATTTGAGAGAAAGTGAGAGAAAAGTTGAACTAGGATTTGAAATTTTCCCCTCTCTTTTGTTGGAACCAAACAAGGGATTCCCTTCCTTTCCACATCTTTCCACAATATAGAATCAAAGTCTGGCCGTATAAGGAAATTCGGGATTTGTATTTATGATAATGTCCTTTTAGTTGAACTAACGTACCCAAATTGGGAGCTCGGGAAGCCTAAACAGCGGGAGACTACGAGGCAAGGAGGGCGAGGGGGAACGGATAAGGGGGAGGACGGAGAGAGAGGCAGATGCCTCCTCCCCTGAGCAGTGGCTAGGGTTTTTTGGTACTAGAGAGGGTGTGTGTTTTAAGAGAGAGAGTTGGACGCGTATTTCTATTGGAAGCTCTATTTAATTGTGTATACTTCATACAAACAATTGGCCACGTTTTCGAGATAAAAGTGCATGTTTTTTGTTGCCAATAGAAATGGTTAAGGGTGCATTCTTTTGGCCTTAACTTAAACTTAAATTTAAACTTAAAATGAGAATTTTGTCCTTATTTGAATTTTTTTTCCCATTTGTTAGTTTTGCGCCAAATTTTTATGCGTTATTGATTCGTCTCTGAGAAAAGTAAAAAATTCACTTTTATCAAAATACTTTGAGAAATAACTATTTTTTAGTGCAAAAAGTGACCAATTGTGTTTAACCACTTTTTACACACGTATTTCACAATTGTACCCTTTTTGTTTTTTGTTTTATTTTTATTTTTATCTTCAATCAATCAATGCATATTACTATTCAATTAATGCTGTCTTATTTACTAAAGTAGGAGATGGAGTATTATTTAATCAATGGGAACAGGATGCCATACTCGAATCCCCCAACCGCACACACGGAAAAAAAAGGGTACACAATTTGGTAGTCGTGATTTGCTCCTAATATTCAAAGCAGAATGCTAAACATCGTCTGATGGGCAGTAATTATCCACGATAGAACGGGGCCAAAGTCTTGAGATATCCGAGGGGGAAAAAGAAAAAAAAAATCTTGAGATATGTAAAGTCTTGAGATATTCAAATACTTTGAGCTCTTCCCTAATCAAACTAACTTCTGTTAATGATCGAATATCTGCGCCAGTTTTGCTCCACGACTAATTCTAAAGCCCTAAAGTTAATGATCGGACAAACCTTTCAATAACTGATAAGTAGGAAATAATCTCCCAAGGTCAGCTCAGACCAGGAAGCCCAGTACAACATGAAGGGCCATGTAGGAGATCCAGTGACGCAGAGCTTAGCTTGAAGAGTTGAGCTTAATTGACCAGCCCAGGGGCAAAGGTCATCCCAAGGTTAGTCCAAACCAAAGAGCTCACGGCACAACCCTAAGGGCTCAAGCTAGAGTCCCACGAACATGGAATCTAGCTTATAAGAGCTAGCTTCTATTAACCAGTCCAAGGCGAAGGCCAGCTCACAAGCACAGCTCATAGAAAGATACCGAGCTCAGCTCACCAAGTGAGCTCCGCAAAATGACAAACCTGCAGCCAGACTTATAAAACCCTCCATAAGAGAGGTTCGCACAGTCTAGGGGACTCATAGAAGAGTCGGACTCTTATCCCTTTTCTAGAATGGCCAAGGCCTTATCTCCTCAGAAAAGATCAAGCTACGGTCCACAAAGGATGAGCCCAAGAGGTTCAGCACCGTAAGGACTCTTAACCTGATGAGCAAGTATAAGAGTCCAAAGGTGAAGGGACTCCTCAAACCTGATAAGGATCAGGGGAGTCCTAAGGTGAGGAGGACACTCCAACACCTATCTACACCCGTCATGTACGGATGAGCCGAAGAGGTCCAGCACCGTAAGGACTCTTAACCTGACGAGCAAGTATAAGAGTCCAAAGGTGAAGGGACTCCTCAAACCTGATAAGGATCAAGGGAGTTCTAAGGTGAGGAGGACACTCCAACACCTATCTATACCCACCACGAGCGGATGAGACTTAAGAGTCCCGATCCCAAGGGATTCCTCTCAAAAATGTCTATATAAAGATCACACCTCCACCTCACAAAGGTACGCAAGGCAAACGATACAAAACTCATACTCAGTCCAATATCTCCATATCTCGACTGACTTAGGCATCAGAGGGGCGATGGCGACAGCCATGCCGGTGCCCATAGTTTACCGTGTCTGTTTTGTAGGTCGTTAATCGAGCACGCCGAAAGCCGCTTCATCCGCTGGAAGATCAAATGGATGGTTGAGGAACTCCTCCTCCGGAGGTGACCAAAAACCGCTTCATCAATAACTTTTTTTCTTTTTTTGATCCGCCTCCAGTGACCTCAAAGATTAAAATGTTTAGCTTCTGTGAAATTGACTTTATGATCAAAGGACAAACACTTAGTACTTTCCTAGCTCCTTCATATTTGGCCAAACCTTTCGGAGTTTAATTAATCCAACAATAAGTCTAATTATGTTTTTTTGGATAAGCAAAGTCTAATTATGTTCTCTTGCCTATCCTCAACAATTTAGTTTCATAGCATGTTTCGGAAACTATCGAGGAAAAAAATATAGGTATTATAACTAGAGAAATAGTATTAGAGAATAAATTCTTACACTGCCGGTGTAAACATTTGTTTCCTCCAAATCAATTGCACTGCAACACGTGTCAAAACAGTGGTCCCAATTAATAAAACATGGCGATGTGGCGTAATGCAATTGATTTGAAGGAAAAAATTGTTTACACCGACGGTGTAAAGAATTTATTCTCATACTATTACTGCTGAGGCGGCATCAAATTTCTTATTTAGAGGGCATAAAATCTTTCCTCGAACCACATACAAGACATATTTTTCTTAACGAACTACCAACAAGAAAACAAAATTTTCAATGACAAAAAATATGATACTTTATACAAGCAACACGATACGGAAATAATTTACAAAAACATAAAATGCTAGATGCACAATTATCCGAACACAACACCAAAAACAAACACTCACATTCACGTGAATCCTGCGTGTTAAATATGTATGGGACCCATGTGTGTACGTGAGGGGTCCTGTTGTGTTCGAATGGTTGTGCACCTACCATCTCTCTTAAACAACCCTAAAGATTATTCATGTTTTGGTAGAGAGGGAAGACTGGATGAGATTCGATGTACCTAAAGTAAGTATTAGAATTAAATAAGGGACGTTAAATAAATAAATCAATTTAAAATATGGTAATTTCTGTAATTTGTGTAAAGAATGAAGAAAAGCCACAATCAACTAAAATATGCCAATTATTTTTACTTTGACTGAATATTTCAAAAATATAGGAAAGTACATGCATGAGAGAAAGAGCGAGCAGTATAAATTCAAACTTCGACGTGCGTCCTAATGAACATTGCTTTTTTCATTACACTCATGTAATCAAGGGCGGAGCTAGGATAGAAATACGGGGTAGCACCGTAATTTATTCATACAAGTGTGTAAATCCACATGTTTATGAATTTAATTTTTATGTCAATATACACTCACTATAATAAAAAAGAAACATGCAATAAAAATACTAAAGTTGTGGAGAAAAAAATTAATGTCCAATTGTGTTACATTCCTCTCCAATTAGTGGAAAAAATACAAATCATGTGAGAATTTTTAATAAAAATACTAAACTTATGGAAAAAAAAAATTCATCCTCCAAATATATTATGTTCCTCTCTAATTAGTGAAGAAATACATACCATGTGGGAATTTATGCAAAAAGAAACATGCAAAATACTAAATTTGTGGGGAGGGGAAATGTCCAGATGCGACAAAATTCTTTCCCAATTAGTGGGAAAAAATACAAATCATTTTGGTTTGGAATTTCGGATTTGGGAGGAGAGAGATAGAAAGAAAAATGAGAGTAATAATTAAGGAAAAAATTTTGAAGACCGTGTGCAAAGAGAAGGAGACCCAAACCGAACATGAGAGAGAGTCTGAAATGGTTTTGAGAGAGAGGGAGGGAGGGGGGGGTGGGGATAGTCCTGGAAAGAGGAAATTCCAAAACAACAGCACGGGGCTTCAAACCCTAACGCAAGAGTTGCAAAGCACATGACTGAACCACACACCATTGTGTATATTCTTCGCACTTTTTTATTTAAAACCTTTTTCAGTAATTTTTTTTTTGGAATTTCTGAAATGGGATGGCACGTGCAACCTCTCCCCATATTAGCTCCACCCATGTAACGACGTTGAAAAAAAAAAGAGAAAAGAATGTAACAATAGTAAACTCTACCCTTTTTTTTCTTTTTTACGGATTTTTGATTTTGGCGCTCCAAAAATTACTCTCCGCGCTCCAACAAGTAGAGTGCCAAAATCAACTCCTAATAAGAATCGATTTTGACACTCCACTTTTGGAGCGGCGAAAGTAATTTATGGAGCGCCAAAATCAACCTCCTTTTTATACTCCCTCTGTTCGGATTTAATAGTCATTTTTGAGAGTTCATGTTATTTTTCAATCGATTATATCTTGTAATTTATAAAGTTTTATGTAATTTTGAAAACAATGTCATATAGAACTAATTGAAATCTATCAAACAAGATCCACATTGGATATAAAAGTCATTATTAATTTAAAAATATAACTCATTTTTTATCGGGTTAGAATTGAACTAGAGATTATTAAAACCGGACCAGAGTAAATTCTTTAAAAATATATCTAAATATAACCAGTTTTCAAGTCAAGGATTCCTGATTTTGCTTTAAACATAATCTAAATATAACCAGTTTTCAAGTTAAGGATCCCTGATTTTGCTACGGTTCGTACCTCCCCTTTTTCGATCGGATTACGACAATCTGATCCGCTCAATGTGATCAAAACGTGATTTTAAGGGTACTTTAGAAATCGACAAAAAAAATAATCAAGAAGGGCTTGGTTTGAGCAGTTTTTCATTGAACCATTCAATAAAAAAATTGTTCGGATGAGGTTCCTGGTCATTTTTTTTTTGCTGATTTCTTGCGGGTACCCTTAAAATCACGTTCTGAACATATTGAGCGGCTCGAATCATCGTAATTCGATTAGAAAATGATAGATGCGGACGGTGTGGATGGTAAGAGGGTGTGGATAAGAACAAGACTGTCTAAATTTAATTTGATTTTACATTATATATTACTCCTATCTAAATAAATGCAAACTAATGTTTAAACATTAAATCAACCCTTGCATGGACTTTATGCAGTTCATTACTCCTACAACAGTAAACAATCGGACCGACGTTTTGTTGGCAATCCCACCGTATATACTGGCGCCAGAGATTTTGACGGCCAGGATTGGTCCCCACCACTACCACCCCTTGATCTTCAGGACGACTCAATACACCTTTTACCATCAACAAAACAAAAGGCATTTCCAACTTCCAGATCAAAAAGCGTAAACTTCCAACACTCCCTCTGCTAGTCTGGATCAAAGCCTCTCTCTCTCTCTCTCTCTCTCTCTCTCTCTCTCGTTTGCTCAGGTACTTTATCTTATTTCCAACCTCTAAATTTCTGTATTCATATATGCGAATATATATGTGTTGATATAACTTTAAAATTTAGGGGTATTGATAACTTCCTTCAACGGTTTTCGAGCTTGAAGTCTCTTTCTTTGTGTGTATTGGATGCGAATATGCTCCCAAAAAGTAGATCAAATTGGTGAATATTTGTGGGTTTCACAGCCTATTTGTTTGTTTGTTTCCTTTAACTGCAGCTACACCTGTACTTGGTGTTGTGCTATGTTTCTTGAAATTCCCATTCTTCTCGACCCATTTTTGGATTCACTTTGAAGCACTTCGGGGTTTGTGTTTCTGGGTCTTTGATATATAGTGTTTGTGCCTTGAGTATCTTTGCAATCAAGCAGTAAGATTTGGTAACAAAGACATATCTAGAAGAAAAAAAAAGAATCTGACGTTGGAGTTTTGATTTAGATTTTGACGATAGTCATTTTGATTTGTTCTTGTGAAACAGATGCTCATGGATGAACAACTGAGTGGTTATTATTGTGGTTCCATCAACGGAACCAAATACGACGAAGCAGCTGTTCCATTCCTCTCAGATCATAATTTTGTCACTAAATTCATTGGTAGTGGTGGTACTTTTTTGAACCACAATTTCTTGAATATCCCTCCATTTCCACCCGATCCACACCCGGATCTTGTAGGCACACCATCTGCCATGAGTATGGAGGGCGATTCTCATGACGACTGTGATTTTAGTGATGGGGTGCTTAAGTTCATAAACCGGATGCTTATGGAAGAAGACATGGAAGAAAAGACTTGTATGTTTCAGGAGTCTGCAGCTCTTCAAGCTGCCGAGAAATCATTCTATGAGGTCCTTGTGGAGAAGGAGGGTCCTTCTCCTTCTCCAGATCACCACCAGATACATCATGTGGAACCAGATAGTGAAGATCCCAATGAATGCTATGGGATAGCTCAGAATAACTATAACACGAGCAGCTGTGTAATAGATCTAGGTTTGACTTATGATCATGTTGAGTATGAGCCTCTTCCTGTTCAAACTGCGGCTAGTGAATTTTCTTCACAATCCACTTCTCAGTCATCTTTCAGCTCATCAAGTAGTGTTGGTAGTGCCATAGATGCACTTACGGACTCACCTGTCAGTACACTTGGAGTTCATGACATATTCAATGATACCAATTCTTTCTCCCAATATCAAAGAGGGTTTGAGGAAGCAAGTAAGTTCCTTCCTTGTGGTAATGGTTTGTCTCTTGATTCGTGGAGTACTAATTTAGGTAAAGAGGAAAAGGAAGACGGGAAGGGGAAGGGTCTGGTAGTTAAGGCAGAGAATAAGTACGAGAGGGAGTATTCTCTTGATGGTTCAAAGGGAAAGAAAAACACTCATCGTCAAGAGTTTGATTTGGAGGAAGGGAGGAGTAACAAGCAGTCAGCGCTTTATACGGAAACGAGTGTGACATCAGAGATGTTTGATAGGGTGTTACTATATAGTGCTGAAAAAAATGATGAGTCTGCTCTTCGTGAAGCCTTGCAGAATGCAGTGAACAAAAATATGCAACAGAACGGTCCATCTAAGGGATTAAACGGTGGAAGGGCACGTGGTAGAAAAAAGGGTGGTAAAAGGGATGTGGTAGATCTTACAACTCTTTTAACCCTATGTGCACAAGCTGTTTCTGCGAATGACAGAAGGAGCGCAAGTGAGCTATTAAAGCAGATTAGGCAGCATTCATCTCCTGCTGGGGATGGGATGCAGAGAATGGCACATTATTTTGCCGATGGCCTTGAGGCACGGATGGCTGGCTCTGGAACCCAGAGTTATAAAGCTGTTATAACAAAGCTGACATCTGCTGCTGAGATTTTGAAGGCTTACCAATTATCTCTTGCTTGCTGTCCATTTAGAAAGGTCTCAAATTTCTTTGCAAACAGAACGATTATGAACGTATCCGAGAAAGCGGCGAGGCTGCACATTGTTGATTTTGGAATTCTTTACGGCTTCCAATACCCTAGCCTAATACAGCGGCTGTCATCTAGGCCTGGTGGACCCCCCGAAGTCCGGATTACTGGGATTGATCTACCGAATTCAGGTTTCCGACCGGCAGAAAGGGTTGAGGAGACTGGCCAGCGTTTAGCTAACTATGCAAAGTCTTTCAATGTTCCGTTTGATTTCAATGCCATTGCACAGAAGTGGGAAACGATTCAAATTGAGGATCTCAAGCTTGACAGGGATGAGGTGCTCGTAGTGAATTGCCAGTATAGGTTTAGGAATCTCCTTGATGAGACCGTGGTGATGGAAAGCCCAAGGGAGATTGTTCTAAAACTCATCAGGAACATGAATCCGAATGTTTACCTGCAGGGTGTGGTAAATGGGTCCTACAATGCACCCTTCTTTATTTCCCGGTTCCGCGAGGCTATGTTCCACTACTCTTCTTTTTTCGATATGTTGGAGACTACAGTGCCACGTGAAGTGCACGAGAGGATGCTGATTGAGAAAGAGATATTTGGGTGGGAGGTTGTGAATGTCATTTCGTGCGAAGGTGCAGAGAGGATTGAGAGGCCGGAGACGTACAAGCAGTGGCAAGTTAGGAATTTGAGGGCGGGATTCAAACAACTCCCCTTGGACAGGGAGATTATGCGTACGACCAAAGAAAAGGTGAATGCTTGGTACAATAAGGATTTTGTGGTTGATGAAGATGGTCATTGGATGCTTCTTGGGTGGAAGGGAAGAATTATTCACGCCCTTTCTTCTTGGAAGCCAGCTTTTTAAAGAAATTGCATGGAAGGGAATGACTGCGCTATGTGTATCATGCTCGGCTTTCTCCCTTTGCGCTGTGCAATATTTTGTGATGTTTGTTATGCAAAGCTGAGGTACTTGCCCCTCTCTCCCTCACCCCCCCCCCCCCCGGAAGTGCATTTACATACATAAATAAGTTGATAATTTCTTGATATTCTTACTGAGCAGGTGAGCAGATGCCGCAGTGCTGCCTTCCAAGATTGTGCTTTGATGGTCCAGGCGTGCAGTTAGCAGCCGCCATTGCTCTCCAATTTGATAGAAGATTGAAAATTGATATATCAGGTTCTATGTTGCCTTGATACTTCTGAAAAATAGGAGATGAGTCTACTAGCTTTTGTCAGCCACTAGAGGAAATAGTCCGAGTGGGAACGGATACTTGGGGCAAATCCCTATGTGGTTTTGTCCTGACTTTAAATGGTCCCCGCAGTGGATGGTGGGAGTGGTCTTCACAGTTAATTGAGGTACACTTCAACTGGCCCGGACAGCTTGAGTTATCAAAAGAGGAAGTAGTCTTGAGTGTTGTATTTACAGGCAAAAGCATATATGATAGTAGTAGTAAGTTGTTGAACTTGTCATTATTAAAAGCTGGCGGAAAGGTGGTGGGCTTTGTAAATCTCTACTATAGAAGATGTACGTTTGTTAGTGATCTCGTATTCTTTTTCTGAAAAACGATATACGGAACCGCCCCGATATATATGATCTCCCAATTCTGTTGTATTCTGTTTGTTATGTTACTACGAGTTTTGAAGGCAAGTAAACCTGGTTTGGCCCCGTTTTCAAATACTCCAGTGTAGAAACATAGAAGAATGCTTATACTGATTGATGCCTTGAGATAATCTTGGAGCTTTAATTAATTGACGGAAAATTTCAAAATAGCAGCTAACCTTTCACACAAATCACGCATAGACACCTGACTTTTTAATATTATCAAAAAAACACCTGACATGTTTAAAAACTCATCAATTTTTCATCCGTTGTTAACTTTTCATCCAAAAACAAACGGAAATGCTGAAATGGTCTACACATGGCCATTTGGAGGGAAACTATGGAAACTAATAAACATTTTGGGAGAAAAATATATTACTATACTGATTTCTCCTGTCAAAACCCACCTGTGGGGCCATAGATATATAACAACTATTTTTACTTTTTTTATAACTTTAGTTTCGTTTTTCTTTTCTTTCTTTCGCGCTAGGTAGTTTTGTGCCAACCTTTTGTGACTTATTGATTCGTCTCGATAAGACCAATCGAAAAAGTATATATTTTTGTTTTTACTTTTACCCAATATTTTAGAAAAGAGCCACTTTTTAGTTCAAAAAAATTGATTATTTTCCAAAATATTTGGATATATATATATTTTACTTTTCTAATTCCTTTTAACAAGACGAATTAGAAAACAAAAAAAAGGTGGGGCGCAAAACTAAGAAACATGAAAAAAAATTCAAATAAGACCAAAACCAAAAGTTAAGTAGAATGGAGATGGGGATGTCCCAAAATCCCCAAACATCTTCTTCTTCTCTTTCATTTGCCGCATACCATCTCAAGCTCTGCCGAAAAAATGGCACACAAATTTGATCCCCAAAATATGCAATAACTAGTTCAACAAAAATAAATAGTTACAATAACGAAAATGAAGTCTTATAAGCATTCCTCTCATAACAAACCATTGGAACTCCATAGTCTCACAGGTGGGTTTTGGCAGGAGAAATCAGTAGAGTAAAATATATATATTGGATTCCCTCCAAATGGCCAAACGTAGGTCATTTCAGCATTTCCGTCTATTTTTGGATGGAAAGTTAACGGCGGGTGTAAAATTGATGAGTTTTTAAATAGATCGGGTATTTTTTTTATAATATCAAAAAGTCAGGTGCCTATACGTGATTTGTGTGAAAGTTCAAGTGCTATTTTGAAATTTTCCTTTTAATTTACATCATAATTTGACTTTTTTAATTAAGTACTTGTAACTCTGAATGGCAACCGTCATGGGTTACGATATGTTAATTTGACTTTACATCATAAAGCGTGTATTCAAATAGTAAGACTCCCTAAAGCATTCAGATCCCTCTAATTTAACCACCTGGCCCATTGAAAGACCTAGATTGTGTTACACATGCACATTTGACACTTCAAAAGATTTTATTGGCCTTTGAAAATATGCAAAGATTAAAAGGATACGGAGGAAGACGGGTATTACACCAAGAAGGAAGTGTATCCAAACAACGTTGCCACCCAACTATCTCAACAATTATATGCACCACCATATCCAGCAAAAGCAATAGTTGGAAAGGTTCCATCCATGTACATTCATAATTTTTATAGTACATCTTTTAAAAATACCAACGGATTTTTAAATTGAGCAATGCTACAATGAGCACATTTATATTATATGTGGAATATTATCTTATGTTGCATCAACATATTGAGTGAATGAACTCTCTGCATGTTTTAAAATTCTTTTCTTATCTTATATTATAAACATATTACACATGCAAAATGTGAGCAATCAAACATTAATGTGTTGAAGTTTTATTTGGGGATTTTTTTTTTTTGTTTTTTAGAACTTTAAGCTGTGCGCGGCCATGAATGCAATAGGGACAATTTAAGTTTCATAGCATGTTTGGAGATGAATTGGGGTCGTACTGTGATTGACGCACACTTTTAATTTGGGGTTCATTCGGGGTCCAAAACATTACCCCAGTTATTAGTTTTGTTCATCTAATTGAGCTTTGTTAGAATAATGAAATATTCTAATTGATTATAGTTGATAGAATCGATTATAATTGATTAGGATCAACGATTTGATTATCTTTCCATAGTATAGGATTTGATTTTGTTTCCATATTTTAGGATTCCACTCTTGTATAAATACAAGAGCCTATGTACATATTAAATCGAATTCAATATTTCTTCTCTCATATTTAACTTGGTATCACTAGGCCTTGCGGATATTCGCTCCTGGCGGGCGGCCTAAGTTTCGCTGCCGTCCGCCGGGCACTTAGTTACTTTGTCAATCTCCTCTACGCTTTCCGGTTGCTTTCACCCGTCAGAACATCTTTTCATCACCAGTGCACCTCTCTTCACAACCAACGCTCGTGGCTTTTCGATTCATGGCTTCTTCATTTCTTTTCTTTCAAACTCAAGTTGGTAGACCTACTTGAGTTTGGTTTGGATTGGATTGGCGTGGCGTGGCGGCTCCTGGTTTCTCTTGGCTTGGCTTGGCTGTTCTTGGTTTCTCTGGGTTTTTTCAAACTCAAGTTGATAGATCTACTTGAGTTTGAGGGGGGATGTTAGAATAATGAAATATTCTAATTGATTATAGTTGATAAAATCGATTATAATTGATTAGGATCAACGATTTGATTATCTTTCTATAGTATAGGATTTGATTTTGTTTCCATATTTTAGGATTCCACTCTTGTATAAATACAAGAGCCTATGTACATATTAAATCGAATTCAATATTTCTTCTCTCATATTTAACACTTATTGAACAGGCAAAACATCACAATAATTGGACATGGATTGCAATATGATTGCGAAACGTTTGCAGTTCCATTCGTCAAACATTTGCGGTCAAAGCGAGCTTACGACTTGGGCCTCAAATATTTTATTTATTTCAAATCCTAATAACTCTCCCAATGAGCAGTGATTAGCTTTAATATTAGTGTAAATATTAGGATTGTGATTTTGACACTCCAAAAATTGATGGAAGGGCTTCAAGACTAAATTGTGTTGATACACAAAATGTCTTTTTGGAGCTCCTCCATCAATTTTTGGAGTGCTAAAATCAATTTCCTAAATATTATAGTAGGAAATACTTATAGCACACATATTTCAAGGAACTCAGGACAATACACTACAGCCCTTTAGAGCAGCCCAAAACAATACTATCATTTTGGCTGCAAATGGCCATGGGACACCACATAAGTCCTCAAAACTACGCCGTTTTAACCCCAAATCATGAAAAATAAATCTTCAAACTCTACTGTGGGGGCTCCAATGAAGTGGAAATCAAAGAATTAGAGAAGATTGATTGTCAATTTGCAGAAGTTAAAGGTTTGGAGAGAAAAAAATGGCTTAATTGGTAGGAGAAGATTAAAACCTTGGTAGTGTTTCACAATCTACTTGACTTAGGAAGGTGCTCTATTCTCAATTCTAGACCGAACAAGTTGGAGCCAATTTAGTTACCAAAAAAAAAAAAAAAAAGTTGGGAGTCCGGCTCCTCTCCAATCCATAAGAAATTGGAGGATCCTCTAATTCTAATTCAATGGTTAGGATTACCTAGTAACTCCAGCCCCAATGCTCATCTGGCATTTCACGGGCACCTAATTACTCCTCAAATATTTTCCAATTACACAAGCGTCTTCCCTTCCGTTAAACCTAACTCTTAAAGAATTTTTTATATACAACTCATATTTCACCATTTCGGTTATCTTATATTTTTTAAAATTATCTTGTTGTAGTGAAACTCCACAATTAATGACTCTATGTAAGTATGCTTCATGTGCAACTTATAGTAATTAGCTGCTTTATAATTTGTTTTATAACCGGATGTTCAGGCCAACTTGTGCGCACCTCAACTAATTCCGAAATCTTGAAAGTAACGATTGGGCAAAACCGCCAGTGGCCCAAGTGATTTCGACTTTTTTACATGAAAAACAACTATAATGAGAATGCAACATCATGCGAAGAACGTGGAAATACACTAGTATCAGTAAAAAAAATTCTTATGAGCTTCATAATATCAACAAAAGAAACCAGACTGAAAGAAAAAAAAAATACTAATATAACATTAGTAAAAAAATCCTCATGAGCTATAGCCTAAATATTATTAGTGGGAAAAAAATCCTCATCAGCTATATATATATATATATATATATATATATAAAATCCTTTCAGAGGCTGATTTAACGGGGAGGGAAAATACTTATGTATTGGGGAATATATGAGGAGTGATTGGGTGTACGTAAAATACTATATGAGTTTTGGGGCTGGAGTTATTAGGATGAATCTGACCATTGAATTAGAATTGGAGGATCTTCCAATTCTCTATGAATTGTAGAGGAGCCGAACTCAAAAGTTGGAGCCAATTTGAGAGATGTTTAAGGGTTTGTTGGGAACTTGAGGGAAAGAAGGAAGGAGCTTCCCTTTCCTTGTTTGGATTGAGAGAAAAAAGAGGAGAAATTTACAAAATATAAAACTATTATGAAGAGTAAAATTTTTCACTTCTTTCATAACTATTTTCTTTTATCTTCCCTCATTTTCTACATGTTCCCAACAGGCCATAAAGATTGGGAGAGTTGGAAAAAATATTACTATCATTGCTTGTCTTTTTTGTTTTCTTTTTTTGTTCTCTCTCTTTCCACAGTAATACTAAGACGTACTGTCTTTGAACGAACTTTTTCACTAATATTTTGGTCTTCTTGAGCAAGCCAAAAGACTAAATGTTTGAACTACATGCAAACAGCTTGTCTAGATGTCAAATTGGCAAATCCGCCAAATTTGGATCTTTCCCAACTGCCAAAAAAAGTCCTTAATAATTTCTTAAGAAATTAGACCAAACAACTTGTCGTCTTCATAATTACCAAAGAAAAACTTGTCGTCTTCTCAATAAAAATTGTTGCAAAATAATCGAAAAGACCCTAACAAATTTGCTCCAAAGGCTAGGGACGGACACAGAATTTCAAAGATTGGATGGGTGACCATTTAAAAAGTTTTGTAAACATATGAAATGAGGTATTAATTTTCTATTATATGTTGAAAAATTATTAATGTTTAAATTATCATATAGTATTCTGATAAACATATTCTGTGAGTACTAAAATATAAACCATAAATTATTTTTTTCCACATAAATAACTATGAAATGCATGCAATAATATGCATTCCTGTGTCTTTTTCGGAAGGGACATCCCTGTCTATTTTAAAAAGCAAAATAACATTACTTTCCTCTGTCTCTTTTTAAATGTCTCGCTTTGTTACTCCAACTTATTAAGAAAATATCATTATTACACCTTTCACGTCATTATTACACTTTTACTCACTAACTTTTACTTACTCACTTTCCCTATTTACTCTATATGGGGACATCATCATTACACTTTTACTCACTAACTTTTCAAAATGGAATCTATTTTTAGGGGCAAATGGAAAATGTATCAACTTTTACCCACTAACTTTACAAAAAAGATACTTATTAAGGAATAACTCAAAATGAAATACTGAACTTTAAAAATGGGACAGATAGAGTATTTTTCCAAAACCTCTCGATTGAATGGGTGTTCCAATGTTGGGCGGATGAACATGCATAGCTGGGCTTGTTCGGTTGAGTTTTTGGACTCTAAATTATTATCCTATCCCAAAATTCACTCATTACCTCAATCTTCAACCATTACTTTTATTGTTATCTTTATCTCCCTCTATTCATTACCCTATCTCCCTCCTCTAATCATTATAAATTCAAAATCCAGAATCTCCAAAACCAAAGTTTTAGACAAAAAAATACCAAAAATGCTAGGCACACAACGTATGGACGCACAACCATGTACACAACCGCTGATGTCATCATCAAAACGACGTCGTTTTGATTATTAAAAAAAAAAAAAACTCTCGCGCTTTGATTATTAAAAAAACCGTCGTTTTGATTATTAAAAAAAAAAAAAAAACTCTCGCACTTTCCTGGTTTCTTCTTTCCCTACCCTCCTCACTTTGAAGCTCAAAACTTTCAGAGAAGGGAGAGAGGGGCGACTACCACTGCAACGCCCCAAGTAGACCATTGGCCCAATACCCTGATTTTGATCCACAAGCCACACCACATGGCCCAAAAGCTTAAGCACAAGGTACTAGTAGTAGCCCACAAGATTTGTTATATGCCCAAGATCATCCATGTAGACTTCCAATGTGGGACGGGGTGTTACAATCTCCCCAACTTTATAGCCTCGCGCCCTCGCGAGGGGTTGAGCACTATAATCACCAATACAAATCAAACCAACAACCAAATCAAACCAACCTCCAAGGCCCACATGGTCGTGTACATGGATGGCTCTGATACCACCTGTAACGCCCCAAGTAGACCACTGGCCCAATACCTTGATTTTGATCCACAAGCCACACCACATGGCCCAAAAGCTTAAGCACAAGGTACTAGTAGTAGCCCACAAGATTTGTTATATGCCCAAGATCATCTATGTAGACTTCCAATGTGGGACGGGGTGTTACAACCACTAGTCACCACCACCGATCAGAGAGAGGGGGGCTCCCACCATCGGCGACGACACTTCCCACCTCCACCGGCGACCACGCTTCCCACCTCCACCACCAGAACCCAACCCAGCGCTCCCCACCACCGGCGAACGCCACCACCACCGACTTCTGGGCAGTCTGACGTTGCCCCACCACACAAAGGTCTCTCTCTCTCTCTCTCTCTCTCTCTCTCTCTCCTTGTTTCAATTAGTATCCTTAAGGCCCCGTTCAGTTGCCAGGAAAGTACAGGAAAGGATGAGAAAATCAATTTTCCCATAACTTTCCTAGTGTTCAGTTGGCAGGAAAATTCTAGGCCTTACCAATTTAAGTTTTCCTGCAGGAATTACTTTCCTGCAAAAGTGATCATGTAAAAAACACATGATTTTTTGTCGTGGGAAAAGGAAAATGAGTGAACACTCACAAATTTTTAAAGTTTCTTTTTCCTGACAAATGAACAATTAAACCTTAATTTTTCTTGCAAAATTCTTTTGGCCCCATTCAGTTGCCAGGAAAGTACAGGAAAGGATTGGAAAATCAATTTTCTCATAACTTTCCCAGTGTTTAGTTGGCAGGAAAATTCTAGGACTTACCAATTTAAGTTTTCATGCAGGAATTACTTTCCTACAAAAATGATCCTGCAAAAAATACAGGATTTGAGTCGCGGGAAAAGGAAAATGAGTGAACACTCACAAAATTTTCCCGAAAGTTTCTTTTTCCTGACAAATGAACAACTAAACCTTAATTTTTCTTGCAAAATTCTTTTGTCAAATGAACACTCACAGGAAAATAATTTTCTTTTTTTTTACTTCACCTCACTTCACTATTTCTGGGAACTAATTTCCCACACAACTTTCTCGACAACTGAATGGAGCCTTTGTCAAATGAACACTCACGGGAAAATAATTTTCTTTTTCTTTTACTTCACCTCACTTCACTATTTCTGGGAACCAATTTCCCACACAACTTTCTCGACAACTGAACGAAGCCTAATTGAGTTGGTGAAAAAATTTGAGTTTTTGAAGAAAAAAAACCCTAATTCGAAAATTAGGGCTTCAATTCAAAAATTAAAGTTTCATTTTTTCTAGTAGTGAAAGAGTTTATACTTTGGATGGCTGTTCAATATTGAGATATGGTTGAAGACCGTGCTTGGGTATTTCTCAAGTTTTTGGGCAGTAAAAAGGAATAGATATCACCTATAATTATGAACCCACAAACTTTGTACCCAGGAAAGAAATAAGCTGAAATAAGTATGTGCTATGGTTCAGTCAACGGATCAAGGTAGTTCCATAGAAGTAATGAAATTATGACTCAGCTGTCTAACATGCATTTACAAGTCTTACCATAAATTTGTTCCATAGAAGTAATGGAATTCAACTTGCAACAAGACCAAATTCGCACCCAAGAGGAAGGAAATTCGTCCCTTTCTTAAGTAGTAACGTTTGCAAAATATGGAGATTGATTTTGAGCTTCATTAAGATTAAAGGAACTAGGGTCAATTATCAGAAAAAAAAAAAAAAAGGAACCGGGGACATCTGGAAACATTTTGAAAGTGGAGATATTTGTGGTGGGCCGAACCCAGTTTGGCCACAGGTTGGCCAGCAGGTTGATTCGGCGAGGTAGGAGACATTGTACACTAAAAGAGGGTAGGAAACAGATGAGACAGATAACACTTGCCATGGAAAAAAATCTCTCTACACAATTGTTTGGGTGGATTTTGGTAGTTGGATACGATTAACGGTGGCGCAGCACATGGTCAGTGACATCTACTGAATATAGATGAGCTTTCTCATGTGTAGCCCAAACATATTTTATAGCGGCTTATTCATAGTATATTGACCAACGGCTTGTCAATTTTGATAAGGTTTTGATTGGGAGAAACAATCACCGTGCTATTATCGACCAAGTTGACCTTCACTAGCTATCTTGCTTTAGCATTTCAAGTGCTATATAGACTGGCTGTCAAGAGATAGTCCTGTTTTTTTCTAGTTTCTTGTGCGGTCATCATATAGTTTAGTTCTATATACATTCTGTGATGAAAAATCTGCTGGTAGACTCGTAATGCTTTCTTTCTTCACTTACAAAAGGGAGAAGTAAAGTCTACGCAGTCAATTTTTATGCATAAAAGAGAAGTAATTTTTTTGTGATCTAAGTGTGACGCAATACTATCACCTCATAGGGAACTTTCTTAGTGGATTTTCTTTTCCTTCTACAGATAATTGGACGTGTGGGGAGCAAGACACAGCCAGCTCGATACGTTCCTCAGCATCACTCTATCCAAGCAAGGCTTGCCTGCATGCAACTGAACCCCCAAATTGTAAGCAGAAGAGTTTTTGTTTGGAAAATGCTGCAGCGACCAAGATGATTCATGAGTTTAAACAGAGAGATATAGGCACAGAGATGACTCCGCTTAGCAGTTCAACAACTTCGAGATGCCACATGCCGTTGAAAGAGATTGAAGTTATTCAAATGAATCAAAGTCCAAGAAAATGATCAATTGTTGTAATTTGAAATATAAAGTTGTAATTTGTTAGAATATCAAGTTGTAGCTTCAACTTTCAAGTTTTAGTTTTGCAAAATCTAACTTCAATTGTAGCATATGAATGTGGCTTGTGAATGGTGATTTAGAATGCGAAATGCCTGGCATGGGCTTGTGCATAACCTCATGTTGTTTCTATTGTTGTACTCACTGTGACGCGAGACATTGGGTTAGAACCAAAAAATAGGGGAGATTCTGTCAAAATTTTTCCAGAACGTACCTTTCTAAGTCCGTTTCCATAAATTGGTTCAAGCTTGTTCTGCTTAGGCATAAAGTTGGAGATGGACAAAGATCTGGAAGAATGTCAAAACTAATCACAAAGGTAGGTTTTGGAAAAATTTTGATAGAGTCTGCCTTGTTTTTGGTCCTAACCCGACGTCTTGCATCTCAATCAGTACAACAAGAACAATATCAGCTTACGCACAAGCCCACGCTTGGCATTTGTCAATCGACATGCTCATAGTTTGACATGTCATAAACTGATTGCTTGTTGAATTCATAGTTCCATCATATAAGATTTTGAAAGTTTTTTTATTTTTATTTTTTATGGAGGATGATTTGGTTAGTTTAAGGTGTTATCGATAGCTTAGGATAAAGCAAAATAGTACTAAGTTTTGAGGTGAATTCAGTCATCAATACTAGAATTATGCTAGTGTATTTGGTTTTGGAAAACTTTCGGCATAGTCTCCTTTGTTTTTTGGTCCTAACCCGACGTCTCGCGTCTCAATCAGTACAGCCATAACAACAATAGAAACCAAACGAGGTTATGCACAAGTCCACACCGGACCTTTCTCATTTTAAATCAACAATCACAAGCAATATTCATAGCCAAAATCTATTGCCAAATTATCATTTCACAACGAAAATCATAATACAATAAATTTCAAACCCACGCCGGGCCATTCTCATCACAATTATCAATTACATACGAAGTTAGATTTTGCAAAACAACAACTTGATTTCACAAAACTTAGTACATATTGATATTCCAAACTACAACAAATTAATCATTTTTCTTGGCCTTCGATTCACTTGAATAGCTTCAATCTCTTTCACTGCCTTTTCGAGTCTCCACTAGTCTTTGCAAAGCTATTGGTCCCATAGTTCTAGCCCATACATCTTCTAAGCTCTCGCGTTCGAATTAAGTTTTTTTTTTTTCCTCGTGAGCACAACACTTTAGGGTTTCTCAAATTGAAACCCTCTAATTGATGAGGAGTAGATAGTGGGGATAATCTCTCTATCTGAAACAAGGAGAGAGAGAGAGAGAGAGAGAGAGAGAGAGAGAGAGAGAGAGAGAGAGAGACCTTCGTCGGGGTGCCAGAAGCCGGTGGTGGTGGCGGTTGCAGGCGATGGGGGGAGCAGCTGGGGTTGTGGTGGGAGCCGGTGGTGGCGGTTGCCGGCGATGGGGGAGCAACTGGGGTTGTGGTGGGAGCCCCTCCCACTGGTTTGTATTTTGAACGAGAAGGGAAAAAGGTAAAGGGAACCTGGTTTTTTTTTTTTATATAATCAAAACATCGTCGTTTTATGCTGACATCATGATGACGCCAGCGTGTGAGAGATGTTGTGTGTGTAGCATTTTTGAAAAAATACTCCACGTTCTATCGTTCTAACAAAAATTTGAAATGTGAAAAGGACGACAGCTCAAGCTCATCCACCCTTTGGTTCGTGTTTGCCACCCGTACAAACAACAAAAACCAAACAAGAGAGCAGAAAATTCTTACTACTACAGTACTTTTTTTCCCATACAAATGTGAGACATTATTCTCCACTTTGGTAAAAGCCCAAAGGCTTTTGGGTTTTTGATAGCTGAAGAAAAGAAACAACAATACAAGGACGGGGAGGAGGGAGGGAGGGAGGAGGATGAGCGGAGCAGGAGCACCCGATTTCTTCTACAGAGAGGCTCAGCGCCTAGGTTACGTCGCTCGCTCCGCCTTCAAGGTCTGCTGGTTCTTCTCCCTTTCCCTCTCCTCTCCTCTCTTCTCTTTCTATGCTTTATCTTTGGCCTTTCGTCGAACACATACATGTATGTGCAAAACCCTCTTTATGTTATAATCTCCTCTAATTAAATTATGCGCTTCTGTTGCAAGAGCAGCTGCGTCAGATGCAGAAGCAGTACAAGCTCATTAAACCCGGCTCTTCCGTCCTCGACCTTGGTTGTGCTCCTGGTGCCTGGCTTCAGGTCTGCGCGTGTGTGATCTTTTTCAAATGTCAGTGTTGTGAAATTTGAAGATTGTTTATTTAATGTCAGTGTTGTGCTCCACTTGTTGCGCTTCGCTCCCCTCGTTCCGCTCCACTACGCCCTGGCATCTGGCCTTCTTTCTAGAACTCCTATAGTATCTCTTCATACTTAACATATGAGCCACAGTTCTGACAAATTTATTTTTTGGATTTCATGACTTGAATTGAATTCAGGTAGCTTGTCAGAGCTTGGGACCATTAAAAACAGGTGGCGTTGTTGTTGGCATTGATATGAAGGTGATTCTCTTTATCACTAGAGCTGTTGTTTTGGGTTGCGTTTGTTTGTTGGTTTAACTGTATTTTTTGAGGAGAAATTGGTCTTGTGGGTTGTATTAAGAATGCGGGTAATGTGCAGAGCAGAAGGTGAAGGTCCCTTCTCTCTACTGTGATGCAAGAGTTCAAACTGTTTGTGCGGATGTCATGAACCTCCCGAAACACCAAGTCCGAGCACTCTCTCCTCAGGTATGGTACTGTGAATCAATCCATAGTATCTGTTGCCAATGCTGGGGCTCTTGAGTGTATAATTTTTCAGTTGCATTGTTAGAGTGATTATGTGCTCTCACTTGATTTGTTATTTTGTTTTTTGAATTTTTCGCTTGATGACTAATGAGAAAATCATACTATCAACGTCTCCCGGTATGATTGTATTTAACATCGGACAGGCACTTGAATAGGTCAATATTCCCATTTAATTGACACACTATGGTTTGACCCTCCAGCTTTATCAACAGGGTTGTCACATAGGTTTAATTACTTTTCCCCTAGAATGTTCAGTGATAAGATGAGACGAGCGCTCTAGTGCATTTGTATCACTAGGATTATCTAGCGTGGTAAATATCCTTGTTTATTCTCTGCTCCATACTCTGTACCTTCTCTGATAGCTTTGACATCAGACTGTCAGGTGATTTAGATTAAAGTTCATATTCTTGTTGGTGGTAATTTGTTTGTTGTTATTCTCCATCTCTATGGCATCTTGCATTATCATTAGATTCTCAATTGATTTGGCCATCTAGCTTCTTCCTTATCCTGATCCATGCTTCTTTTTCCTCAGCTAGGGAAAGAATTAGAATGCTGTTTTTGCAGGCCCAAATGTGACACTGATAGGTCGTTGAGGCTTCCTTGTCAATCAGCCTTTACTATAGGATATGCCTGCTAGTTGAAGGCTCACTCATTATCCAAAGGCACATCTTATACACCTGCTACATATGAACAACTACTATCCTCTAAAGTGCTGCAAACTATTGAATAAAATATGGCCACTAACAACTTATTCATAATTAGTTGTTTACATTGTTGGGATTAAGCGCGGGAGCACTCAAGAACCGAGATTCAAACACAACCACAATCACAACCAATGGAAACACGATGAAACATAAATAGCGAGAGACACGCAAGATTTACGAGATTCGGCAATAACACGCCTACTTTACGGAGAGGATCCCGTTCTTTTACTATGAGATAATTGAACAAGTACACTCGAGTATGAAAAACCCACACCCACACCCAAACCCTTATACCCTCACTCATACAAGAACACACTCTCACCAAGCTTATTCTTGCCCACACACCCCTTATGCTACACTCTACCGTGTATCTCCTAAGAGGTATTGTGTAAACTACTTGTGCTATCCCAAACATGCACATACATGAGTATATATAGCATTGGTAGAGGATCCTAGAACAAGCCATTATGGCTTTGATTGCCCTTTGGACTACCCAAAGCAAAGCCGCCACCAATTTTCCATGCCTTGGAAAAAACCAAGATAGCATTCCAAGAGAACTCCTTGGGAGTTAGAACAACCCCATGGGGAACTCAAACCCCCCCCCAATAAATACCATTGGGAATTCGAACCATCCCGACATACATTTGAAGCAAGTACGGAGTAACACTTCTTTTTATTCCTTTGGTTGCCCTAGATGTTGTAATGACGTGGGAAACAAATTCCACCTCTTTGGCCATCTAAACATGTGAGAGAATATCCTTTCCCTCAGCTTGTTTTGTTTTCTCTTGAAAACCCCCGATCCAAAGGGGTTGTGAGGCAGTTATATACATGAAAATCAATACCAACAACATAAAAGCTCAGTTACTTTATGGTCATGGCATGTCTACTGATCCAATGATTCCTCATAGAACCAAATAAGCTTTAGCCACCAATTTTTCATTCCTTTGTGCAGTATGTGATTTACCTCTAACTAGTTACCACCTCAACATGGACGAATCTATACAATGAGATTCACGGAATTTCGAAATAAGATCAGTGTAATTAAAGTGGCAGTTG
This sequence comes from Rhododendron simsii, assembly GCA_014282245.1. NCBI lineage: Eukaryota > Viridiplantae > Streptophyta > Magnoliopsida > Ericales > Ericaceae > Rhododendron > Rhododendron simsii. The sequence goes on from CM024955.1 coordinate 23,413,855, forward strand.
TATTTGTCAACACAGTACTTTGTACATGAACTTAAATTTTGCTAAGATATTTCTGATTAGACCTCTTCCCCAAAGGAAACTATACAATTGATGTGTTTTGTTTTGCCCATTTTGCAGCAGCAAGGATTTTCAGTCATACTCTCAGATATGTGTCCCCTAGTTTCTGGAATCAATATTAAAGATGCAGCATTATCTGCTGAGTTAGGGATGCGAGCACTTGATTTGGCTGTTGGAAGTGGTGCCTTATCTGATACTGATACCAATGATATGGATAGGGAGGGCCAATCGGATGGCTCTGCTTCCGGTTCAAATGATGGTGGTGTACTGAGACCTGGGGGCCACCTAGTCATTAAGCTTCTAGAGAGTGAAGATGTAAAAGGTACAGAACTTTTTTGGTTAAATCTGTACTATTTCTGTGCTGCAACTTATGTGCTTTTCTTACTGGGGTTTGATGTGTAGAATTCAGCCAAATTTGCAAACTACTCTTCAGAAAGGCGTTGTGGTTGAGGCCTAAAGCTACAAGATCATCTTCCAGAGAGGTCTACTTGATTTGCCAGAGTTTGCTCCCATTGGTAGGGACCACAAGTACACCTTAAAATGGCATAGAAAAGCATAGCATTCAATTTTGCCATTGGTGATTTTGCTCGACGAATTGGAAAATGCACATTGTTTTGTAGTTTGACTAGTGAACTGGCATGGCGTGCTTGATGGAACTTGAGACAGCTTTGTATTGACTCAAGATATGCGGTCTTTTTTTTGGGGGGTTGGGTTTTTCGTTTTGTTTCATGTTAGAACGTGAAATACTTTGTCCTGCAAAGGGAGAACATAGTGGTGAGGGCTTGAACACTCAACCTGGTGAGCAGCAACTTATGATTGATGTGTACAAATTACACACATGACACATATATATGCATACTTATATTATATACATATGTGTATATATATTACAAGCAAGGAGAGTGTGGGTACTATCTTTGGTTCCTGTTGACATGGGGGTCTTCAGTTTGGGGGATCTAGTTCGCGTCCCACCTCCAATTTGGTTAGTGCCTTCCCATCCTGGAAATTGGGCTAGAGACTCGTCTTAAATCGAATCCCTTGCTTATCTTATGTTTTGTACATTGTTCTTTGGCAAGGAGTCTTTACATGTTACTACTTTCCATGCGTTCAATATCATCGGTTTTAAGATGTCCAAATTTTGTATGGAACACTACAGTCCATTTTGTTCAATTTTTAATTCAAACCTTGACATATTTAACACGGGTGCCGTACATGGGGGAAGTTATTGGTTTTATTGCTTCCTTACCAGATATAATTTCTGTAAAGCCCCAAGCATCAGCATTTTGGAGGGTTCTTTTCCAATTTGTTTTCGGATAAGATAACTATGTAGGACGACATTTCATTTCTATACTTCGCGTGTTTATGAAATTCTCCCTTGCTCTCTCTTCCATTTTCAATTTGTTTAGTAACAACTTGTCTTAGAAGAATTGCAATCCTTTATGGCGCTCTCATAATTTCTACTGTCTCCTCTGAAGGAAGGTTTTAATTAGCTGTGAAAATTTTCTTTTGACTAGCAATTAGGGAACGGATTTGCCAAGTGACTTCAGGGGTCAGTTGCATAATGTCCTCCTTTAGTGACTTTCCTGTTGGTGAAATGCCAAATCCATGACTCCAGGGGTCAGCTGCATGATTTCTGTGATTTTTATCTGCACACACTTTCTAGGAGGTAATATGTTTCTGCAATGTTGAAGGGGATTGCCATTTGCAGTTGGTTTTAATTTTTTTAGTTTCAAAGAAGTAAGGGCACACTTATAGACAAATTATAGGGATACGAATGGATATTATAGGCGAAAAGACTGCATTTAAAATTTTTAGCATGGTATGAAAGGTCCAGTTGTACTAGGAGAATATGTCTATGGAGATCGTCTGGTATCGAAAAGTATTCTGAACTATTTTAATAGGTTTTTTGAAGCAATCTTATCTTTTAAACTTTCAGTTCTTCATGTTGCGCAGCTGAAACTATCGAAGATTTTTTAATGCGCGAAGCTCAGGAATGCACAAACCGCAAAAATGATATCATTGTGCCTGGATAAGTGGCACACATCTCTAATGGATAGACAAATATGAAATACTGGTTAATGGTACAAGATTTTGTTTCGACTCTAGATGTTTTTCTGCATTTTATCTCATGAACTGGTTTGTGGGTGAATTGTTATAGGGATCTAACAAAATGAGATATTTTGGTCATCGTTCTTTTGGGGTTCTATGCCCTGGACATGGAAATGAAGAACTTTCTATCCATGGATTTTGTAATTCTATTAAACTTGGTTTGGGTTTTGGCATTCTGGAATCACACGTGAGGATGCAGCTTTATAAGGGAGAGGCAAGGCCGGGGCACTCGACTGAGGGGTGCTTGTGGCTCTGTTTTGGTCCATATAGTTGTGGTGTAAGAATCAATGGAACTTCAAGTTTGTAATGCCCAGGGCAACAAGGAGTAGCGTCAAAGGTGCAACGAAACAAATGAGTGCAAAATTTTATTGACTGTTCAATCCATTCTGAAGTATCAATATTGACATGCTGTATAAAATGAAAAAGAGGTGTAAATGACTAAACAGTGTCCTAATCTTGCTTGTATAGACAGTTAAATAGTTGGTATAGAAAGTTAAAATATTTTGTAACTGCAGCCTTCCACTTTAATACGGCATCAATCTGTCATCGAATGTGAGTTCTCCCTAATGACCAAACTCCTGTGTCCTTGACTGTAGCCTGAAACAAAAGTTGAAAACCTTTTAAAATTTTGACACGAGAACCGTTGGAATTCCCTGATACAAAATGGTTCCAGGGATGGTTCAATCTCATCAGGTATGGTAATAGCTTCACTTACTGTTGTTTTTACGGATGGGAATATATTCCAAAATCTAAGTGTCTCGTCCCCTGCTCCAGTCACTATTGTCTGCAGAAACAAGTTCAAATGCACATTAGAAGTCACCTTGCCAAGCTATAATGATTGCGTACATATACAATGATATTACTCAAATTGGAACAAGGATTTGATGCAATACCTGGCCGTCAGGTGACATGGCAAGATAGAGCACCCGCAAACTATGGCCAGTTAGGGTTGCAACCTATCAAAAGACAAGTCCACATGAATATTACATTCGACGTTATGACTAGAAATTTCACATTTGTGGTTAAGATTGAAAAGGAATTTGGGTATCCATAACTTAATTTCAAACAACTCAGTTATGGCAAAGAGATTTTACTGCCCCCAGATAGTATACCTTTGCCATTGATGGATATTTCCACACCATAATTTGGTTCTGTGAATATCCATGAGTGCTTACTAGTTCATTCACATTTTTACTCCACGCTAGATTGCATACCTGCAAGCAAAGCAGCTGAGTTTCATAAGCCTTTTATTTCAGTCAGCGCATGTAACTTTTGAATGAATATCGACTCCAACATCACATTCCGTGAAAAAAGAAACTTATTAAATGACCCCTATCAAAGGTTCTTAGGAGCATCAATAATGCTTGACACACACAAACCCACTTTCATATGTGTATATATAGACATAATTAATGTCAAGAGCAGAACTTCATCCAAAAAAAGGACCTGGCTTCCTGTATCCACACTGTTTAATTGATTTCCATTGGTGGTATTCCAGAAGCGAATGCACCGATCAGCAGTTCCACCTCCAGATGCAAGAAGGCCACTCTGGTGGGGTGACCAAGCAATAGCCTTGACAGCAGCTGTGTGCTCCGTCAGCTTTAAAATTGGCTGTTGAGAATGCTGGTTCCATACTAAAAGCTGATTACCAGCAATAAACCAAGCAAAATGTATTAATAATAGCAAGTCCTATTTGGTACAACAAGAACATACAAATAGACGAATTCTACCTGATTGTCGTTGCCTCCTGATGCAAGTTCCCGATCATCATGAGACCATTTCAATCCACATACCTAACGGAATAAAGAATACATGCAAAATAAGTAGTGTCATTCCAAAGAGGTTCTGCATCATTGAGTACTTTTAGTTGCACTCTCATTTTGGTTTGGTCTTGATGTTTACCTCGGATTTGTGGCCAACAAGTTTGCTAACAAAATCATTTGGTACACGAAGATCATGTTGAAGTATGTTGCGGTCTCTACTCCCAGAAGACAATATACGCGAACTCCATGCCAAGACACCAGTCCTTGTTTGATGCCCACTCATAGTTCTCACCCTTTTGCACTGAGTCCCATCCCAAACCTGAACAAGGGTAACAAATAATTAGTGAATTTGAATAGTTCCATAAACGCTGAATACATCACAATGTTGGAGCATTAACTACCTGCACTTGACCAAGACTTGTGCCGATTGATATGTATGAACCCTCCCGAGTCCATTGGACTGAGCACACGCCATCATTAGGCCCCAGGTCACACAACTTAGTTACCTGAGAGAAACATGACGAAATAAGTCATATGTACTCTTACTTTTAGAGTGACTAAACAAAGCATGTTGATCTTTATATCAAACTTACTTTGCTGGTTGTTGCAGTCCATAAATAAACACAGGTACCCAATCCAACAGCGAGGACATTTTGTGATGACCAATCAACTAAGTTCAGGTAGAAGTCATCTTGGAGCGATGGGGCATCTAGAACCTGCAAGGAGCAAATATTTGCAATGATTACAACCATATAGCAACTGATCCTTGCATTCTACTAATATCCATCCCTCTTTGGATGGAATATATCTTATCTACCAGGACCAAGGCATGGCATGACTTGATCCAACCATCCCATGTCTCTTGTGCAACCAGAAACGTTTCCAAATACTATTAATTACTACCTCATTGTCGAAGGGCTTTTTCAGAAATTAGTTGGTTCATTCATCAATATTAGGTGAGCATACAAGGTTTTCAAGAACCACACCATTCGAGCACAATTGGTGTTTGGCTTGTTACAAAGTTATTTGACCTCGACTCAAATTATAAAAACAAACTTAGCTTGAACAACAAACTTTACGATGGTCAAAACTTTCAAGCCAATCTTGACCAACCTTAGACAACATTGTCCATAACCCAAGCTACTCGTGCTTGGCTGATCCGAGATTGACCCCAACTGATAAACAAGAACAATTTGGACATATTTTTCAAGCTCATTAAGTTTTAGCCCAGAGATTGAGTACTCTAGTTTGGATACTTACATAAAACACAACAAGGCTGGAAGTTGGAAGCTATTTTAACTCCATTGCCTCTAAAACCAACTCCTCTCTCTCTTTGCACACAGTCTCCAATAAGCTCTCTCTCCACTCATTACCCACAAGCTAAGTGCAAAGAAAATATGCAAAGAAACGACCCTTAAAGTGTACACGAACAGCTCAGATGCACTGCACAGTGAATTTGGGCCGTTCATGTACACTTTAAGGGTCGTTTCTTTGCATATTTTCTTTGTATCTAGCACTCCTCTACCCACAAAACTTCCCTCAGCACCCAAACAGACACAACATGAAAGAGATAGCTGATTTTTTTTTTCACCTTATGGGGTGTCTTGGGCACCTTCCTGGGCGGCTTAGGCGGCGTCGTATTCTCCGATGAAAACCCACCATCACCCCCCAAAATAGACGGCGAAGAATACGGTGAGTTCAGCCCGGACTGATCCGTCTTGAACCGCAACATGTTCTTGCTGCTTGGACTACTACTCAACGGCGACCCCTGACCACCTGCATAAGAAGAAAAACACCCAAAATCAGCCCCAAATAGCTCCGTTCTCAACAACCTGTTATAAGCCTCGCTCCCTCCTCCTCCTCCGCCGGCGCCGTCCTTGGCCGGAGACGCCGCCGGAGACTTCTCGACGAGCCCGAACGTGTGGAGCCTCGAGGACGACCGGCACGGTATGAACCTGTCGCTGCAGCTGCTGCCCGATCTCGACGACGGCGATGACGACGACAGGTTCGAGATCGTCCGGGGCGACATGGACCTCGGCGAGAAAAGATTATTTGGCGCGCCGTTGCCGCCGAGCAGGGGAGAAGACGATGATGACGGGGCGGAGGAGGTGGTGGTTGTGTGGAGACGGAGAGAGGTCTCCGACATAGTGGACGGGAGATTGATCCCGCTCTTCCGTCTCTGTGTTGTTGACTCCATTTTGTTGTTCTTTTTGTTTCTCAGGGTTTTTGTTACAGTGCGAATGATGAGTAAAAGATCGAGATCGAGAGAGAGAGAAAGAGCTGGAAGAAGAAAAAGCCTCTCTCTCCTTCTCTATGTATAATACTACTAACGAGGCAAGGGAGGGCTTTTCTTCTGGGTTTTTTTTGTTGGAATGAGAGAATGTGATTGAGACGAAGGACGATCTCTGGTTTCTTTTAGGAAAGAGAGAGAGAGAAGAGGATTTGGGGTTGTGGGTGGGGGAGCTGTGTGTTCCCCAACGGTCAATTGTGCAGAACAAGATGCAATGGGAGCTGCCTCTGCTTTGGTAAATCCACTAGTACAAAAAACTAGCCGTTAAACTTGGACTCCATTTTATACTGACGATTTTGTTATTTACTATTTTGTTAACGCCATTTTTAGAGGACCACATGTGATGTGAGTAGCAAAATCATTCGCACTGTAACAAAAACCTTATATACAACACAGAGACGGAAGAGCGGGATCAATCTCCCGTCCACTATGTCGGAGACCTCTCTCTGTCTCCACAAAACCACCACCTCCTTCGCCTCGTCATCATCGTCTTCTCCCCTGTGCGGCGGCAACGGCGGTTGTGGTTTGTGTTGTATATAAGAGTTTTGTTACAACCACACACAAATATTTACACAAACTCACTCACATCACGTGTGAGGTCTACATACATTACACACCTTCAATATGTGTGGGGGACCACATGTGATGTGAATGAGTTTGTGTAACGAAAATGCTAGGTGCACAACTATCTGAATATAAAACCAACCACAACCCTTTACATACATGTGAGTCCTGCATGTTAAATGTGTGAGGGACCCACGTGTATGTGAGGAGTTGTGTTTGGATGATTGTGCACCTAACATCTCTCCTTTAATAACTAGTCCGAGCAACTTCACGAACACCTCGATTAATTTTTGAAGATAAATATTTAGCAACTTGACGGGCAGCTTATGTTTCCTCCTCCTTCTTCTTCTTTTTTTTTTTTTTCAAATATTTGGAGATTGTGTTAGGGAGTAACCTACTTAATTCTTTTAATGTATCATTTTTTCTTTTTGATCAGCCTTATAATATATCATAGATACAATGGTAAAATAGAAGCTACTGGCCATTCCAAAAATACAAAAAATAAAAATTACTGTAATGCCCAAAAAACCAATTACTATTCGGATGTTGAAAAAGAAGTGTAATAGCAATTTTTTTTATCACAAAAAAGGGGAGGGGGTGACTCGTGTAGCAACTCTCCTTGGGCGTGATTATAGAAGCTCCCTAACCGCTGTGGAATGTCCGATTCAAGTTATAGCTACTGTCTAAGAGGACATGCCGTCACCACATCACATGTGTAATAGCAGTTCCACCAGTGCGATTAGAAGCATTGTAAAAATGTGTGATAATGTAACGCCCCTAATTTTGGAAATGTTAAATAGACATTTTCATTGAAAAACTAAATAGAGTCTGGCTCGATATTACATCATAATCTTAACAAAAATACTTTTATTCAACAAAAGAGGGGGAACTAGGGTTTCTATCTACTGCTCCGTTTGTTCCTCCATCCTGGCTAGCTCCTCGGCTCCAAAAGCTTCCAAGGTGTAGAGTTTACTTTGTTTATCTATAAGATCTGACACATTATACCAGCGTCGCCACCAATATAATATGTCAGGGTCACCAAAGGTAAAACCATGAGTTACAAAAGCTTAATAGGATAACCCATACCTACTAACCCTTATCTTACAAACATTAGGGCATATTATTAACAAATTCTACTTAGTACATACATATCTAGCAAACAGATAACAATGACACATTTGCATTCACTATTCACTATCGTTTGTGTGCATGATTTCTGAGTTTCTCCTATTCGTCATTTCGTAGACCGTGTCATTGGTTTCACCTTTCATTAACCATGTTATATTTTCAAAATCATTTTTAACACACCCAACCTCGGTTCCGCCGTTCCGGTCTCCCGAGTATTCTCATAATGGTTCTGCTGTACCGGGTTTCTATTGGCACACTTTGCATTGGCTCCTCTCCGCGGAAAACCAAACTACACACCCATCTTCGGTTTCGTCATTCCGGTCTCCTGAGTATACTCACATGGGTTCCGCCGTCCAGGGTTCCCATTGGCATACACACACACACAACTCACATTGGGCTACCATGTCCGGCCACAATGTAATTTCAAAAATATTTTTCTTGCCCGTAACACATTTCTCATTAACCACACGCTAGGTGCCATGTTTCTACTTCCTCAGTTTCAGTGTCTCATTTTCATGCAACGACTCCGCGGTAGGACTTTTCACATAAGTATTTATAGATCATTCATTGTAATCTTGAAACTAAACTAACAAGATCATCCAACTCTATATTTCTTAACATGCTTCAAATCACAACTTAAAGCATAACTCCACATGTACGGACGCCCTTGGAGTGAAAAATCACTTATGCTTTACAACAAAATAAGTAATGTAAGCAATTCATGTATACATGCTCATAACCATGCTAATGATTAAAATACAAATACTTCTATCAAACGATAAAGTCTTATCTTTCGAAAATTTGTTCTTTCTTCCTTCGTGGGAAGTTCAAAATAACATATGTTTATCAGAATAAGAGTTGATTATTCCAATATGCTCATACTTCCATTAGCGATAATAAGGTTGTTAACTATCATACATTCCAACATTTTAAGCAATAGATAACCTTATCTGCTTAGAGATAACGGTTAAGAAAGCTTATTGTTGAAGCCCCCCATCAATTTTTGGAGTGCCAAAATCACAATCCTAACTTATTTACAGTTGTGCTGCAAACACCCTGTTCGCAGCCAACGAATCAGAATTTGACACGTCGTTAAGATGCGAGCTTATTTTTGAAAACACACATGCACCCACTTTATCCTATCATATTCTTCCCCTTCCACATAACCAATCTGATTTTCCATCTTCTTTATCGCCAGGGACGGCGACGACGATGTCGACCCACGTCGGCGATTCGGCACCGAATGAATGCTCACTCCATCTTCCCCACCTCCTTCTTTCCCCCCCTCCGCGTCCTTCCCCGCCGCCGTCACCGGATTCGAGCTCTAGTTCCCCAAAAAACTTCGTTGTCGTCCAACCCTAACAAGCAATTAACCTACGCCGAATCGGAAAAACCCCTATTAGACGACGACCCATTCATCGCGTTCACGAACCAGTCCTCCGATTTCGTTGAGACTTGCATTAAGGACCCAATCGGGTCCGGATTCGACGGGAAAAGATCTTCGTCGGTGGTAACGGAAATTAAAGACTCTAGGTCTGTGTTTGGGAGTTGGTATTTGAAAGTGAAGGGCTTGCCGCTGAGGAGGTTCCAGCCGAACAGCGATGGTGGCGGGCGGTGGTGGTTGTTGGTTTGGTAAGGGTCGTAAAGAGAGAAAAAAAGGGGTCTGAGAGAGAGAGATGTGTTTGCATTGAAATGGAGGGAATGATCAGGTGGGTTGGAAAATTTTGGTGGGCACACATTTTGACGACGTGGCAACTTCTCATTCGTTGGCTGTAAATTTTGTTTGCAGCAGCAAAACCATAAAAAAGTTACTCCCTCCATCCGGATTTAATAGTTCTTTTTTGAAGTTCGTGCCATTTTTCAAACGATTATATCTTCTAATCCATAATGTTTTACGTGATTTCGAATATATTGTATTATAGAACTAATTGAGATCTATCAAACAAGATCTATATTCAATATGAAATTCATTACGGATTCTAAGATATAATCTATTTTTTAGTCGGTTAGAATAAAATTAGGAACAATTAAATCCGGAAGGAAGGAGTATTCTCATTGTATTTGTATAATGAGCCTCCAGTGGATTGTTGACAGCTGGGAGTCTCATGGGATGGGATCAGTTGATGGGGTCAATGATCACATCAAATCAGACGGAACTAACAGACCAGAGAGATGCAGCAATAGTAACTATGAGTATTTGGGATCCGAGAAACCACTCCGTTTGGTTTAACACTTTTAGAGTAACTTTTAATTTTGGACACAATTTTCAATAAATTTTTCTCTTTATCTTTCATCACTTATTATCATTCCAACACTCAAAAATAATTTTCTAAAATCTAAACCAAACAAAGCATAGGATTTCTACCTTTGGTTTCCGATCTGGTCCCGAGCTGACGTGATGGGTGAGTAAAAAACCTTCCATCCCAAACCAAATTTGGGAGAGAGAGAGAGAGGGGAGGAGGAGGACCACCTCCGGCGACGCCCATCATCACCGGCGACTCCCACAACCACCGGTGACCAACCCTTCGCTACACTATTAATCGATCAGACAACCTCATTACAAATCGATCAGAACCAACCAAAAAGCTCAGAAACTCTGGCAACGAAAGCCCTGCAAAAACCACCCCTCTCCGCCGCTGCCGGAAAACCCCATCTTTACCCCACAAATCAACGCCAATTCCAAACCACCACCCAACGTTCAAACCGGACCCCCGCCGAAGAAATGACTTCAGAGGAAGATACAGTTTCCAGAGCTGATCTCCTCCTTTGCCGCCGTCAATGGCCTCAAAATCCTCCATGTATGGGAGAAATCCCCAGATGATATCGCGATGAGGGCCTTTGTGTCGAATTCATTATCGAGATTGGAGGTGCGCCACCGTCGCCGATTCTTGGACAGGGCGTCGATGATGAGTGATTCTTTATGATCGCCGGTGGTTGTGCGAGTCGCCGGAAGTGGTGGGTGTCACTGGAGGTGGTGCTCCTCCTCCTCCTCTTTCTCTCTCTCTCTCTCGGTTCCAGATTTGGATTGGGGCGGGTTTTTTTTTTTTTTTTTATAACAGCATTTGACATGGGACCTACCCGCCACATCAGTGACGCGACCAGATCGGGAACCAAAGGTCGGGATCCCTAGCATTATTGAAAAACTGCTAATCATAGTTGATGATCAATCATCAAACTGATCGAATCGTCTGGAATGGGGTGGGGCCGGGGGGACCCAGAATTAATCCATCACTACCTCATACACCAGTTGCGTTGCATGGCAGTGCGGGGTACCCTAGCTGGCCAACCAATGTCATCATCCCCCCCAGCTAGCCACCATTATTGTGCATGTAGTACGTGAAACAGAATCACCTCCCGCTTTACTAATACACTACATTTTTCTTTTACATGTACACTTGAAAACCGATCAATGCATCAACTTGGAGACTGTTTTGCCGAAGAGTGCATTATTCAGGTGTTAGGAAAAAAAAGGTCACAAGTTCAAGTACTCATATGACACGGTGGGTGCTAATCCAATTTTCGACGTGATATAAAAAAATTGGGAGACTATTTTAATTTTAACGGAGGGGAGAGAGTGGGGGGAATGGGTTGGACTAGAAAAAATAATAATAAGGGGATTTGCATATAGTTTTTGTTTTTTAAGTTTACCTGGGCTATAGCCCGCCTTACTTTGATTGTATTTCCACACGCAAGAGAGAGAGAGAGAGAGAGAGAGAGAGAGAGGGGAGGTGTTTCACAACTAGTTGACGAAATGTAGCATAAAGCCGTAAAGGGAAGACCCAAAATAGCAAAGAGTTGTGCACAGAGCCCTTTTTCTCTCGCCTCAGGTCTCACAAAGATGATCGGAGTCGCTGGCCTAAATTCTGAAGTGATTTGGGTGTTTTGTTAATACCTCTAACGATATCGAACGAAACTCATTTTTTACGGAGACCTTAAACGACATATTTTGAACAAAATAAGTGACTCCGATCATCTTTGTGCTACCCAAGATAGAAGAAAAATGGCTCTGTGCACAGTTTGCTATGCACGTAGAGTTTTCGAATAGCAAATGTGAAATTGGGGTAGAGCTGAGTTTAATTTTAACTAGTACGTACTACCTCATGAACGTGAACCCCACAGATGGGTGTAAAAGCCCCTCTCCTCAATCTTTCTTTTACTGATGTGAGATTCTTCCCAAGTAAAAGCCACCCTGTCTTATCCCATCCCCATATCATATCGAATGATGTGATCAGTTACTAGCTAGCTAGCTTGTATTGGCATCGACACGACTATCTAAAAATTCTTCATCTTCATAACCTCAACACTAGTACAGTAGTACACTACTAGCTAGCCAACCCATCTACACTATATTTTCAAGCCCCAAACATATACTTTACTACTGTATGTATATTTGAGGAAGGAAATAAAATACTAGTAGCAAAGGATTAAAGAGTTGCATTAGACAAATTATTAATGCTATCCCCGGCCAGTTCTCTGCGAGTGAGATGGTTACTCATAGAGCTAGATAAAAGTGCGACAGAATTAATGCATGCATGTAAGGTAGCTAGCTAGGTGTAAAATTGTACGTATAAGGGCGGAACCAGAACTTGATTTTGTCCTGGGCTAATAAAAAAAATCGGTGGGCAAAATAGTGTATATAATGTGCATATGGTCAATTTTTAAGAAATAAGGGCTGTAATCCAATTCATGCATCGCGCATATTGGTAGCACCATCATACCCTTGACCTCGCATATCGGGAATGTCCAGATTATAATGAGTGAGGACATCAGATATCTATTTATTAAGAGTTAATGCAGTGGTGTCCTTAACATGCACAATATTTAAAAAAATGCTCCTATAAAAACTCTTTGACATCAAAAATCTGAAAAAATGTTCCAATTTTTTTTGTCCCATTATAATTTAAATCTAAAATAGTAAGATTGTGAGAGTCAACATTTTAAGCCAATTTAAGCAAATTAGCCAGTGTTTTGCATCAACTGAATCAGTACAAATCTAAACACACCAACTTGTGCTATGCATAATAAGAAAATACTTTCGGAAGCCTCGCGATTTAAGGTATTGCCAGCTGAAATCATTTGGATGGTGGATTAGGCTAAAAATACTTAGATTCAATTTTTCATATAGAATTTTTTTTTGCATGGTAGTGACATGCGCTACAGCCCATGGTAGACTATGAACAGTTCCACCCTTGTATACGTATATCGGTATATGTTAGAAATATCATGAAAATGTATTGCAATTATGTGATAAACACGTACCAAACAACAAGTGATCGATAAGGTAAAGGATCCTCCATACGTGACAAGATTATTGTTTCCATCTCCAGGCCAGGGCACTAATTAAACTTATGATTAATTGAATGGGCATATATAATGGAAAAGAGAACAAGTTTCTTGGAATTAAGGAACTATTTTGTACAGTACGTAAAGTAAAATATGTAATTGACATGTCAATGAGTACATAGGATCCGATTCGTTTGATCAGAGATACCAATTGGGTTGGAGTATGTACGTACTACATGTTCAAGAGAACAACGTGTTTGGTATTTGGTACAACTTTTTTATTTTTTTTGTTGTCAAATTAATTTAACTTTATAACAATATGATTACGTAAAGTGCATGTGTAATAAACGAATACTATAGGGTGTGTAGGGTCAGTTAAAATCCTGACCGTTGACCTCAGGTGAAGTTTGACCAACCACTCACATGGTGACACATGGAGAGGTCGCAAGAATGACACGTGGCTAGCAACTGCCACGCAAAGAGAACGCCGCGTGGTAGGGACGCCACGTGGGACAAGCAGGGCTGGCCCGCGGGGATAGAGAAGCCCGCGAGAGTCATTGCAAGGGCAGGTAGATTAGCAAGATCCATCACAAGGGTCCCCAAGGTCGCGAGGCCCAAGTAAGGAGCCAAAGACGCGAAAAGGGTCAAGATGTACAAAAATCACCTAAATGTCGACAGTAGCGAACTCAGGATTTGCCCCACGTGGGGCACATTATAGTAATAACCTTAAGCAAAAATTGAAATTAAGCGCACAAACTATGGAAAATTGAATTGTAAATTTCATTCATTGGGTAAAAACCAAGTAAAGAAATGAAGGCCTAATTTTTTCAAACAATCAAGATACATATTACAAACATTAAAAGAAAAGAATAAAAATTCCTAAATTATGTAGCCCCCAATTAAAGCCCGCCTGATTTTTTTTAATGAAAATCTTTGTAATCTATGTTCTATCTTACGTGAATTACATATGGATTTAGTTACATCTACGTAAATTGGAATTGAAATCCCCTTCTTTAAAATGTTACTTTTGCTGTATAACTCCAAATTTAATTGATGATTGGTGAGGAAAAAGATGAGGTGACGGGCGACGACCACAGAGACGAGCGACCAGCGACGACAAAGTAAATCAAGTGTCGAGCGAGTTCTCCCTATCAAGTTTTTGTGTGGTTTTCTCGTTCTCCCACTCATTTTTGTATAAAAAATAAACTATAAATTTAAAAAAAAAAAAAAAGAGATGCGGTGGGGGCACGTGATCCCACGTGCCCCTTACTCGGTCAGCCCCTAGATTTCGGACACACACCCTGGTCATAAGGCAAAACTAGATCGGGCCTTGTCAAGGCATGATCGCTACAGGTTGTGACCCTGCTCTAGCAGGAACTAAGGGGGGGTCTAGTGGTTTGGCGGCTAAGGAAGGAGGTTTGTCGCGGGAGGGGCGCACCCGCAGGATGAGCTTGCGTAGTGACATCACCCTTGTGATCAGGAGGTATGGAAGGGACACGTGTCGGTATTTTACTAGGTTGTCTTGGGCCTGATCAAGGCCCATGTACGTAAAAATACCAGACATTTCCTCTGATTTGATAGAGCTAGCTTTTTCTAGAAGAAAAAAATGGTGGACACTAATTCTGAAGAAGGAGAATGTTCTTCCCCAAAGTGACCTCACCCAATCCATCTAGGGAAAGCTGCCTACATGTCATGCAAAAAAGACAAGGGACATGCTGCCTTTGTCTCTTCAACAACAAATTAAGGAGACAATATTTTAGAATTTGGGAACAATATGGGAAAATTTCAAAATGGCACCTGAACTTTCACTCCAATGTCACCGAAACACCTGAACTTCACTTTATTTCACTTAAACATCTAGACTTTCAAAATCCCCAAATTCAGGCACCTGCCGTTAGCCTCCATCCATTTCCTTCACAAATTGGTTAATGTGGCTCATTTCTAGCATTAAAGGGTCCCACTAGAGATGTTAGAAAGTAAACTTAATGCGCACAATCACAATCCAAAAGTGAAGTAGGATTGGCATGGGTTGTGATTGTGTGCATTGAGTTCACTTTCTAATATCTCTAGTGGGGCCCTTTAACGTCAGAAATGAGCCACATCAGCCGATTTGTGAGGAAAATGGATGGAGGCTAACGACAGGTGCCTCAATTTGGAAATTTTGAAAGTCCAGGTGTTTAATTGAAATAAAGTGAAGTTCAGGTGTTTCGGTGACATTGGAATGAAAGTTTAGGTACTATTTTGAAAATTTTAACAACAATATTGACACTATAAACTTCATTGACAAAAGTACTATAGAGAATCAGGGATAAGGGCATACAGGTGAAAGAAGACCAGCTAACTAGCTAGACTGCGCTATAGTATACGGCCGTAGGTAGGGGAAGGGCTAAGGACAAACTATACATGGCCGGGTTTCCAAATGGAGTAAGGCTTAGTAAGAGGTTGCAATTGCAATGCAACGTAGCATCTACAACTGTGTAGTATGTATGTTTCATCATTCACCGAGATTTCTGGGTTATGTTTTTATGATGATAAATCACTTCAAGTGTCTTCAACCCTAGCTAGCCAGCAGCCCTGCTTGATCTGCATCCCCTTGCTACGTGGATTAGGATTCCAGACTTCCAGTGTTACATGGATCCGCAGAACAGGACAATAAATATACCTGGACATATATTGATATGGGTTTGGATGACTCCTTCATTTGGCAGACTAGAATAATTTTGAAGTGAGGATTACAACGTAGTACTAATTTAAGAAAACAGAAATCCTAACATAAAAAGGAAAATTAAGGAAACTATGCGAAGATAATCAGATCAACCTAAATAGTAGTAGATCAGAAAACTAAACACTATAGAATATTTCTTTCAAAAAATGTCAAGATTCTTATTAGATGGTAACAACCGAGGATTTAAATATTGGCTACTGCATGCATAGAGGTTTTTGGGTCCTCCAGTATTGTCATGTATGCACTATCAAAAATTTATATCTGTATTGGTCGATTCCCGCTACGTATCGCTTTTTATGCATTTTTTTGACTGCTTCACTGTCGCTACAGAATCGCTACGTCCGTTTCAGGTGCTCTAGTGCCAAAAATAATTTGACACTTAATTCCTGTTATACATATCTGTTTACACCTATTTTTAACACTTTTGGAAAGAGCCAATGATTGAGTGCCACATGACAAGTGGGCCCAAGTTCATGGTCAACAAAGAGTCAAAATCAAGTGCGCCCACTTGGTTGGTCAACAAGAAAGTCAAAGCCAATCAAGTTCAAGTGCAAAAAGGATCAACGGTTGAAGAACCAATCCCATAATGACATGGGTACACTAGATTTGGCCTACCCTAATATTCAGCAACAAACTTCTACTTTTTAGGGTTTGATTGTATTCACAGACAGATTCTCAAGAAGTATTCATTCATTCCCCTGGATTTTAAGCATTAAAAGATTAAATACGTGAGGATCAATCATGAATGCCACATGACACTTAACTAAGCATGTTTCAGTTGAATATGGTTAGTGGGATGAACAAAATCAAGGAATAGCCCTTGAAAAATAGGAGTTTTGCCAGTTTTTGACTTATTCAAAGGGCCACGCGGCAACCATCAAAGAATTTTAGTGGGACACGTGTCGCATTCTCAGGGCCTAATTTAGGGGACGGTTGGCAACTTTTTAGGCATATTTAGGGATTCTTCCTCCACTAAAACGATTACTAGGAGGTTATTGCTACATGAAACGTGAGTGAGCCATGTTTATAGCAGAAATGGTTCGTGCCTGCTTGAAAGTGGGAAAAGGCCCTAAAAAATAGGAGTTACACCACTTTTTGACCAATTCAAAGAGTCACGTGACATCAATTGAGGAATTTACCGTCAATATCAACCGTGATACATGTTTTAAGCATTTTTTGAATAAGTGGGAGCGGTTTTTTCAAAGGACACGTGGAGCACTCTCAAGACCTTATCTGCTGTTTTTCAAGGCCTTTACTGCTATAAATAAGGGAAAATAGGGCAAGCCCAAGGCTCTCGCCTCATCTTTTCAATACCAGTTTTTACAGCTTCACATCATTTACTTTCTAGCACTTTTCTTTTCACGAAAGACTTGTAATTCCGATATTACCAAGTCTTTGTTCTTTCCTTTTCATATGCTTTTTCATTTTATTCACGGTAATACAAGTGGTTTCATTTGTTTCTTGCTTCATTTTGTTATTCACTAAATATTAAGTCATTGGCCTTAGTCATGAAGGATTTTCCTCAAACCAACTCTCACGGCCTTTTCCAAAGGATTGTGACGCTTTCGATCGTTACAACAAAAGTTCCGTGATTCTCTATCCGTCTAGACCACATCATGGTCTTTATCACTTGTACTCAACGTTCCCTGACCGCGGGGCACATTGGTTATGTTTTTGGAGTGAACAGTATCATTCAATACTTCCTCTATGGCTTTATCACGGTTACGGCTATTTAAAAGCTTAAATTAAATAGAATACTCAACTGCATCAATGGTGTGGGCACGCGCCCCGAGAAATTTTTACGAAAAATTTGGGTGTGGCCCCTCTTTGGAAAAAACCCGGCGAAACGCTTCGATTTAGAGTCGCCACTCGGGTTTTAGCAGTAAAACACCTAAGGAACCGAACCTGAAACGCTCGCTACGTTATTTTATTTGAAAAAGGCTTGTAGACTGGACTGTCGTCACCTTCGATATCTGAGGTTCGGGAGCCAGTTTACGAGAGGGGAAGGTTTTTATGGCACCCCTCTCACCCAATCTGGAGATCGGTCTCTACTCGGACATTTTTTAAAACATTTGCGTTTTTCTCTTATTAATCATTTCTTTAGCCAGTTAGGGCGGGAGAACAATTAAAGGGGATTTAAGCTATAACAAGTTGCATTATGTGACAAAATGCTATAGATGATTTGCTTACAATAATAAACATAGATTGGGAGCAAGCACTGCGAGTGTTTCAAGTGAACTGGAGTACGCTGGTCCGAAAGGGGAGAGCAGGTATCGTGCTAGCATGCACTGGCTGAGCTACTACATGTTAAGATGACCTGCGCACGCCACTCCCATACTGCCGTACTCTAGTCATCATAAACTCACAGTCCTTGTTCTCAAACCTCTGGGCTCTGGAAAAGACCAGCGCACGCTCAGGACAAATCACGCAATTAATGTCGTCATATATACAGTTACAGATGGATAAAATGGCGTAAAGCCACGAGAAATAAGCAAAGCATCCCATAAACAGTGTGGGAAATAAACAGAGGCTAGAACTAAGCTAACATACAAGGGCCAGCCACTGGGCCTTGTCATAACTGTCGTACGCCAGATCTGTCAGAGCGTACACCAGTTAGACCTTGGTCCCCGTGCTTGGCTTTGTATCGTCTGGGCTCTGGAACATGACCAGAGAGGTCCCAGAGGCCTTCTAAGATAAATGAAAGTAAGTATCGATATATTACAAATACACAGTTCCAAGATACAGAAAGCAATAGACTAGTTTTTAGCATGCAATAAGGTGATAAAAGAAAGCATAACAAGAAAAATAGATGACCAATGATCCCCACGCCAGTAGTGCACGTACCGCCACGAATGGCGTACGGTTGTATTTTACTGGCGTGCGCCATTGCTCATTGCATACGACCTTTGTTATTTTACCAGTTTAAGGCCTGGACTGGTATTGATTACCAGCCTGGGCCTCACTGGCTCCCCTCAGGGTTCAAAACAGCAAGAAACACAAAGGTGGTATGCCTTTGGTTTGAGGTTGGTGGAATGAATGAGCTTTGAGCTTGATGTGTGAGGGATGGATGATGTGAGAGTGGATGGTTAGGAAGTGTGGAAATGCCCCTTTGCCTTCTCTTTCAATGGAGTTGGATGAGAAGAGCAAAGAAGACAAGAAGGCTTGGAGGCTTTTATGGTAGTTAACCCCTTGCAAATGAATGCAAGGGGGGTATTTATAGCCCAAGGGGAGACTGAAAGGGAGCTGATTAGTTGGGTTAAGGGGCTAGTTAGGTTAGTGGGTGAGCTTCCCATGCATTAAATGCATGGGACTAGGTGATGGGGGATGTAGGAGAGAGAGGGGAACGTCCCTGCAGAATATAATCATCAGGGGGACTGTTCACTGTACTAGGGAGCCGCAAAAGTCTCGAGCACGTGACAAAAAAGTGGTGATTTGACTTGCTTTGACCAGCGTACGCTATATTGTACTGGCGTGCGCCAGTGCTAACTGAGTCAACGGTCGATGATCGACACATGGCAGTTCACCAGCGCACGCCAGCACAATACTAGCGTAAGCAAGTAGGTTTCTGTTGAGGCCATTTGGTTCTGGCTTGAAGGATTTGAAATGGATTTTGAAAGGGTCTGGAGGAGGTTTGGGACGCTTAAGGCTCAAACACACCAACAATCTCGAGATGTTCTTGAACTTTGATCATCATTGGGGAATCAAAATACCATAAATAAACTAATTCAGACAGTCCAGAATAGGGTGTCTACAGTAGCCCCCCTTTGACGGCACTTGGAGTACCATTGACTCGGTACAAGTAACGTCAAAGGTTTTCTAGACACCCCTTTCTAGTCTATCCAGAACAGCAAATATAAGACAAATAAGACATGAACTTTAAGGAACCTGATCGGTTAAGTTTAGCAGAGCGGATCATTTGAGAAAAAAAAATCGCCGCTGCTGAGGATGATACAGATAGGCGGACCGCCGCTTGATTGTGTTGAAAGGGCAGTACAGGCTACCGAAAAAGGCGGAACCTCCTGAGGAATAATCCTCTGCAAAAGTATCAACTCTGTTGGGGATTTAGACGGTTGGACCGTCGTTGATTTGAGTTTGGACGGTTGGACCGTCGTTGATTTGAAATTGGACGGATAGATCTTCGTTGAGTTGAAATTGGATGGATAGATCGTCGTTGATTTGAAATTGGACGGATAAATCGTTGTTGAGTTGAAATTGGACTGGCTCTTCTTGGGGGAATAACCAAATACGAGCCATGGTCATATAGGCTTCCACTTGAGAATGGGTTTTACCATTAAAGATGATTTGGGCCTTAAGCCTAAGTAATACTGGCTTACGAAACCACATTATTGGCGTACGCCAGATATCTTAGTTGGCCCGAGCCCAGATCCTGCCCAGATCCGGCCCAGCACCACTCCCATGTCGTATAAGCTTCTGCACTACATCTGAAACTGCTATTCTTCGGTTATAAACTCCGAAAACCTTCCCAACTCTCTCAAATACTCAACTTCTCTCTCACTCTCCCATTCCCCTCCGAAATCCAACTTACCCATACTCACCCATGGCAGAACGAGGCGGCGGCAACGGCAATGGCGGCGGCAGAGAGAGAGAGAAAGCTGAACAAGGGGTGAAATTGAGGCCTTAGGGTCTCAAATCGACGATCAAACGACCCTAGGAGCGTCGTCGACCAATGGTGCAGAGGTTTCAGGCAGAGGCGACGGCGATGGTGGCCATGCAACGGAGGTTGGCGACGGCGACATGCGGCGTACACCAGGGGAGGTGGGGCGTACGCCAGCCGTTTTTGAGACAGGGGGCCCACAGGTTCAACAGTTGGACTTCCAGAGTGGGGTGGAGGGCTTAGTTATGACGGGCATGGGTTTGGCCGGGGCCAGTAGTGGCAACCATGGCAGCGGTGCTGATGGTGACTGGTCGGAGATGCCGCCAGAGACCGGGCAAGGGGTAAGAACTCGGTGGTTGCAGAGGGGACATCTGAGGAGGTATCCATGGAGCCGATTGAGTTTAGGCCTGTGGCGGGGTCCTCGACACATGTTCCCATTACGCGTGGGGACTTTGCAGAGTTTGTGACAGAGGAGGAGCTTGGCCTGTTGCTTCGAGAGAACCCCGGGGTGGTTGCGGCAATGATCGCAGCGCGGGAGGATAGGCAGAGGCAGGTTGAGTGAGCTCAGGAGGAGGAGCGATTGAGAGCCGAGGCCGAGGGAGCTAGAGTTGAGGAGGAGGCCTTTGCGCGAGAGACCGAGTTGGCCGAGCGGGCTCAGGAGGAAGGGGCTTGGGCACATGAGCGCACAGTGATACTGGCCGAGTCTATACGGCAGTCGCCTCATCCTCAGTTCGTGGCTGAGACCTATGTCCTGCCGGAGCCACACCTATTCGTGCCGTCCGGGGTTGAGAGCTACTTGCCACGACAGGAGAGCTATGACGCTGAGCTTATGTTGTGAGATCCCGAGAGACACTTGCCAGTGTCTTGGGCGCAGGTATACCTTCGAACTTGCTTTAGCTGTATCTGCATGTGCCTGAGACTATAACTTGCTATGTATGTACCTTGAACTCTGGATTTTGATTGAACTTGATAGAACATTTGACACTCATAACCTTAAACTTGATTCGACGTATGGAAATACCAAAATAGTTTGCCCCTGTAGAATGGTTAGAGCTCGACAAATACTGTTGCTAATGAACTTGAATCGACCGTAGGTTGCCTCGACAGATAATTGTTACCATGGAACTTGAATTCGACTAATAGGATGCCGTGCTTGCTTGACCCGACTGAATAGTATTCCTTGAGAAGATAGCCGGCTGAAAAAGTGCCTTGACGGTAGTACTCGACTGAATAGAATGCCTTGAATTGACCGTGGGACGCTTATTGTGTGTTTGAACTTATCCATAGGACACTTGGTAGCTTGTTCTACTGATAGCAAAACCTTTGACATGATAGTTGCTTAAACAAATATCTGGTAGCTTGATCGACTGAGGAATGCTTGTAAATAACTGATCGACGAGTAGAAAGCCCTTGGTACTTGGATCGACCGTTTAAATGCCTGATAGCTTGAATAGGACTCCTCTTGATAACCCAATTCAACTAGCAAAATGACAGTGTAATTTGAATCCAACTACTTTTTGAACTGGGATTGTACCTATTGATGAAACTTTTTCTGTCTTGGCTGTTGCCTTGTGCAGAGGGGAGCAACCAGCACGCGGGGGCACGGTGGTCCTGCGAGTTCGCTTGAGTTATACAAAGAGTTGCCCGAGCGGGTCAGGGCTTTGGTGGATGCTGTAGGTTTCAGGCCGTTCATCGTTACTTTGACGGCGACAAAGAGTGACCATGCTCTGCTTACGGCGTTGGCCGAGAGGTGGTGGGATTCCTCCAACACCTTCCACTTTCCGATTGGTGAGATGACAGTGACCGCAGCGGACTTTGCAGCTTTAACTAGCTTGAGAGTAAGGGGAGAGCCTATCCCGTTTGATTCGGGGATCCACAGAGATACCGACGCGCTGAGGTGGTTCTTGGGACGAGAGCCGGATGGTAGTTCAGAGACAGTCCCACATGAACAATTCAAGAGATATCTGAAGAATAGAGTCCCGACCACGGAGCAGAAGGAGGGGCAGATGGTGAGAGCCTACTTGTTGTATTTGTTTGGGGCCACGCTGTATCCAAACAAACGAGCCACGGTGCACTTGACTTACTTGCCCGCCCTCTGAGATCTGCGCACAGCTACTAGATATGACTGGGGAGGAGCGGCTTTGGGAGCCTGCTATGGTTTCATGGGTGAGTTCTCGCGACGCAAGAAGGCGACTGCCGGATACTGGAGAGTGTGGGAGGTAAGAAACAAAGCTTGTAATTTAATTTTTTGTATTTTCCTTCCTTTTAATTATGAATGTTGTACTGATGCTTTGATTGTCTGGATAATCTGCAGCTGTGGGCCTATGAAGTGCTAAAGATATACCCTCCGGAGAACAAGTGCCCAGACCTAAGGATGCTCCCACGTGCCATGATCTGGGGGCCATTGTACAAGGGCAAGAAGAAATCGAGGGGGAGCCTCCGTGCTTTCAGGGCGTACCTCGACGAGCTGTCGGGTACTCAGGTAAATAGTAACTTTCATCAATTGTCCCTGCCTTTGAATTGCTTCAATGCTGTCGCTGACTGTCTGTTTGTTTTCTGGTTGTTGATTGCCTTGCAGGTGGAGTGCGATCCATGGAGAAATGCAGAACCTGAGTTCCTTGCACAAAGCAGAGTAGTGGCTGTGAGCCGAGTACTAGAGTCGGCTTTCGGGTGGCAGTGGTACTTGGGTGACCGAGTGACACAACAGTCCCTCGAGTCGTCCGAGTTTGTTACGCCTGGGCCGCTTCCACCTCACGCTTCGCACACTGGCCGATACACACTTGCTGAGCTACAGCGCTTCACCGTTCCAGCAGGCCTGACTATTTTCTTGAGGCCTGAAAGGGACTATGCCGTTTACCAGAGGTAGTACTTGGCGAGGCCACTTGGGGTGATGGAGCACACGGCCATGGAGAGTGAGGCCTTGGAGGCTGGAGAGGAGAGGCGGGGCCAGAGCAGCAGGGCCTCCCGCTCGAGGGAGAGGAGCGAATATGCCACGGCGACCGGGCTTCCTCGACTGTCTTGGATCTTGGCAGTGCGGGACGCACAGGGACAGGCTGCTACAGTTCGGTTTGAGCCTTTTAGGTCGGAGCCGACAGAGATCACGGGCTCGGTACGACATTCCTTCACATTTGTCCTTTCCCTTGTACCGTGTTTGACATACATTTGGCTTACATTCTGACTGTTGACAACATATGATGCAGGCGCCGATGGAATGGGTACGGGAAGCGGTGCGCCTAATGATGGCCATGGAAAAGGAGTTCCATAAGATAGCGAGCGGAGGCCAGCTGCAGCAGCACTGCCGACCTCCGGCTATAGCTCCTTCTGTACAGCCCCAGGAATGACTTCTGCCCTTGATAGAATTTCTTTCAATATGTCCTGCTTTTAGCATTTCAATATATACAATATGCACAATGTATGCTAAGAAGTTTAAATGAAATGCAAGGACAAGCTAGGGTGGCTCTTAGGAGGAAGAGCGTGTGGCCTCCTCCACAGAAGAAAATGGCACCCAGCACCTCTCGACCCGTGGAGAGCATACAGAGAGGAGTGGAGATCACTCCAGCCAGTGAGGAAATGCAATTCCGCAGAGAGCTGAGGAAGAGGCCCGCGGAGAAGAGACCTGCTGAAGGACCAATGCAGAAGAAAAGGAGGGAGGAAGAAAAAGAAGAAGAAGAAGAGCAAACGTCCCTCAACAGTGGCTCCGACTTTGCCAGCGATCCCAGGTCCCGAATGGACCCACGAGAGATAAAGGAGAGTGAGGAGGACGACGACGAGGACCTTTTTGACGATTGAGGACTATCACTGAGCCTCAGTTTACTTTGCTGTCTTTTGTTTCTTTGATACATTCAGATACTTGATACTTTGAGATGAGGCCTGCGCGCCTTTTTGGTTTTTAGGCGAGTGTGCCAGTACATTTTGGTTTTGCTCAGGCTGTTGTGCCATTTTGCTACATGTCTGCCTTTTGCTTTTGAACATTGACATGGTAGTATATAATAGCTACATTCTTTGTTTATTTATTTCCTTTTGATGAGAATTGGCAAAGGAAAAGAATAAACCATCCACTAACATCTAGCATGCATTAATGAATGTTCTGAATCAACAAAAGACACTTGCACATGCATATAATCGACTTAGCTCAAGGAAAGAGGGGCAGAAAAGCCCTAGGATACGACATGTATCCCCAGACACACGGAAAATAAGGGAATTTTGGGCATTAACGGGCCAAAATCCAAAATTCTCCTAAACGAGGGAAACTGACACTTTTAAAAGACAATATAGATGTACAATGATCTGTACGAACCACCAGAACCAGCAAAAACATCCCGATACGAGGAATAAGCCGAAAAAAAGCTAAAAATGTGCAAAATGGACATAAGACATCAAAGACAACTTGATATAGTCCCGGACTGAAACTGACACCCCCGCACAGTCACAAAAGGTTCATATGACGTGTACGGCATGACAAAACTTGGCAAAAGTTCCCGGAATGGATTTTGACTTTTCCGTATCCTTGATTTTGACTTAAAACTGGCCGCCGAGGGTCTAAAATCTTCATCAAGTGCGACATTTGGCATCCGATGTTTCGACACAGTCCCATGTACTTTTTGTGACTTGCGAAGGCAGTAGCTGCTGCAAACTGGTTTCTGGTGAACCTTACTAGCGTACGCCATAGATTTGACACCATACGCCAGTAGATGGGGACACGGATACGCCAGTAATAAACTGGCGTACGCCATCTTTCTGGGATGCAGATCCACTTGTCTGACCATCTGTCCTTTCTTAGGGAACATCTTGTTTTTATTCCCACACGGTTTTCACACGGTTTTTGAGACCCCAGAAGGCAGAGTCTTTTACCATAGTGTTGTTTGGATGCTAGCATGTAATTTGCACGAATCATGTGAATGCTTTGGCCTGTAAAGCAGAGATGAACATATTGTGGCTTTCACAGCCTCACTGCGTCCTCCACTTCTAGCATATTTCTGCCTTTCTCATGGAAAATCCCCTCCCAACCTTGCTCAGGCCTTGGTTAGTGCAATTCTTGTCCGTCAATTGGTTGAATTTCCAATATCACGGCCTCGCTTCATTCCGTTATCTTCGGCACGTACCACTCCGCCCAGCTCTGCTATGGGCTGCCCTCAGGTTCTGGGACCCCGACGTCCATATCTTCCATTTTGGCGATGACGAAATGTGCCCGTTCGTTGAGGAATTCCAGGCGTATCTTCGAACCTACTCGTCCCCGACACTCGTTGTTCCGCCATATCAAGTGAGCATGCCGGGCTGGTAGCCACCTCGCTCAATATCTCTCGGGGTTTGGCAAACACTATTCTCAAGGGTGGCTAGGTGAACATCATGCGGCTGATCGAAATGTATAGTCCGGACGGTGACTTGGACAATGATGAGGTGCAAGCACGCCGTCGCTTTGCCTTAGTAATCTGCTTGCTAGCCGCATACCTGCTTGTCCTTGCTGATGGGCGGGTTAGTCCCTTACTTGTGAGCATGGCTACTCAGATGGGGGCACGAAGAAACGTGATCCCACTTGTTCTAGCGGAGACACTTCTAGGCTTGGATTTGGTGTGCACGGGCCCATCAGTCGTCTTTAGTGGAAGCCCGCTTTTGCTCCAGATAAACTCACTCAACTCACTTTTTTCTGGCTTTTCACATGTTCTCATTTTACCTCGACACTCGGCTTTGGCGGCTTCCTAGCTCCTTACTTGTCTTTTCGCTCATGTAGCTATGGCTATCGGACAAGCTGGGATTGTTGCATCCACCGGTGGCGGGCTGGAATCTGTTCCCAAAGAGGATCCATCAGAGGGAGATGCGGTACCCCGATCTGGACATAGAGGGTTGGTACGAGTTCATGCAACAGATGCAGTCCGACGAGATCGTCTGGAGGTGCCCTTGGTTGGATCTTCCGGATATGGCTGTTCATTCTAATGGTTTTGACAGGATGGTTATCGCAGGGTTGACCCGCTTCACTTTCTACATTACTGGTCGTATTCTCCGTCAATTGGGTGTCTCACAAGAGAACAACCGCATCAGTACTAGTGGTTTCCACATTCCCAACTTTAATGCTCAAACACTCAACGACTATCAGAGGCGCTGGGGCCTTAGGGTTCTTCAGGCAGAGGTGCCAGATTTCACCCCACGGCTAAGGAAACACTACAGGCAGTGGCTAAGAGCAGATGTGCATGCAAGGGAAAATATCGACCGACTTCGAACTACTTTGCTGTACTTAGAATAAGTTGTGAGCCGTTAGGCTTCTCAAGCATTTTATTTTGTTTTTCATGCTTTGATTATTTTAAGGCTTTTATACTTAGCTTGTGTATTGAAAGAAATGTTTTGCAATAAAGTTGAAAAACGAAGGGTTTCCCCCTTCTGATTCTCCAATGCAGCTTTGACCTCGACCTTTTTGACCCTTTGATGAGGGCCCCAAAATGTCAAACCATGGATCGCCTTGATCGAATGTGACCGGGTCTCAAGGTGAGACTGCCTACGTATCCCTTTTCAGGGATCAGGTCAGAACGTAGTTCAGGCAAAGGTTCACTCATGTATTTTACCTCTTCTTTTACGCTCTAACTTTTGCCTAGAACTGCCTTTTCAGGTTTTTGGTCTAGCGAGCTTTCGACTTTTTGCCTATTTATTTTTTCCTAGACAGCAACATTAGGCTTTCGGTCTAGCAGGCTGCTCTAACTTTTGCTTGGAATCGCCCACCCTTGTGGTTTTCGATCCAACGAGCTTCTTTCAGGGATAGCAACGCTTGAGCTGGTCCAGGTTGACCAAGGTATTGAACTCGTTACCGTCGAGATCGATGAGCTTAGCAGCACCCCCAGATAGGATGGTCTTGATGATGTAAGGTCCCGAGCGCTTCGACCGGAACTTTCCACGAGGATCGAACATTGGAGCCCGGATTTCCTTTGCAACCATGTTCCTTTCGACTAAGCCTCTAGACTTCACTTTTTTATCAAATGCACGAGCAATTTGGCGCTGATACCCCTAAGCATGATACAGAGCGCGGAGCCTTCTCTCGTCAAATAGCATCAATTCAACAAATCTTCCACTCAACCACTCAGCCTCTTCGAGACCACTTTCAACCATGACCCACAGTGGCGGAACTTCAAGTTCGATAGGGAGTACCGCTTCCATCCCATAGACTAAGGAAAACGGAGTTGCGCCAGTTGAAGTACGAATTGACGTTCAGTATCCCCAAAGTGCCAGAGGCAATTGTTCATGCCAATCCCTTGCAGACTCAGCAGTCTTCTTGATGACCATTTGTCTGTGGACGGTAGGTCGTTGAATGGTGAATTTCAATGCCGAATTCCTCGAAAAGTTCCAGAACCCTCCCCTTGAAGTGGCTTCCATTTTCTGACACGAAAGCCTGAGGAACGCTGTATCGATAGATGATGTTCTTCCGGATGAACTGAGCAACTTGAACCGTAGTCAGGGTTTTGTAGGATTCAGCCTCGACCCACTTAGTGAAGTAATCTATGGCTACCAGTATGAACTTGTGGCCGTTGGAAGCAGAAGGTCAGATCATGCCAATAACGTCAATCCCCCATACAAAGAAAGGCCAAGGCGAAGTCATGCCATATAGTTTGGACGGAGGGACATGCTGCAGATTCGCATGGATTTAACATATGTAGCAGCGGCGCACATAGTTGATACACTGAGACTCCATTGTGGACCATTAGTACCCCTGTCTGAGAATTTTCCTTGCAAGCATGACTCCACTCATGTGAGGACCGCAGACCCCTTCGTGAATCTCCTCCATTATCCTTGTTGCTTCGGCGCCACTAACGCAGAGCTTGTGCATTCCGCAATGAGACCTTTGGTACAGCTTCCCCCCGCAAATGATGTACTGGGCAGCTAGTCTTTGTAAAGCAATTCGATCCTTCTTGGTGGCCTCGGCAGGGAATTCTCCACGTTCCACAAAGTTCCAGATATCGTGGTACCAGGGCAGGCCATCATCGACATCATCAATGGCGTTGACGTACTTGTAGGTAGGAAGGTCCCTTTGTTCAATCACGATCGGTCGCAGATTAACTCCTACTGGAAGTTCGATCATTGAAGCCAAAGTCGCCAAAGCATTGGCGAACTGATTCTTCAAGCGTGGAATATGGGTGAAAGTCACTTTATTGAAATGAGGAATCAGTTCTTCCAAATCTTGGTGATACGGCTTCAACTTTTTCTCACGAACCTTCCAAGGTCTGTTGGCTTGAGAGACCACTAGACTTGAATCCCCGATTACCTCAAGTTTTTTGACCCCCAAAACAATAGCAGCCTCCATCTCGACAATACAGGCCTCATACTCAGCTTGGTTGTTAGTGACATCGAAATTTAGTTTAAATGCAAGCGGAATATGAGCACCGGTTGGCATGATCAGTAACACTCCAATTCCGAATCCTTTCTGATTAGCAGCTCCATCAAAATAAAGCGTTCACATTTCTTCGACCACTGTTAGCACATCCTCATCAGGAAAAGTGAAATCCACATCCTTTGGTCCTTCAATGGGGTGATCAGCCAGGAATTCTGCCACGGCACGGCCTTTCATCGATTTCCTCGTGACATATTGGAGATCAAACTCAGCTAGCAGAAGCAACCAACGTGCTAGCTTATGGGTGAACGTTGGCTTCTCGAATAGATATTTGATAAGATCCATCCGAGAAATCAGCTTCACCGAATAGGCTAGCATGTAGTGTCTAAGCTTTTTGGTAGCCCAAACTAATGCCTAACACGTCTTTTCCAAAGGGTATACCGCTCCTCACATCCTACCATCTTCTTGCTCAGATAGTAGATGGCCTTCTCGACTCCATTTCCTCATTCCTACGCTAGCAAACATCCTATAGCTGTTGAATTGACTGACAAATATAGAATCAATGGTCTTCCCGGCGTAGGCGACATCAGACCGGAGGATTCTGTAAGTATTTCTGGATGGATTCAAAAGCAGCCTGACACTTATCAGTCCATTTGAATGGAGCATCTTTCTTGAGTAAGCGAAACAACGGCTCGCAAGTCAGGGTCAACTTAGCAATGAATCGACTGATGAATTGGACTTTCCCTAGAAAATTTCGCACACCCTTCTCAGACCGTGGGGGTTCCATTTCGAGAATTGCTTTGATTTTGGATGGATCTACTTCAATCCCTCTCTTGGTAATCAGAAATCCCAACATTTTGCCTGCTGTAACCCCGAATGTGCATTTCTGCGGGTTGAGACGCACATTGTACTTGCGAAGCCTTTTGAGAAACTGCCTGAGTGAAGAAAGGTAGTCCTTTTCCTCCTTTGCCTTTACAATCATATCATCGACATATACCTCGACTGTCTTATGGATGAAGTCATGAAACAAGGTTGTCCGGGCCCTTTGAAAAGTGCATCCAACGTTCTTCAGCCCAAACGGCATCATTACGTAGCAGTAAGTTCCCCATTCCGTGACGAACATCGTCTTCTCCTGGTCCTCCGGTGCCACAAAGATCTGGTTGTATCCTGAGAACCCGTCGACAAAGGAAAGCAAGGCATGCCCCGCCATGCTGTCCACAAGCACGTCTATGTGTGGCAAGGGAAAACTGTCTTTGGGGCTTACTTTGTTCAAGTCCCTAAAGTCGACGCAAACTCGGATCCTTCTATCTTTCTTGGGGACGGGCACGATGTTGGCAACCCATTTGGGGTATTCAGCAACCCTCAAGAATCCTGCGTCAATCTGCTTGGTGACTTCTTCTTTGATCTTCTGAACCCAGTCCGGTCTCATTCAAAAAAGCTTCTATTGACAGGAATAGCCCCAGGCGCAAACGGGATTCGGTGCTGTACTATCTCGGGATCAATACCGGGCATATCTGCCTGAGACCAGTCAAAAACCTCGAAGAACTCCTTGAGCATCTCGATTGTACCGGTGTGGTTTTCCGGGGATAGATTTGAACCAATTTGTATCATACGGGGGTCATCCTCATCTTTCAAATTTACTGAAACTACTTCTTCTTTTAGAGGCTGAGCATGCCTTTCGTCTTCCTTTTCGATGAGGGAACTCAACTCAGCCGGGATGTTCCCGACAAAGTCTGTTCATTCATCATCGGGGTCGACACAGTTTATATAGAAGTCACCAAAGTAGTCAGAAGTAGGATCATTCATTTCATAAAACCCAGAAGGGTTGCCAAGTACAGTCGACTCGAATTCAAAGTAAAAGCTACGACATGGAGGGCCGAGAGGCACAAACTCCAACTCTGAGCTAGACTTAGACTTGACAGACTTCGTATCAGATTCAGATGTATCACTAATGCATGTCAAACGTGGAGTAAAAATGCAATTATTAATACTACCCTTTGCTTCCACGGTGAGGGAGGTTGGATCCTCGAGAACGTCTGGAGAGTCGGGCTCGAGCATCAGCACTTCAGCCTCCTCTTCCTTGCCAGCCAAACCTACTTGGGAGAACAGCAACTCCAAGCTCCCCTGATCAAAGGTTTTCACCCAGTCAACCTTTTCCTTGATCCTAACCAACTGCTTTTTGAATTCCTTTTTAGCCAGCTGCTCCTTAGCTATTTCCTCCTCATCATCTGAACAGGTGTTTGCAGCGAAAATCTCTAAATTGGGTAGCCAAGTACGAGTCTTCGGATCACAAAATGGCTCGATCTGCCCCAGATAAGCGGTATGCCTCCCTCACGGACGAAGTAGCTGTCGGGATTACCATAAAGGGTTCGAGGTTTTCCACGTCTTTCCTTTTTTTGGCATCTTTGGCGGGGGGAACGTATCCCAAACCAAAGCGGCCTTCGGTGAAAGGAAAGACGGGGAACTCAGCGATCACCTGCTAGCTGATCCCAAGTCCTAAACTAGGCATGAATGATATCTTCCTCATGATTTCGAGGGCAGCTGAGCTGATGATGAAGTCATCATCCATGACAATGGAAACGACTGAGCCAGATGTGTCGAAAGCGAATCCTCCATAGTCTGAATCCTCTTCTCCGTGCATTATCCCCAGAACAGGTGTCCCATCATCCTTGAGCAGGCGGATCCCAGAGTCTCCGCAGATGGTTAAGGTCCCAATAGGAAGCCCCAACATGACCTTCTGGTGTAAAGTTGAAGGCACGGCCATAATGTCCGACCTATGTAGCCATGGCTTGCCCAGCAGCAGGTTGAAGGTAGCAGGGATGTCAACCATGTGAAATTTTATATCCATCTCAAAGCCCTCAGCATCGAGCTTGAGCATTAAGGTCCCTTCTACCACACGGCGTGTGTTATCATAAGCTTTGACTGCTAGGTTGGAGGGTGTAAGATCGTTCTTGGTGAGCCCCAGGCGATAAGTGACCCTCATTAGGCAGACATTGATGGCGGAGCCATTGTCAATCAGCACGGTCGGTACCTAGTGTCCCATACACTTAATAGTGATGTGCAGCGAGCGGTTATGAGCAGTCCCATCGACAGGCAAATCTCTCTTGGTGAAAGTGACAGAGTGCTTAGATAGGAGGGGTAGGACCAGGGCAATCATCGCTTCGGGAGTGATGTCAGTCGGTACCTCAAAACAAGCTAAAGCCGTAGCCATTCTCTCACGATGCTCCTTTGATGACGATATCAGACCCCAAACAGAGACAGCAGTAGGGATCCGGTCAAGTTGTTTCTGGATAACATCCTCTTCTGGCACTCCACTAAGAATAACCATCACGTTCCTTTGAGCTAGTGGAGTGGTGGGTTTCTGAGCCAAAGGATTAGACGAGCTTTCGGCCGACAGGTTCGGTGGTTGAAAGACTCGGCCACTCCTCGTGACATTTGTGGGCAATGCGAATTTTGCCCGATCTTTCTTTCCTCCGGGGAAGGGATTTCGTTCCCCACCCTTTTGAGAAAATAGAGATGCTGCCGGTTCGCGGGAGCGCTTTTAAGCTGGACGACAAGTGCTCGCGAAAATACAGAGTCGCCACTTGGGTTTGAAGGTCTGACACCCAAGGAACCGTATTTCGAAGCACTTGCCGCGCTATTTGATTTGAAAAGATTAAGGAACCAGTCCGTCATAACCATATCTGGGTTCCGGAGCCAGGTTACGAGAGGGGAAGGGTTTTATGGCACCCCTCTCGCCCGATCCGGAGATCGGTCTCTACTAAAGCATTTGCGAAGATATTTGTTTATTTGCGATTCTGTTTTATTAATCAATTTTTATAGCCAATTAGGGAGGGAACAGTTAATCGGGGATTGAAACTGTAACAATTTGCAGGATATGGTGGATAATAGCATGGATGAAAAGAACAAATGAGATAATACTGAACACTGATTTCAAGATGCCAAAACAGTGCATGGGTACGAGTTTATCACAAACAGCGACCAACTTGCATGCACAGAATGGGAACATGCAAGTCACACCATCGCGCGACATACTCATACCCTCGCGCGAGTATCAACATCCCTCCTACAGGTTTAATTTTATCTCCTTCTGGGCTCTGGAAGGACCAGTGCACACCCAGGATCAAACCAAGCAGTTCATATGTGCTGGAAGTAAATAATTATTACAATCTGACCGAATAGGAATAAAATACAACCCTTAAACAGTGAGGGTGATAAAATCAGAGACCAAAGGCCTAGCTGCCCATGCAAGGGCAATCACTGGGAATACCTAAACCATCGCGCGATGGAGTCACATCATCGCGCGACTGTTCTGACTGGACATCCAGGAATTGCTTTGCATGCTTGGGCTCTTAGACATATTCAGAAGCTACCCAGGGGCATTCCAACATGAACAAGGAAAGCAAACTAAACTAAACTACTGATTTTAGCATGCAAGACAGTGAGATGTATCAAATATGGTTAAGCAGGAGAACATGAAATCATATAAATCGAGCAAAACAAGAGACCCATCCCCACGAGAACCATATCACACGAACTAGAAGCATCGCGCGATTGTATGGGTTCATCGCGCGCGGGTATCCCATTCACAGTAACTTGAAAATTTGCTGGCCTTGGGGCCAAAAACTGTTATTGATTATCAGTCCTGACCCTGTCACCCCCCCTCAGGGATCAAAACAGTAAAGGCTGAAAATTATACCTTTGTTTGAATGATTTGAATATGGTTTGAGTGAGGTGGTATGCCTTTGACAAAGGAGAGAGTGGTAGTAGCTTTGATTGAGAGAAGATCAATGTTGTAATTCTTGTTCTTCTTTTTGGGATTTTTTTGGTAACCCTTTGAAAGAGATCAAATGGGGGTTATTTATAGAAAAGAGGAGAGTTTGTTGGTGGTGATACAAGGTCATGCAGCTAGCCAACAATGCTGGCAGCACTTACTTGGTAGAGAAGTGGGGTGCCAAGTTGATGGGAGAGTGGGGGTTTAGGTGGTGCAAGGATGGCCGAGCAAACGCCGTTCAGTTGATGGAACGGGGTCACATGGACCTGCAGACGCCTCATCATCACAAAATCCAGCTGGATACGACAGGTGTCAACCATCGCGCGATGTAGTGATACCGTCGCGCGAGGGTTCTAACTTCCCCGCGATGGTCAATCAGTCAAAGTTTGACTTTGACCACCACCTGGCAAGTGGAACATCGCGCGAGTGTTTCAGAAAGTCGCGCGAAAGTCAAACCCTTAGTCAAAGCTGGGTTCAATGGTTCTGGGGTTGAGGGATGGGTTCCACATACACCAAACTCAAACCATTTCAATCAATACTGTTCACAACCTAATTCATCATCGGGGGAACAAGGAACTGAAAAGAAACAAATTGAAAAGAGACAAAATGACTGGGGGAATCAAATTGGGGTGTCTACAGTAGTCTCTCTTTGACGGCACGCGGAGCACCATTAGTCGGTACAGGTAACGTCAAGGATTTCTAGACACCCATCCAATCCACCCAAGAGCCAATTAATCGAAAAATGCAAGACGGCATGTACAAATACCGTGCACCAAGAGATTGGACGGTTAGATCGTCACTGATTGGATTTGGACGGTTAGATCGTCGCTGATTGGAAATTGGACGGTTGGATCGTCGCTGATTGGAAATTGGACGGTTGGATCGTCGCTAATTGGAAATTGGACCTGCGTGGGCGGACCACTGCTGGGGATATAAAGCACCTTTGATCCTGAACATCTTGTAAAGATCCAAAATTATTTGATAAAGACCCAAGAAAAGTCCGCCTGCGCGGTTCATTTGTCCATGAGTACACCTGAGATTGAGGTCCGCAAACATGGAAGCTCAGAGAGTGGTCAACGGCCCAGATAAACCATCGCGCCGATAAACCAGGCACCATCGCGCCGCAGGGTTTTCCTGCGTAGGGGCTTGGATTCTGCAGAACAAGCCCAGACCCTTTGGTGGGGGCCCACGCTGCTCATTTAGATCAAGCTCTCAATTACTTCCCCAGGGCGACGCCTACTAGACAGAACACACTTTCACAGCGGGATTGTTCAAAC